>JAVQMF010000036.1:12630000-12987500 GCA_032878935.1 Erythrophleum fordii | reverse complement strand
TCAGAGGTGCTTTGATGAAGCCCATCTAAGTCCAATATATTTTATAGGGGAAAGATATACCTGGAGCAACGGCAGTACCTCAGAACGAATAGATTGGGCTTGTGGTAACATTGAATGGAATTTCAAATTTGAGTCTACTAAAGTGCAACACTTGATGAAGTTTGGATCGGACCATCGGCCACTCTGGTTCTGTTCAACTCAGAGCAACCCTCTTCATTCATTCCAAAAGCAATCTATTCAGATACCATGCTGCCTGGTCACTGGAAGATAGTTTTGAAAGAATTATTGAGCAAGCGTGGAATAAAATAAAAAGGAGTGGACTGAAATAGTAGAAGGAGAAGATTCCCAACATGGGATAGGTGAGGTTTGGATTGCAGCTAGCTAGGGAGGTTTTTGTCTAGAGAATCTATCTTTTTCTTGAGTTATAGAAAGCTTAGTGAAGTCATACCTTTAGGATTTATTTCCCTGAAGTGAAGCTAGATGTCTTGCTATGGCTTTGGTAAGAACGAACTCTTATCAGAGCTAGAGTTCCCACTTCTAACACCACTACCCCAGAGTTGTACACATCAGTCTTCACAGTTGGAACACCAGAATAAAAATATTCCAAACCAAAATCCCTAAGTGAAGTTGCCATCAAAGGAAGTGAGTGGAAGCGAGGGATAATTTCTGCTTAGAATAAAGCTCAGAATGCTGCTCTTAGAAAGCGAGGGATAATTGCAGCTAATGCGCTTTAGTCTGCTTTCATTTTCATGCCAGTTAGCCGGTTTCAGTCCCGCTCTTCTCCGAAGTGAAGCGAGGAGGGCGTAGCGATAGCGTAGCACAAAGCAAGGAGCTGTCCTATCCCTCATTCGTGCCTTCCCCCGAAAGAAGAAATAAGGAAATCATTTATTCACCTGCAAACTTGTATCTCCTAAGGCTGGAACAGAAGTCCCAGACACTACAACTTCCATTAAGCCACCTTCCACTCAATGAATTAAGCTTTCTATCAGTGGATGGCAGGGAACTTCCAAGAGATGGAATAAGACTATCTTTCTCACAGAAGGATTGATAGTGATTGGTTAGAGTTAGATCCGCGAGAGGTCGTTTAATCCGCGAGAGGTCGTTTAGGATATTGCCCATGCTCACCTAAGCCAATCGAAGTTCCAAATACACGCAACTAGCAATGTGAGATCGAAGTCTTTTTACTAAACATTGGGGTTTTGAGTTCTATTCTAGAAGTGATCGCTTTCAAGGGGCATAGGCATAGCTACGTTGGAGAAGAAGGTCGTTACCCAAGTTTGAAGGGAACTAAATCAATTTAATTACCTCACTCCAAAACCATAACACTTATTTTTTATAGGCATCGATTTCTATGTCCAAGTAAAGACATCTTTATACTTGGACAGAAGCTTGAAGTACTGATTTCACATTGATGGCACAGCAAACTTTCCCCCAAAAGTACATTTGAGTCCATCCTTTCCCTCCAGTCCCCATTTCGCCGCAAAGCACTGCTCCCTGGATGGAGCTGTTCTCTACCAAATGCATAGCTCCAGTAAAGGAAAAAGATGTATAGTTTTCTTTATCCTTTTCCCAGAGAGAAATGAGATACCTCTCACAGTATAACCTTCACCCACGCCCGAGTGGGACTGAAGGGCTCTCGCCTCCTCAGACTGAGGAGCTCCGCTCGCCAGGTGTTCTCATTGAGCAACGGAGGCTCCAGTTCAAGAATCAATGGTTCTTGATTCACTCTAGCTTCGCTTGATTCGCCCGAAGATGGCATCGGTTCCAACAAGACACGTTCCTCGAAACTTCTCAAGCCCGAGGTTGATGCGCCTAAAGGCATGTTGGAGGGTTGCTCCGCTGCAGGATTGGCAATGGAGCAGGGATCTATCCACTTGCTTCCCTATTATGGTCATAAAGCACATGTGGTATGAAACACATGCTACAGTGTTTCTCTTATTTCATAAGAGTGTATGTCGATTTTCTATATCTTACACCGTACAAATGTTAGTCCAAGCACCCCTCATACCTGACCCGAGTCCTTCCACTCCGCTCACCCCTCACCACATATAGTCAAAACACTATACAGGCTTTTCGGAGTTCAGTCTGTAGGTCAAGAATTGATTCTCAATAAGCTCTTATGGATATGGATATGGATATTGTTTCTCTTTCTTTATCAAAAGCCCTTTTCCTCAGCATTCTCACCTTCTAAGTCCTTGTCACTTTGGGAGACTGTGACCCTATTGATGCTTCTGCAACTTTCTTTGGGCTTGCAGACCACTGGTACCCACTGATCTGTGGGTGGAATAGGCACCATCCTTGACTTCTCTGGGAAGTTAGTTCCCATACATAGCCAACTACTGCGGAGGTCTCAGACTCTGGTAAGGTAAGACCTCTGCTGCATCCAAGCTATTCCGCCTTAGAAGGTTGATAAATCCACCTGCATACCTTTAACTAAGAACCTTTTAGCGAACTCAGCAGCACCTGAAGACGACACCAACTACTTGTGATAAGAAAGATTAACACCAAGTCGTTGAAGAGCTAACCTGTACTACTCAGCAACCAGTGGATCGGTGATGAGAACATCATCACCTAGCACTGCATACCTATCGCATTGGACCCCTGGTCTAACCTGCTCCACTGCCCACCACTCCAGTAAATGGTGCAAAAAGGCAAACAAAGGCCAAGAGCCATAATATCCCAACGGTTGACCAGCGGCCTCGACCCAAGCGAAAGTGCGATGTGTCTGGAAACTCGGGATCATAAATGGATTCGAGTACCATTCTGATCGCCTCTTTCATGATCTTTTCTATAGGTAGAACTACTGTGAGCGGTTTAAACTTCGACCCTTATTTCTTTCTTTATATTGTAAAGGGGAGCAAAGCCTATTTTTTGCTCCCTCTATTGATAGATCAAAGGCCCCCCTGCCGTCGTTTCAGTGACTCATAAGGCTTTCCCTCAGCTCAGTTCTTGAGAATGGTCGCCACTTCTCCCAGGACTGGAATGATTATCCCTACCCGATGGGTCTACATCCATCCCTGAATGTCGTCGGGTACTGTTCACTTCCCCGCCATTCTTGTAACCATCACCTGTAATCCGCGTAGGTGTGTCCCCACCCCCCTTAGGGGACTAGAAAGAAAGGATTTATTGGAGAAGTCAACTTTCCCGTGTGAGCATTCGGTACATGTACCAGTCCATGGAAGAGTGAAAGGGTCACCACTATTGAGGATCTCCCCCCTAATCTTAGATAGGGCGTCTAAGGGTTTGCCGCGATTCATTGCTATGCTTACACACTAGGCTACCCTTTTGGGAAAGCCAAGGCTACTACTTTGCTGATAAAAGAGTAAGAATAAATGAATAAGAAATCCTACTACGATTTTCTATCTGAGATTGAGAACCTGCAGATGTTTTCTCTATGTAAGTACTTCGACGAGCTTTCTTTGGAGGACGATGCAGGTAGTTCAAAGTGTTCATCTTCTTCTTCGAATATAGTTCCGCCTTTGTCTTCTTCTAGGTCCGTAGTGCAAGCTTTGTCTTATGGTAATCGTGGTACCCTGAATCGTTTCTTAGACTGTAGGACACATTCTTATTTTAGCCAGTTGACTTATTCCTTGATAAAGGATGGAAGAGCCAATTCGTAATAGCCTTTCTTTTCTCTTGGCTTCCGTTCCTACTTCGTAACGGCTTCTACTCCCATAGGAAAAAAAGGTTTTGATCGCCTGGAGCCGGCTGTTGATAGCGAAGGACAAGGAGAAGGGACCGGTCAGGCATTGTTGCGAAAGGCAATGATGCGTGCCGCACTCATGAGGGACTGCCTACGTTGTTTCATTCCCAAGCCACTTTCCTTCCATTTTCTCCTAGACCCAACCACTGCCCTTGTTCCAAGATCTCACTTCATTCACGTATCTACCTTTTAGTTTGAGATCTGTGGCTAGGATGTCCAATCTGTCGATGACAAGCGACTCTGTGCTTTTTTGGTGTACTAGCATGTGTACTAGAGCGGCTGAGTATTCATTCCATAAGGACTAGCGAGTCAGCCAAGCGATTGTAGATTCTCAGAACATGGGTTCAGATTCTCTCCCTAAAGCCCTTGATTAGGTCAGATGTTGATATGAGGAAAACCCTATTGGATAGAGTTTAAAAAAAGGCCTTTGGTACCTCTTAACAGTAAAATGAACTTATTAAACAACAGCAATCACAGCTTTCAAAATAGCAGAAATAGCTGCCTATTCCTTCACAATAACCATGGCATGAGATGTATTTTCCTTATTAGAAAGCAAACCAAAGCTGCTCTTATTGTTCTCGTAACCGTTGATGGAGGAACTAGTCGTAGTATGGCATTTTGGTCCCGTTTAGCAGCTAAAGAGCACGTCCAACCTGACTGGAGGCAGGAGATGCCTTTGAAAAGTATGGTATAGCCCGCAAGCTACAGCTACTCTATTTTCTTTTCTTAGCTGCTCTAGATTCTATTCTAAATGCTACTTATTTACATATGATGTTTTCTTTCACAAGGTAGTGCCTTTATATAGCATAGCTGAAAGCGGATAAAAAAAGCTGTTTTGGCGATATGCATTGCAACCACAGCTAGCGTAGCGACAGCGAAGCGAAGAGAGTGTAGCGTTAGCGTAGCACAAAGCAAAGAGCTATCCTGTCCCTTGTTCGTGCCTTCCCTAGGAAGACACCTGCAGAATCATGTATTGGCAATTCAGACATTGGTGGCTACTGTTCTCAGCCCAATGGTAGAATCAGAAATCAGAATAGACAAACAGATCGCTACACACCCAGCCAGGTGTGGAGCACCACAACAGCTGATCTTGCGACATGGGAAGATACCTTTGCGTCAGTATGTTCTCACGGAGCGGTTAAGAGACAAGAAATTTCAGTCTAGCCAGCGCCTTTCTTATCAAGCCAAGCTGGTTATGAGAAACAAACTCCTATTCGAGGTGAAGAAGATTCATTGCATTGCCTTCCTTAACTAAGTAAAATTCTTCCTTTCCTTAAGCCGAATCGCTTTCCATCTTTGTGGCATCTACTTTCAAAGATACAAGCTTCGTTTCTTCATTGTAGACGATTTGGAAGATATAATTGGAGGACATGTATGGTAGGGTTCCATTTGTATACTTGGTGGAATTTGGAGAGGCCACTATCGCACAAAACATTTCAACTTCTTTTTTCCTTACTAAAGGAGAGGTTCGAAGACGCTAGGCCCTTCATGTTGTCGGTAGACAAAGCACATCGTTATAGTCTAACCGTGCTAAGGTCAAGGGTGCAAGCAATTAGTGAAGCCTGAGCTCTCGATGCCATGATCAATATAGGTGTTCTTGGATTTCTTGTTTGGGCTCATCATATGTTTCCTGTGGGCTTAGACGTTGATACCCGTGCCTACTTCACCGAAATAAACGGATGAGGACTTCAGTACCATTCGTGCCCAATACGGATTGGTCACTCACTCGCCGGAGGAAAAGAAGAAGAAATTCGCCGCTTTGCAGCCAAAGAATTCTCCTTCAATTAAGTTACGGTCTGTTCTCTGCCCTTTAACTCAAAACAAAGAACTCACTTCCTGTCGTTCAGGCCTCCTACCCAGGAGTCCTTTCACTCGCTGTAAGGAAAAAGGAGAGAAATGAGAGTGCCACCAGGCGATGTTCCCTGCAGGGCTAGTTACACCCGATCCATCAACTCAATGCAAACTCAGTGAAGCAGGAATTGCGTAGATGACCATAGAAACTCATAGCGACCCAGCCTGTTGGGAGGTCCTTCTTCAAGCCGCCGTCTAGGCGTCTTTCGGAGGCACCGTCGTCTATGAGACGAGACGGCTATGGTTGTTCCATTCTCCTCATGAGGCCCTACAGGGTTGGGGAAGGCGTCTTAGAATGCATCTTGTCTCATAGACAACGGCGCCTCCGAAAGACGCCTAAACGGCGACTTGAAGGAGGACCTCCCAACAGGCAGGGTCGCTATGAGTTTCTATGGTCATCTATGCAATTCCTGCTTCGCCGAGTTTGCGTTGAGTTGATGGACCGGGTGTAACTAGCCCCGCAGATTGGAGGGAACATCTCCTGGTGGCACTCTCATTTCTCTCCTCCTTTTTTCTCACAACAAGTGAAAGGACTCCTGGGTAAGAGGCCTGAACGACAAGAAGTGAGTTCCTCGTTCTGAGTTCAAGTTTTAGTTCAAGGACAGAGAACCGACCGTAACTTAACCAAAGGAGAACCCCTTGGCTGCAAAGCGGCGAATTTCTTCCCTAGCTTCACCCTTAGGTCAACTCTTCTATTCCTTAGAGAGAATGAAGTGAGCAAGAAAAGGGACTGATCTCAAGCAAGATAGTCTAAATCCCCTTCTTAGCGGCAAAATCAACTTGGAAGGCCTATTTGACTAAAGAGAATCTCATTTTCCCACCTTCCTTTGGCTCTCATAGCTAATGCAGAGCAAGAAAAGGGAATAGCGTTCTCAGTCCGTTGCTTCTTCCTTAAGCTCACATCACTCTCCTAACGCTAGGCAAGAAAGACTTTTCTATCTATGTCATTAGATAAGGAAAGAAGGGGCTAGCCAGCCAAGTCTTTCCAGTTGGAAAGAACACACACAACAAAAGCAGTACTTATAGAATGCTGATGTCTGGAAGGCATCAATCATCCCCAACGGCTTCGATGCTTAATCCATTGGGCAATACATAATCTTCCCCATAAAGTTGCTTGAACAGGGTTTCAAGTTCAAAACAAATATGATCCAGACCGGTTAATGCAAGAACTATAAATAAAGGACCAAGATCTCCTATGAAATAGAAAAGATCATTCATACATAGCATAGTCCAAGCGGACCCACTTAAAATCTTTACTGAACTATGACCAGCCATCATATTAGCAAATAAACGTATTCCTGAGCTTAATGCGCGAAAACAATGAGGGATTAGCTCAAGGAGTACTAAAAAAGGTGCTAACGGCAGTGGGACTCCTGCGGGTAATGAGAAGCTTAAAAAATGAAGCCCATTTCTTTGAAATCCCACTATAGTAATGCCAATAAAAATAGAAAATGAGAGACCTAATTCTTTTTATTGATTATAACCAAAGTTCGGGTTCTATTAAGGACCTAATTCTATCGATATAAAGAACTCATCGATCCCATTCTTCCAAGCCTCACATGGGAAACGCCACAATTCCTGATTTGGATAGGCTTCATCTTAGATGGTGTGGCCTTCTAGGTCGGATCCCAAGTAATTCCTTGTAGCAAAGGAATACTAGAGATAGACGGAACATACCTTTGCAGTAATTCTTTGAATAAATCAAAAGAATTCGCAGCATCGGTAGCCAAGGCCTTCACATTAGAAGGGGAGTAGAGATAGAAGAGAAAGTTGATCTATCCACTTTCTTAGCCAATTTTTTGATTTTTGCCATAGTAAAGAAAGATACAACTTTACTACTATATCTGCTCGATCATCACGCCTACGATCACCTTATGGTGAAACGGGGAATGATCCTTGGGAGCCCTGTCCTCGTGAGAGAGATGGGAACCGATAGTTCAGTCAACTTCTTAGGGTGAGTAGAAGAAGAATACTGCATCAAGTATGTTGATGCTTGTTTACAGTAAAGTGCAACATACAACCACCTTGATCGACGGCCTAACTTTACTACCTGTTTAACCAGGTGATGAACACCAAGACAAATTTCTTTCGTTAACCCATTGGTGACCACCAAAGGAATCTTCAAAAGAAGATCAGATTGCAATGTCTGACCCGTATGAAAAAGCCCTCAGACAAAGAATGATGAGGAGTCCCAAACGTTAGTGTTCTTTTGGGCAAAGGTCTAGCTCCACTTTATGTCCTGAGCGGACCCAGTTTCGCACACGCCATAGACTTTGGTAGACATCACAAACAGAGAGGGGGACCCCACATATTCGAATTCCCAACCCCAATCGCCGTCCAGGTTCAAATCAAGCATTCACACACCTCTCGAGACAAGCCTAACCTAACCGAAGTGATCTCCTGGTTTTGGTGTATGCTAGGGCTGCGCGGGCCTAGCTCCCTCCTGAGGTACCTGGTGATGCCCAAAGCTCAGACTATACTCCAATAATCACTTACTTTTTGTATTCTTTTCAAGGAAGGCAGGCGGCACCTCTTTCCGTGGGACGGGCCGCCGGGCATGTGCTAGACCCATACGCTAGAATCATACGCAACGGGCTTACGCTAAGACAATCGGACTAGATGGTTTCACTGCCCCAGAATTGATAGCCTAGGACAGGAGATCTGCGCTGCGATGTAGAGTAACGACCAGTCGTAAGTAGCTTAGCTGCGTTGAGAAGCCTCGATGCGCCAGAGCAATAGACAACTGACCGTTGATTTGAAACCTCAGACGGATGGATCGGGAGACAAAGCCAAAGATTCCAAAAGTGACAACAATGATAGTAATAGAGCACGAACAAAAAGTTGAATAAGGGTCTGTCTGTAGGTCAAAATTGATTCTCAATAAGCTCTTACGAATATGGATATGGATATGGATATGGATATTGTTTCTCTTTCTTTCTTTATCATTCCCCTTTCTTTAGTAATAATGTATTCATTGTTTCGAGCATGGCGCCCCCAAGCTAAAGGAGACCGAAGGGACTTGCGGGAGGAAACCGAAAGATAAGTAATCCATATGGTGAAACATGAGAAAGACAGATTGCTTAAAACCTTCAGAAATCGAGTCCACCCACACAATGACTAACGGACTCGTGGTACTGAAAACCTCATTAGGTGAGAAGGTAGTTGACTGGCAGACCCCTGAACGTATGTTAGACAAAAGCCCCAATCAACTCAATCTGGAAAGGGAATAGACTGCCGTGAACTCCGGCGAAACACCCCGTACGCCCTGTGGGAGGTGAAGGTCGCTGGCTTGCCCGTGGGCCATGGTAGCAGCCTTAACCAGAGAGATCAACCTTTCCCTTTACTCTTTAAAGTAAGCAAGTAAACTACCGCCCCTATCTCTAAAGGGGCACAAGCTCCAGTGAGCCAAGAATTTCAACTGCTTTCTCGTCTTTGTGCTTAGTCACTCCCTGACCTTGTCCCATGCATCAGGAGAAAGGGCTCGCCGATCTCGGTGGTTTGCTTCTTTGCCAGGTTCGTACTTACTTTCGGAGCGAGCAAAAGCATACTTTAGGGCAAACCCCTGGCGCTGGCCGCATCGAAAGAGGAGGAGCAGCCTTTAAGTATAAGAAGTCTGGACAGCTGTTTAAAGAAACGGATCCGTCTTCCTTCCATTCTTCGGAGCACCTAGCAACGCCAGTGAAATGAGTCAATTTGGAAGGTTAATGAGCCGATCTCTTGAATTTAGAGATAGGGAACTCCAAGCCCATCAACATTTGGGAAAACGTACCTTGATGCAAACCTATCCGAAACAAACCTAAACCCCCCCCCCCCCCCACCACCCTTGGTTATTGTTATTTCTTTGCTTCTATTCCTTCTATCTGCTTTTCCTTCATTCGATATGGTACACTCTTCTTTCATTGGAAGCAAGGCCCTGGTATTTCAGTATATCAGTAGCGCTGCGGGATTAACACCACTAATAAGCTGCAGTCAAAGGAGGGTATCTTATCATCTATCTTGTACATTTTCTTCTTTGCCATTGAAAAAAATTTGATTAAAAAAACAAAAAAAGAGGAAGAAGAAATAGCCAAGATTATTAATTTAGAGTAGAAGTGCCATAATTAACCTTTAAAGCAAGGATCTATTGAAAGACGTACTATTCAGACATATGATAAATTTTTTCATGAGTTCCATATAAGAAGGTTGTGAAAGTTAAATTTCATGAATGAGAGTCAATTTTAGGCTTACACAAGAACCTCTTTTCTTTAGTTGCCTGTTTCTGCTTAGCAGTAAGATCTGAACTTATATATAAGTGAATTCTTTCCTCAACAATTTTAACAAAGTGGAAACCTGGGACAGTGGGTCTGCATAAATGCCCTTTAGTTTCTTTAGGCTATGATCTCAGGTGTTGGCTACAAAAAAGTGACAAAAGGGAAAAATGTTGCATTTATATCTTCCTCTTTAACCATACAAAGACAGGCCTGCAGAAGTTCTGAAAATATAGCTTTAAAAATGCTGTATTACAATAGGGGGTTACATCAATATTTTGGTGTGATCATTACTGGGTAAAATAATGAGTAAATGCTTCAATTCATGATGAACTCTTAATATAGGCAAAGAAAAACAGATACAATACTATTACAGGTACACATAAGATAACAAACATATATGACCTTTCTTCTTTTGTGATCAACAGATTCAAGAGCTGAACGCAGTTTGGATACTTGTGCTGCATCGTCAGCCACTTCTGCTGCCAAGGTACCAGCAATATCCTGAAAACCAAATGTCCAAAAACATATACCCAACACGTTATTTAAGGAGTAAAAAATCAGAAGATCTTCATGCACAGAGGGAACTCAGTCAAACAGGACTCCTGGATTTTCATTTAAGGGCAAACATCATCACCGCTCAATTCAATCAAGTAAATCATACAATTTCAAGTAGCCATGGTAATTTAGGAGCTCTTGTAGGTAGCAATTAAGCAACCTGAATATAAGATTTCACAAGGTTTGTAAGTAGAAAAATACAGAAAATAATGTTGCAACTTATTAGAGCAACATTTTGGCTATTACTGGGTTCAGATTGAGATTGCAACATTGAGACAGGTTAGAAAATAAGGTAGATTGGTAGCATCACATGGGAGAATATTTTAGAGTTGTAGAGCAGAAAAAGTATGAAGAATCAATCAAGACTTGTTAGGGTACTGTAAGGTATGCTTTTAGGTCAGATGGCAGTGAAGAGATTTCATTTCCCGCCAAAACAAAAGAAAAGAAGATCGAGAATAACTAGATTAAAAATAAGTTAAGGCCTGAACCAGCCTTTCAAGAATCTTGCCCAAACAGTTTTCATAGTCTACCAATTTAAATAAACTTGTAAAATTCTATAGTGTATTCCTTATAAAGCTAGACGCAAAATCCTCAAACTAGAAAACCTAGAAGGACATACTATTGATTATCATGGAACAGCTTTTAGAAGAAAAATAACTAAAGATGACAAGGATGATACAATAGAAACTCAAGAGCAAGTCAGATGTGTCTGGCAACCAATTGTATGGTTATAAAATATGCAGGTTGCACCCACATTAGGCATGCATTGTTACAAACTTTTCAGGTGTAGACAATTGTATAAGATGTGATGAAGACAACTCTTCAAGTGCACCATCTCTTAGCATAGTCTCAAGGTAAACAAGATTTCTTTAAGCATTCAAAAAAAACATTAGTGTGTGCATTCTGAAGAGTCATTCAAGAATAACTTTACTTGAGGCATACCTTTAAATGTTGCAGTTGAGAAGTATAGAGACGTTTTGTATATTCAAATAAAAGCTGGCCAAGAGCATCAGTGTTAGGAGGCAGAGCAGCACCAAGGCCAGCCATCCAACCATCCATGATCGCGGTAGAAAGAAGATCCAACTGACCAGTTGACCCCCCCAATGCATCATTGCCAGCAACAGAAAGAAATTCGAAGTTCTCTGCAAGCCAGGATCTAATTTGGCGCTGCAGCTCACCTGCTGGAGTATGTACAAAGAGTGCAGCAAGAGCCTTGTTTCGAATTGCAAAACTTTTGGCTTCCTCAGTTATTTCCCTTAACTTTCCACCAGTTATGTGCTGTCTCCAGGTCTCCTGTACGTTTTTTCCCCCATAAAATTGTTTTTAGAAAAAAAAAAAAAAAAAGCAAGGTTAAAGGAAGAAAAATCCATAGGATCATGAAGTTCAACCAGTGAAGAATTTTGACCAGTATAGTGCCAGATTTCTATAAGAAACAAAAACAAACAATGAATTATGAGAATGAATGACAAGTCAACAAGCAAACTTTTGATGAGACTGAAAATAGTAATTTTTTTATGATGTTCAAGTTCAAAAGAAAGTCCCAGAAGAGTGCAGCTTCTTTCCTCAATAGTCTCATATTCCAGTCTAATTAACCTTGAGCTCTTTTGAATGTTTTGGGTGCAGCATAAAGAAAGAAAGAACAGATCATAATAACAGCTACCTGATCAATTCCACGGATCTTCAACACAACGGTTGAAAATTTGGATTTCTTTTCTGGCTTCAGATTCACTTTAAATCCTAGGATTTCCTCACCAAAATATTGCACCAGAGATCTTCCAGGACTGCTCCCCCTGCTGGAACTTCTACTGCATCCAGTATTAGCTTTTTCCAGAAAGCACTCAACTGGCAACACCTTCCAAATCAATGGGCAAGTATTACCAAATTAACATGAGGAATGTCTTTTGTATAGAACCAACAAACATACTTAGTGAAAACCTTATTAGAACATAAAAAGAAGGAGCCTCTACTTGTTTATCACCTTAATGGATTGCAGCTCTGGGGACTTAGCAAGTAAAGATCTTATGTACAGGATTCTAACACGGGAAACAAGCATGGTATCCATTACTCTCTTTGGTTCCATTTTCCCGATAAAATAGAAAACAGCATCCCTAATTTCAGCTAGTATCTCATGTTCTCTAGAGGCACCGGCTTTGATGACAGCAGCCAGAACCTGATATCATTGTAAAGGATGCTCGTAATAAATTTCTAGCCCAAAGTGGGTATTATCATGCTGCACATATTTGAAATTGGTCTAGGCAATTTATAAAGATGCAAAGTAATCAAACTCACTAAAAGTCAAATAAAGCTTTTTACAGCATCAAATTCATTTTATTGTCCTGTGAGTAAAATATCAGAAGAGGTTACAGACTTCTGAACTTTTCACATAAAATACAGGAACAATTTTGAAAGCAATAACCCTCCCTCAAGAAAAACAAACCCAGCATAAAAATGAAAAGGACAACATATCTGTATATAAATGAGAATACAACTGTTTCAGCCAACTGAACCATACATCAATCACTATGCATACCAGCATCAAAAGCTTGTTTGCACCATCAGAAATGGCAGCAAGGCCTTCATACTGATCAGGATCAAAGTCATTCAGGGCAGCAGTTAGATATTCACCTGCAGGGGTAGACTTAACTTTCTCAGGGTCAGATTTTACTAAAGCAACCTTGCCATTATTCTTTTCTATGGCCAAAGGTGAGGGAAGAGCATCCATAGAACGCGCTCTTGTATTGTTGCTGATCTTATTCCTGTTTCAAGCCAATGACAAGAAAGCCAATGCTTTTATGCTTATAGACAAAACAGAACTACCAAACTCACCAGAAATATAATAGAATTATACCTCCCTATATCTTGAGGCTGAACATTAACCGATCCCATGGATAATGGACTTGACAGCTGAAGATAAAGTGAAAGTTTTTTTAAGAGCCAGAACCACCACATAGACCACATAAATGCATGATTATCAATATAAATAATCATGGCAGTGTAGTTTTGTTCTGTTATCTCTTCCAGTCCCAGGTTTATGTTACCCTAAGTTGCTGATTAATGGAAATAATGCAAACCTCAATAAAATAAGAATTAACAACCTCTCCAGTTGGATTTGAAGGAATTCAGAGATGCTTTGATTCTCTTATCATTCAAGTCTGAACAGAGGAACAATATATAAAAGGGTGGAAGCTTCACACCCTCCAAGAAAGGAAAAAAAACAACAAAATAAAGCATAATAAAAGACCCAATTAATGGACAGATTTATACCCTCCAAGAAAAGGAAAAACATAGAAATAAAGACTTAATCAAGGTCTAATTACAATCACTTAAAAAAAGAAATAAAATGTTAGCCCAACTAGCAAAATAAGGAAACAGCTAAAGACATTAAAGCACGAGAATAATCACATGTTAAATGTGATTTGCAGCAAATAACCACATATTAAATATGATTTCCAACAAGATCCTTACATGTAGAAACTAGTCTACAGATTAACAGCTTGGTAATCAAATGGTAACATTTTGTACTATTCTGTTGTAGTTCTTTGGAATGCATACACAATCCACCAGAAAAATACAACGAGACAGTGCATATTGTAAATTATCCTAACAAAAGACCATATTCTATTATACAAGTTGAATGCATCAAATTAAAAAAAAAGTTTATTTAAAAAAATTCCTTTTCTTTGTATGATGCAGATTGATATAATTGTTGCCTAGGTTATTCTTGTATGAAGTGAAATTTGTCTACCTGAGGTGAGCCACCCAGAGATGCTTTCTCAGTTAACCTATCAAACAATTTCTCATTTTCTTCATGCAACCTCTGCAAAACAGCAAATTAAGCTTCTTGCCAAAACACAATGAAACTATAGTAACCATATCAAAATCCCAAACAATTAAAGTATTTAACAAAACAAAAATTAAGAACTTATGACGTTGCATCTTTTTCAATGCGTATTCCCTACTCAGGGACATAACTATGTAAACATTTACAATCTAGAAAGGTTACCAGAAGATGCAAACCAAAATTTCAAGCTGACACTTCCTGGTTGCAGTTGTAGTTATCCTCATTTTTTTTCCTATACATATATGATGATGTCAAGGATGATTTACATCTCAACAGGTTCCCCTAATTAGGGAGAGTCAAGCCACAAGACTGACCAGCCATTTACTCAATTTATCCTCATTTCATTTTAACACCTTCTTAGACTTCATTGTTTCTTTGAATCATGGAGGTCCAACTGTACATAAAATGTACTCCTATATGTTTACCGTTTTGTTCCTACAAGATATAAGACAGTGCTATTGCCACTGCTTTCATGATGAATTTGTAGTAAGCTAAACTATATATTTTGAGAATAGTAGACAAAAGCAAGCCAATAATTCAATAGGAAGTGGAAGACTACTACAATTAGACATGTCAAATATGGCAAACCTCAATCAAAGCATCACGTTTCTTGAGTTCCTCTTCCAGTTTTTTGGTTACTGCAGAAGAATCCATACTATCTCCAGCTGCCTTGGAATTGGATAAAGCTCCAGAATCTGGCTCTGGGCCAAATGTCAATCTATTTTCACTGGATCTAATGGCTTCATTCAATTGTGCTTCAAGGGCTTTAATTTTAGCCTGCATTAATGAGGAACAGAGAAGACTTAGATAAGCTGGCAAGCATGCAGAAAGAAATTGCTGATTAGCTATATCTATGACTAAGGGTATATTTAGATGGATGGCAATGGATGGAAAACCATTATTTGAAAGGCTTTTGAGGATGAAATGGAATGAGAAAGGAGGGATTCCAAGACCCCACCTTGCCATCCAAAACCCAAATTTTTTTATCCCTCCAAATTAGGGGGTTTGGGAGAATGAAATTGGCAGGCGGTACAATTACAATTATATCCTCATTGGCTAAAAACTTGCTAAAATCACATTCTAATTATAAGAATACTATCGGAAATTTGATTTATAAGCCATTTCATTCCATTGATGACTCGGTCATTTCTCTCATTAAACTCCCAAACAATGAGATGGCACATGATTTGCCATTCCACTCCTTGCCTTTACATCCTATTCCATTATTTGACATTCCATTCCATTCCCTCATAAACTCCCAAACATAGCCTAAAGGTCAACTTAATTTACTGGCACTAAATTCTCGTAGCCCAATAAAGGATGCAAGTGGTTTGTTGCAACTTGCAACTTCTCAAACATGAGACAAATATGTAAAAGAATGCCCAATGCCCTAAATTGTGCCAGGAAGTTGCATGTTAAAAAGACCACAAGAAATAACTTATTGATTGACATATTAATGATAAATAGGACTCATTAGCATGCCAGAGAAGCAACTGGACAAGTGTACATCATACCCACAATAAGGAACACAGCAAAATTCTAGGGAGAGGGAGAGAACAAAAAATGAATAAATTTTAGGTTAAAATAGTATTATGGTCCATTAATTTTATTTGTTATTTCAAATTGGCTAAAGTTTGAAAGTTGAAAGGTTTCTAAATAGTTCCGTAAGTTTGAAATTCATCTCAAATCCTGTTCCCTTGCAACTATACACAGTGCTTAAGGGATGAATTTGAGAACAAATTTGAAAGGGACAAAAATATTATTTTAACCTTTTTTGTTTTTCTGAATTTGTTTGGCTCTGAATGAAGCATGGTGTCTTATAAATTAATAAATCACAGAGAAGTCCTTGACTTGTTGCTGTTAGTCAAGATTAGCATTAGTTGGGAGGGTACAAGTGTAGTTCCCCTTGACTTTGAAATGTGAACTTACATCTTTTAGCTTTTTCTTCCACTGTAATTTTGAATATGATTGATTTTGGCAGGTTGGGTCATTCACGCTTTAAAAAAGCAGGCTTTCTGGTTGGTAGAATCAATATAATATCAACTCTCTAGAAGTAATTTTCCAGAGTTTTGATTAATTCATAATACCCCACAAAATGAACAAAGTATTAATAAATCACAGCATATAAGTATTAATTTTGGATTGGCTTCTTGAGTATTTTTAATATACTAATATATAATACTATTGTAAAGTTTATATTTTAATAAATAATTTTTTTTGTTTAAGATTTAATATTTAATTCAATTGTAATTTAAAATTATAAAAAATGAATTTAACAATAAATAAGTTAATTAAATTATATGACAATTCATTAATAATAATAATAATAATAATAATATACTACATGAGTATCAAATATCAACTTCCTTTTATGATTACTCATTCACTCCTGCAGTTCTGCTTATCCCTTTCACATTTCACTAGCTGATCTGAACCCTTTTTTTCTTTTCACAAAAAAGTCAAGAAAGATGGCTAGCATTCAGATGTTCAGAACAAATGCAAGATGTGATGACGAGAGACAAATCTATAAAATAAAGTGGAGATATTGTTTTAGTACTAATTCCTTTGTCTTAGTTTTGAGAGAGCATAAACAACAGAATTCCATCGATATAAAAGGGACAAAAATCATGATGATGTGATTATCAATTTAGTATTTTACAAATTTTTATTAGTTTATTAAAAAGTATGTTTTTGTTTTAATTTTTAAAAAACATTTAGCATTGTTAAATTATATTTTTAATATATTAAAAAAGTTACAACCATATTCTAGTCCCTTAAGTTTGAAGAATTTCAAAATATTCCCGTAAGCTTTAAATTTGCCGTACCTAATGCTTAAGAGATGAATTTGAGATGAATTTAAAACTTAAGGGGCCATTTTAAAATGCTTCAAATTTATAGGACCAATTTGAAAGATAAATAGAATTAAGGGACCAGAATACTATTTTAACCTAAATTTTAAATGATTATCTACAATCCAGAGTCCAATAATTTCAGAAATGAAAACATTGTAGGAAAGGCCATAATGATGTACCAACTGTAATCAGATATAACTAGAACGAACTTTTCATACTTTTTACAAAAGAAGAATTAAGAAGATAAGAAAACTACATTCCAAGGACAAGAAATCTTCCTTAGACCAAAAAAAGAAATAAACTAAAAGTAAAATGCGTCACCAAACTTTGCCTATGCTATGCTTTAATGTCAATCATTTCATAGCCGGTCTCGAGCCAAAAAAAAAAAGATGAGAATTATGTTAGACGGTCGACAGCCGACAGCCAACGTAAAACTTTGTCGAATCTTTATGACATGAATCAACGATATGTTAGAGTTAATACTAGATCATTGTTCAAAACCAACACACTGTATAGCTCGAATACAGTGTCAAATGAGCAAGAACCGCTGTATCAATACCTGAGTGTAGTAAAAAATAACAAAGGGTTTCTATATTTTTATAAACGAATGTGGGTAAAAAAGCTAGTTCACAAAAATAGAATTTGTTTGGAAACTTTGAATATAAGTACACTTACAAGTAAATCAATAGAAATAGTAGATACCAAGATTAAGAAAAGGATTAATTTTATATACTTATAAGAAACTAAATGGGTAAGGAAAAACGCGAAGGAACTGAACACTTCAGGTTTTAAACTCTCGTACACTGATAAAATTAAATTTAGAAATAGGTAGGTATAACTGTGGATAAGTATTAAAAAAATGTTATGGTGGATGTAAAATGGTTAGGAAACAGAATTATAGCATTAAAATTTATAGTGAAAAAAGAAAGTTTTAATATTATCAGTGCTTACACACCACAATTAGAATTAGAAGAGCATAAAGTTTTGAAAGGATTTAAAAGGTCTAGTATAGGAAATACCTTTAGGAGAAAAAATTCTCATAAGAGGGGATTTTAATGGTCATATGAGAAGTATATCTAAAGATTATGAGAATTCACATGGGGGATATGGTTTACAAGAAACAAATGCAAAGGGTAAAACTATTCAAACTTTTCATTAGCGTTCGATTTTACTATAACTAACATTAGTTTTAAGAAGTGCGAGAAGCATTTTATCACATACAAAATAGGAGGATATGCTCTCAAATTGATTTCTTTCTAATAAGAAAAATGGACAGAAAGCCTTACATAGATTGCAAAATTATATTTAAAGAGAATTTGACTACTCAATATAGAGTGTTAATGGTGGATATTCAAATTAAAAGGAGAGTAAAGAGCAAAGGGCAAAATAAGATGTCAAAAATAAAGTGATGGCAATTAAAAAATGATAAAGAAAAGAGCTTATAGAGAAGAATTTTAGAAAAATGATCATGAGAAGCATAAGGAAGTATTAATGATATGTGAGACAAGATGGTTAAAGAAATTAGGAAGGTTGCAAAAGAGATACTCAATAAATTTAGAGGTTTTAAACCTAGAGATAAAGAATATTGGTAACGAGATGCGCGTATACAAAATAAAGTTAAAGTTAAAAAGAGAATGTTATAAAATGTAGTATCTGTTTAAAAGTGACAAAAATCGAGAAAAATATAAAGTAGCTAATAAAAATACTAAGAAGGCGATAAGCGAAGTAAGAGTTAGAGCATTTAATGGGTTATATCAATTTTTAGATACTAAAATTGGAGAAATGAGTATTTATAAGTTTGCTAAAAATAGAGAAAGAGAAGTGGACCACATGAAATGTATTAAGGATAACGAAAGAGAAGTTCTAGTCACGGAACAAGATATTAAGAAAAGGTGAAAATGTTATCTTTATAAGCTATTTAATAAAAGATACGGGATCTCAGTGCACTCAAATAGGCTAGACATTACAGAAAACTATCAAAATTATACCTTTTGTCGTAAGATTTGAGAGTTAAAAATAAAAGAAGCTTTAAAGAAAATGAAGAATGGCATCAAATAATCTATCTATTAAGGTGTAGAAGAGTTTAGGAGTGAAAGGTATAAGTTGGCTCACAAAGTTGATGAATAAGTTATTTAATGAAAGATATGGGATCTTAGTGCACTCAAATAGGCTAGACACTACAGAAAATAATCAAAATTATATTTTTTATCGTAAGATTTGAGAGTTAAGAATAAAAGAAGCTTTAAAAAAAATGAAAAATGGCAAAACAATAGGATCAAATAATATACCTATTAAAGTGTAGAAGATTTTAGGAGTAAAAGGTATAAGTTGGGTCACAAAGTTGATGAATAAGATTATAAGATCTAAGAGAATGTTGAATGAATGGAGGAGAAGTACTTTAATTCCTATTTATAAGAATAACATATAAAACCATATAAATTATAAAAGAATTAAATTCATGAATCACACTATGAAGTTATGGAAGAGGATTATTGAGCGGAGATTAAAGTAAAAGACTTAAGTTACAGATAATCAATTTGGTTTTAAACCTAGAAAGTTGACCAAAAAAACAAAATACTTGCTAAGAAGATTGATGGAGAAATATCGAGAGAGTAAAAAATACTTACATATGCTGTTCATCGATTTAAAAAAAAAAGTATATGATAAGGTACCAATAGATGTTTTGTGGAAGTCTCTGAAAAAAAAAAAAAGAATTTGTATTGCTTATATTCGAGTAATTCAAAATATGTATGACGAGACTATAACTAGTGTGAAAACACAAGATGGACTCACTGAATATTTTTCGATAACTATTAGCTTGCATCAGGGGTCAATTTTGAGCTCTTATCTTTTTACTTTAGTATTAAATATACTCAATAAACATATCCAACAGCCAGTGCCACAATATATGCTCTTTGCAAATAATATAGTCCTAGTTAGATAATTAAGAAAAGAAATAAATGAGAAATTAAAGATGTGAAGACTAACTTTGAAAACACATGAATTTCTTTTAAATAGAAATAAAATGGAATATATGGAATATAAGTTTAACAAGACACACACTAATTCTAGTGTAGAAGTGAAAATAAGAGAACATATTATACCACAAATCACTCAATTTGAGTATCTTAAATTCATCATACAACATGAAAGAAAAATAGAGGATGATGTAAATCATAAAATTCAAATTGGGTGGATAAAATAAAGGAGTATTTTGGGTGCTATTATAGATAAAAGAGTACACTCAAGTTTAAAAGTAAATTTTACACCACAATTATAAGATCAACAATATTGTATGAGATTAAATATTGGACAATAATAAGCCAACAAGAGAATAAACTCAATGTTGCAGAGATGAGAATGTTACGTTGAATGAGTAAATATACCAAATAAGATAAAATTAAAAATGAATATATTAGAGATAAAGTTGGAGTCGCATTGATTATAGAAAAGATTATAGAATCCTATCTTAAATGGTTTGGATATATGTGGAGTAGACCTATAGAAACGCAGTAAGGAGAGTAGATCAAATGGAGAGTAATCCCATAATTAAAGGTAGAAAGAGGCCAAAAAAAACTATAGACAAAACTATTAAAAAAGATTGAAACTTAAATGATTTATTTAAAAACATGATTTATAACAAAATTTTATAGCATGGTTTAATCCATGTGGTCGACCTTACCTATTGGGAGAAGGCTTGTTGTTATTATTGTTGTGAAAAGCATCAGCAGAAAAAAAAAATTCTCCAACCCCTTCCATACGTAAGAAAATATAAAGAACTTCAAGCTCAATTATAAAATAAATAAGCCTCTGTTTAACCTTTCCAGAGTAATCATGTCAATAGAATAAATAACTATCATATACAAGGCAAAGAGTACAAGGGAAAAAAAAAAGATCCATATTTACGTTTACCCTACTTAAAGGGGTAATACCCCTTTTTGTACCGGTCCATGTGTTTTAACTTCATAATAGAAATACTTATTAACATACCAAAGAAACTGGACTTGACAAACAATTCAAGAACTACTTAATGAATATTGTGTCAAATAGCATACCCAACCTGCAAATTTTGGATGGTTGAATCTTGCTGTTGGACTTGCAATTTTTGATCTTGCTCTAAGTGCAACAGTTGAGCAACTTGATTTCTTAGCTGAGCATTTTGTTCTTTCTCAATGTTATGCTGATCTGCTAACATAATATGCTCCAACTGCAACACATAAAAGAAATAAAATTGCTTACTGACAAGCCCTACTTAAGCAACAATGTCTTGTGTTCAGAGCTCACAATCAAGTGTTGACACAAGCTTAGTAAAGTTTGCAAAGAAGAATCATCGATAAATATCTCATGGTGAAAAGCATCTATTTCTACGTTTCTCAACTAAACAAATTACATATGACATTAGTTTTTTTAACAATGCATTAAAAAAAAAAAGGAACGAATAGGCAACATGTTAGGTTAAGAAGAAGAAGAAAAAAAGACAATTGATACCTATCCTGATAATTTAAATAAACATCACTTAACACACACACCCAAAAAAATAAAATATTCTCCATAATGAGAATATAGCAAATTTGATGTTCTGGCATGCCAATGAAAAAGGACTAACTTATAGTCGTATAGCCGCACTTAGGTTTCTATAATATCCATGCAAAGAGTGAACCATTTGACTGAAAAGCCAGCTCAGCTAAATCTAACCAAAATACAATCTCATAAAATGCAAGGTGGACTTGATACAATCTCTAGTTGTGTAAAAGCAGTAAGTTAAGCGTGAAGAACTAAACAAGTTTTATAGTAAGAAACTTAAGCTCAAACTGAGTGAAAAATTATAAAATATTATTCAAATCACTTACCAAATAGAAACAAAGAGCACTTATTGATAAAAATGAAATCTAACACTAATAGGTCTCCTAGTTAAATAAGAAAATCATAATAAGTCTCCTACCTAAACAAGAAGTCTCCTAATTAAATAATAAAAAATATCTCCTAATTAAATTAGGAAAAAGCCTCCTACTAAGCAAAATTTATTCATAATAATAAAAAAATTACAAAAATAATATTAAACAAATAAAATTATAAATATCCTATCTGAATCAAAATTGATAGTTTTAGTTTTTCTCATAAACTCAACCCCCCATCA
Source organism: Erythrophleum fordii (assembly GCA_032878935.1). NCBI lineage: Eukaryota > Viridiplantae > Streptophyta > Magnoliopsida > Fabales > Fabaceae > Erythrophleum > Erythrophleum fordii. The sequence goes on along the minus strand of JAVQMF010000036.1, from coordinate 12,965,311 downwards.
TTGTGAAATAACCACTCAACATACTCAATTGCTGCATAAATTTTCTCCTTCTAATGGTATGCACCATGAAATTAACACGCAATTACCTAAAAGACTAACATAATTCAAGCATGCCATGTGGAGAAGACAAAATTATCAAATCAATAAGTAAGCTGTCACTATATAGAATTAGAAAGCTATCCCAAAACTGATTAAATTACAAAACCTTTAAATCTGTCTGCACTGCAGAAGAAATTTTCCACGCCTTCTGTACTTCATTGAATAGTAGGACACACTGATCATTGGCATCTCTAATTGATTGCTTAAGCCCCTGTCCCTCTTGTTTCAGATATTGGATTTCTTTCTCCTTCTCATACAACTCCTTACGTGCATCATTTGCCTAGAGAAACCACAACAAATTAAATTCAAAACATAAAATGATAAACAGCAAACTGTAACCATGAAGGACCTTGTCGCAGAAAGGGATCAATGCCAAACCAGATATAAACCACTCCTACATTATATAAGCTATTTTTAATCTTTTACACAAACAAATCCTAGCTCAAAGTCTAATAAGTCGCAACATGGGATCAATTCCCAACTACAACCTGCCTATCAACATACAAGTTATCAAAGGTCAACTTCTAAAAGTAGTAATTTTAAATTGCTCCCACAAATCCTCAAACTGATGAGAATATAGCAGATCAAAGATGGCACACAAGTAGAACATAAAATGTATTTCCAAAGAAGGAATAGAGTTAAAGAAGAACTTACAATATCTCTCCACATCTTAATTGTATCTCGATTTCCTAGGCTTAATACAGAATTTCGAGCTCTAGCAGAGAAATTGAGAGATGATAAAGACTCAGATAAATTTGAAACATTTGGACACACATTTACAATCATCAGAGTTTTTGAACTCCCACCTGCAATAATGAAAGAACCTCCACATAAGAAAATTGATATATTGTGTCTGGAACCAATCCGAGAACTGAAATTTAAATCTTGAAAAATTAATAATTATAATCCCATTGAGAGTCAATTCGATGGACAGAAAAGGAAAATGGCAGCAATAGTTATGGTGATAAATACAGGTAAATCTTCTCAATGCCACTTCACATTTATACATAAGATTTTCTACTACACACAGGATAGGATCACAGGAAGTAGCCGTTTGGTTGAATATAGTTCATAATTGACAAACCTTTAGAGATGAGCAACTCAATTTACTGGCACAGTGGCACCATAATTGGGCTAAAAAGTGTATTTTAATGATGGATTGGAAGATGCAAGTTCCACAGTGCAACTCCTGGATGGTCCAGAGGTTGGCCAGATTTTCCCTTTCATATGTACTCAAAATTAGCTAAACCCAATCTGGATTAATTTTAATAATAATTCCATTACAAGAAACTATGAATTACAGCAACATGAGGCAAAATTATTATGTATTGACTTGACATCACATTAGCATGAAAAGGCCATGTCAAAATTGTGAATGCACTGGCATCATAACAGGCACAGACAACTTTTTGCTGTTCCTTTTACAGCAACAAACTATTGTCTAATAACTCGAAGACCATATAGATGCCACCATAAGTTTATACATAACAGAAAGAAGGAGAAATTTAATACCAAGTGAATCTGCAAGCAGTTTTGTCAGCACTGAATTCTCATATGGAATAACATCCTTCTTCAATGTCAAAGAAGACAAAACATCTCCCAAACTGCAGCGACATTTTAAAATACAGAAATATTTTAAGTAAAGAAATTTCTAGCACAAAAATTCCAGATTCTTCTCGCTCAAGTTTCCTAGAACATGAAAATAAATGAAAAAGGAAATTCATAACACTGACAGGGGATTAGACAGACAGATAAGCATATGGGAACAGAGAGGAGAGGATAGTTGAAATTAGAACTTTTTGAGTTTCGGTTTTGTGGATATTAAGTAATACCCTTTAACAGTATTGCACAATTGCCATAAGAGAAACACAAATCCACAACTAGTTATCGAGAATCAACTATTTGCAGTTATGTTTCCCCAAGCAGAATCAGACATATTAATAGAATGATTGCCTAACCTAGTAAAAATCACGCCAACTAATGAAAACGAAGAAACCACAAAATATATAAAGATAACATAAAAGAATACTCAGAGTGCATTGACACCTAATAATGGGCTGGACACACTCCTGACTGAGTTTTAAGCACACAAAAGATGAAGTTGCTATTGAAGAGAAAACTAATGAACTAAAAAGACATACACTGAAAGTGACTTCATAACATGCAGCAAATCTGTCACACGTTCCCCATTATCATCCTCTGTTATTAAACCTTCACTTCCAGCCAAGTCAACCAGAGAAAGTTTGCTGTATGAGTTTTCACCAGTGATCAAATTGTTATATAATATGTGCACTGTGACAATCCTGACAAGGTAAAACATGAAATCCACCTAGGTGAATTAGTGTAAAACACTCACAAAAATTCAGGATTCTAGGGATAGATGCATGCAATTATCAAAATGGTAACAACTACTATAATCGTTCACCAACTTTGCTGTCAGTGAATATTATAGTGATAAGTTTGAAGGAATATTAAGAAAACAGTGGAAATCCAGTCTTTATTGTTACTTTAATGGCTCATAAATTTTCAAGATTCAGTCCCTCATATTTTCTACTTCATGTTGTTCCTTTATGCGTAACAAAGAACAATATGTAAAAACTTCCCTTTAGCATAATATAACTTTTTCACCCATATGCATTGATCTCACCAGCCATCTGGTTTTCTTTGCAGGTAACCAAGATATTATTTATAGTTCTGGACATTAGACTTCAATCAAGATTTATTTGCATAATGCATATTATAAAGCCTTCATTATATTTAGGGCTTGATTGGGAGAATGGTTTGGGAGTCAAGTGGGGTAAGGTGGAATTGTTTGAGCAATTTAACTATTGATTGGATGTTTAAAAGCTAATGGAGTGACGTGTGGCACGGAACCATCCTAACCCATTCCACACCCAATTGTCAAACCACTCCAAATTAGGTGGATTGGGATGGTTTTAGTTTTTTCATAATTTTTCATTTCCTATTTTAATCCTCTCCAATTTCCTATTTTCTAAAAGGATTAATATCACAAAAATAATATCGAAAATTTCCCTTAACCCATCCCATTGCATTAATGACATTGGAACATCCAATTAGTAGAGAGTGTGATACCATCCAATTTTAGTTGTAATGCACTCTCCAAGTGTGCTTGTTCCCCCTTCCTTCCTTACCATGGCAAGTCTTTGTGAAATAACTCTGATGCAAAAAAAAAAAAAAAAAGAGGGTGTTAAGAGAACCCTCCTAGCCCAACCCTAGACACTCTAAGATCCTTTTTCAACCCTGCTCCCATTTAGAGTTAAGCGATAGATAAATAGACACATCCCATTGCACTAATTGAGGGCGTTTGTAGTGATTGAAGGGGTCGAAGACCAAAAAATGAGTTATTTATTAGCCAAGCATTCTATTCTTCTTATGGCTAGATCCAATCTCCCGATCCCTGCAAAAAGGAAAAAGAATTTCACGTTCTTCCTTTCAAGAAGGGAGGATTAGGAAAATCCTATTGATTGCAATTTTCTCCAAACCCCCAGGAAAAGCGTTAAAAAAAGGCTCAAATAATACGATCCGCCCTCACCCCATAATGAAAGGGACAATCTCATAGTTCTTGGTCTATGAAGATATGTTGTTAGGTGCTCCGTTTTTATTTTTCCATTGAGGTCAAACCTAAACTTGTGCTCAAGAGATAAATGTCTATATACTAATAAGGGATGTATAAATTCTCAAGAAGAGAGGAGCCATGATGGTTCCCCCCCAGAACACCTGGATCTCACGAATAAATAGAAAATTGGATTTACATTGGTCTCTCACTTTTAGCATAACTGGCCCCCAAAGGAGGCCCGCAAGATGGGCTATTAGCTCAGTGGTAGAACATGCCCCCGATAATTGCATTGTGCCTCAACTATGAGGGCTCTCAACCACATAGATATTTCAATGTGCTCATCGGCACTTGACCCTGAGATGTGGATCATCCAAGGCATATTAGCATGGCGTACTTCTCTTGTTCGATCGGGGGTTTGAAACCAAGCTTCTCCTTAGTAGAACAGATGGGACGATTCAAGTGAGATCCAATGTAAATCCAACTTTCTATTCACTAGTGGAATCCAAACAATCTAGGGAAGGACCACCACAGCTCCTCTTTTCTTAAGAATTTATACATCCCCATCCCTCTCTTTCCTTTTCTACATCCCCATGTCACCCCTGTGTGGCGACATGAGGGCAAAAAAAGGGGATCCTTTCAACTTGTTCCAAACTAAGATAATAAGCTCATGAGCTTAGTCTTACTTCACCATCGAGAAACAAAGGACGACTTCCATCTCCAAATTGAACTCAAACATAGCTCACTTCTTTCATTAGACTTCAAATCAATGGAGTGAGTTGTCCCACCCGACTTCCATATCCAAATTGAACTCAAACATAGCTCACTTCTTTCATTAAACTTCAAATCAATGGAGTGAGTTGTCCCACCCCACCCTAATCAAGTAATAATGTAGTTGGAGCTACTATAAAAGTAAAAATACAATTTTACTTCTAGTTCTGCTTATTTAACCAAACACCAATTACATTTCTTCAACCTTTTTTTAACACAACTTTGTTGAACACTAGCACTTTGACCTTTTTTTTTTTTAATGAAAAAAGAATCTATAGACTAGAAAAGGTGGCACTTTGAAATTCATATTATCAAGCACATCAATATAGTTAGACCCAAAAAAAAAAATTCAGAATTCAGACCACAATGCAACACGACAAATAATGCCCATGCCCTTCGTTTGAAAAATAAGTAAACAAATAAGTTTGATCACAAAACTCTAGTGTGGTAACCAAATCTCTTATCTCACATGAACATAATACAAGGATCAGAGACTAGGTTATTATCTTGTGTCCCAATTATTTTAGTCAACATTAAGATTAAGATGCATTTTATGTTTAACATTATTTCCATGTTTCCAACAACACAAGTAGTTTGTTCTGCTAAGCTTTCTTAATTTTTTTTAACCCAAAAAAAAAAAAAAGAAACAAGATAGCATGTCTCATGAATAATGAGAAGTGAGAGAAAAGGATTGGTCTTCAAAAGAAAAGTGAAGACAGGTAGACAAATTAAAACATAACAATAAGAGTTAACCAACTTCATTGAATTTGCTTGAAAACATCAAATCCAGAACGCCATAATAAAGCCAAGAAAATGGTCTAGTTCAAAGTAGTTGAAATGTACAAGCTATGATTATTTGTACCAACCATATTTAATTAAACCAAAAACATTATGCAAAGAGGAAGTATACCTGATGGGCCCCAGTGGTTACAGTATATTCTAGAAGATATAACAGGGGAGTAAGAGAAAGGTAGGTGATGTGCAAAGTTGTGTAACTAACCTTGACAGCAAGGATGGGGCACGAGGAGGATAGACAGGGGAGGCTAATAAAAGTCACTTAGAGGCTCTTTGGGAGATAACATGGGAAAAAAGGGAGAGGGGAAGGAGAAGGAAAATAATGGGGAGTCTTTGAAGGAGAGAGCTAGCATGTCGAAGGCCCAGCACTTGTCTTTATTGCATTCCTTTTCCAATTTTTGGTTTACTGTTTACTGTGTTTTGCTGCTGCATTTTATATTCTTCTAGTAGCGCTGCTCTGAGTCTTCTCTAAATAAATCATCCAACTGCTTCTGAGTGGAATAGGATACTAATTGATCCACTCCTTTGGAAAAACCACACCCGAAAAACTAGCTCATAAGGTTTGGAGAGACCACGGTCCCTATAAATCCCACATTAATAATCCCATTCCCAAACTTCGAATGTCAAACTCAAGTTGCAATTGGGTCATAACATCCCACCACCCTCCACAATCCCACCACCCACACAAGCTGGCTTTGCGCTAGCTTTCCAGCCTCAAGCTAATGCTGTAATACCAACATCACCAACTAGACAGCACAATTGCAGCTGGTAAATGGTGGAAAGTACCAATTGATACAAACCTTCGGGAGAACCACACCCCAACAACTAGCTCATGAGGTTGGAAAGCCCAAGGTCTATATAAATTCTGCAATAGAATCCCAGACTTCCAATCTGGGACTCAAGTCCCATAACTGGCAATTGGCTCCTACTAATTGGTTCAGTCTAATCATAAGTAAGTCAAAGCCAAAAATATGCAGTAAGGCAGATTAGGATCCGTAGACCAAAAATTCATGATTAGTTTGCCCAAAGATTAACTCTCTGCATTGAACAGTAACAGACAAGGCTGATGAAAGAACAAGTGAGCCTTTGTTTATATGATTGCAGTATTGCCAAAAGTTACATTGATGAAAGTATGTTATATAGCTGTTTATCATACAATGTAAAGCAGAAAAAGATAAAAGTCACAATACAATATAATCATGCATAATGTGGGCAGAGAATTTGGACCATACAAATGAGAGACATTAAACTTCAATACATCATTTCCGCGACTTTGAAATGCAACTTTCAAAACCCTAGAAAATTCCAGAGGGTTATTAACTTCTTCCTGCACCAGTTCAACAGAACATTCTGTCGATCCTAAGCGAAGTTTGGACATATTTTTTCCCGACTCCAAGAGCAGATCCCTTATCTGCAAGCACAGAAGAAAAAACTATGAAAACCTTAATAATCATATCTCAACCAAAAACCAAGAAGCAAACCATATTAAAAACAGAAAGGGTGTAAATGCTGAGTGACAAGAGAAAGAGACCTGTTCATTATAGAGCTCAAAAACTGTAACAGAGAATTCATATCGAGAAGTGGAAGTCGCATCTGAGTTGGCTAAATCAAACAACTCCTCAAAACAACGAGCATACAAACCTCGATCATAGCTAGATCCTTCCTGCAAAAGATGAATGAACATCAAATAAGCAATTTATCAGGCCAACCATCATTGTATCAAGAAGTAAAAGAGCATGTAAAAAACAGGCATATCAACTGTTAAGTTAACATTGAATTCAAGACCCTCATCAAGCACTTTTTTTCTTTTGAAAGGGAGGGGTAGTGATCTGCACAGAAACTGAGTGAAAGAAAGAAAGAAAAAACAACCATAGTGTGTGTCTTTCCAGAGTGGGTCTGTCCATAAGCAAATAAGGAAACATTATATCCATCCAAAGCTGACTGCACCAGTGGCTGAACATCACTGAACAATTCAGCTGCAAACAGAATTAAAAAGGTAAGATAGGTAAGAAACATACCTTCACTGAGGTTCAAAAACAAAAATGATAGTAATATAAAACAAAACAATGTTACCTTGTCCAACGTGAGGTCCATAAACTCGATCAAATTCAAAATCTTTCTTGGAGTGGGACAAGGATTCATCACCAGTATTTACACGGATGGTATAGTCATCTGGAAACTCAACAGCTGAGGGGCCTTCATATTCAAATAATGGTCTTGCACGGCAAAATATGCGTATGTTTCCTGCAAATAATGATATCGGTACCCACTTTAATAGTTAAGTAGATGTTTTCAGCTGAGTGAAGAATATATTCAAATATGGGTAAAATATAGGAATTCCATGTATTCAGCTACTTTAAGTTCCAGATAATAAATGATATCATATAAAGTAAAATCAGTCTTTGGAAAAAAAAAATGGATATAGAGAAGCTTCCATTAGTAAAGGACAATTCCTGGATAGCAATTACCTTTAGATGTCAATAAGTCATTGAACAATCTCCTCTTCTCAATCATCAACGGAGATATTCTTGCTTCAGTTTCAAGGGCAGCTTGATCTAATATTCACAAGAGGGCCACAAAATAAAAAAAAAAAAATTAACAGAAAAACAACAGTGCAATAGCTTTTCTAACAAACAGATAAAATCAGAGTAGGCACCCCAATTTTCACATAACTGCATCCAAATAAGGAACTAAATGCATCTCAAAGATTAAACTGCTACATTTATTATTTTTGCACGGAACACCCGACCTTGTAACCAAAAAACAAAATTATTTCCAACATCAGTTCAGAGAATAATCTCATGCTGCCACTGAAATTAAATGACCCAATCATACACAAAAATTGACAGGAAAAATGATAAATCCTAAATCCTTCTATGTATCTAACATGAAACTTTAGTTGAGACAATTAAATTCTTACCTAGCTTGCGGGTCTTGCCAGCAAGAACACCAAGATATCGCGTAACTCGGTCAAGTTTAGCATTTGAATATTCCTGAAGTTCAGTCACTTCTTGTCTTAATTGCAAGTAGTCTTCTCTAGCAAGCTGCGCAAAATATCTATGTGATTGTTAAAAAATGTTTAGTATAGCATGATCCGCAAAAGATCTGCTAGGACACCACATGTAAAAACAATAATTCAAAGCAATATGAATTGCTTGTGAGAATGCACATGTAAATTTGATAGCATAAAAGATATTCAATAGGAGCCTCTTCTAGCCAGGTTTTACAACCACAAGATATAAGTCCTAACTCCCAAGAAAGAAAGTTTGAATAGTTTACCACTGTTTCCACCTCCAACAAGGATTAATATACTACAATTAAGTGATTACATAAGAACCTAGCCATTTATCTTAAAAAGTGAAATTCCAAAAAAAAAAAAAGAGCTCTGATGCTGAATCTGATATGCTCATGCAACTGCTGAAAGAAGTTGGCACCTAAAATTGCATCCAAAATGCTCTGATACTGAAAAGCATTCCATGTGAATTGAAAGCAGTGAATCTCTTTCTTGCGCACTGTCTACCTTCTATATCCCGCTGCCCAAAACTATTAGCTTACAACTGGAAGAGGCACCGTCCCTGAATTCCATGCCATCTCAACTCATGCAAAGTATTTTCTCAGAATAATTTAGTTGACGCGGAACCACATATTACCCAGATTAGATGGCACCAAATGGAAGATGACTTCAAAGCTCAAACTAACTCAGAGTATGCAGCCCAAATCCCTCACCATAGTAATCATATATATGAAACCGGAAGACTCCTCTTTATCATCATTGATAACCACCACATCTCATTTATACATGCATTGCCGTTATGAACACTGGCATTGAAGTAGGAACAACTGAAACCTCTCACCAGAATTAAGCCGCCATACTGGAAGAAGAGAAAGAAGAACGACGCGCCACAGATGGAAAGGAAACACATTACCTTGACTTTGTCTCTCAATCGCTGAACCTTGGAGGTCATGGAGAGTTTGGACAGCTCGGAGTGCGGAAGAACCGAGGACGCCGAGATGGAGTACCTCCTCGTCAACGGAGAAGTAGGTATTCGATCGTCATGGCCAAATGAAAGCGGCGGCGACGACTTCCATGGCTCGAACCCACCCACCTCCCAACTCCACCGGTTCTTTTGTTCCGCCATTGCCTTGCTCTGCAAAACCCTGAGCTCACCCCACCCAACCCAAACACTGCTGAGATTCCCTCTAAATTTGAAACGACAAGAGTACAAATTGAAAACTCAAAAATCAATTAAATTTTGCCCAAAAAAATACTCCTCAATCCCTGAATTTTTTATCATTACTGACTGGGCTTCGAGCTTACAGATGGAATGGAGGGAGGGTGGGGTTTGCTTTGGTTGCGCGGAGAGAACGGTATCGTTTAGAACATACATGCGATATTCTTTGGGCACAAAATATTCGGCGCTTGTGGCGAGGACTTGATGAATGAGTTAAGTACTGAATCTCAAGATTTATTAATGACATGGGGGACGCACGTGAACCAGCTTGTGGCGTGGACTGAATGAATGAATGAAATAATGAACGGTTCCTTCTCGACTTTAACGTGACGTTAAATTCTGCTTCGCAAATTTGCAGTCTTCCCTCTTTAATATGGTGTGAAGTCGAAAACATATTGAAAAACAAAAAGAAATGAGCCTTACTCACAATTCAAATCTTATATGTCATTTTTTTTTCTTTTGCTCACAACTCAAAAAATGATCCATGCTGATAATCTATGATCTAATCATGACTATAATTGCATTAAAATGTTTTATGGAGAATATTGAAAAAATAGAAAAGACACCGCAATTTTGTTTATGAGCATCAAATTTCTTTGTTCGTTGTTGTATATGTTTCAGTAGATATAATTTTATCTACTTTTTAATATTTGATGCTTTGATACAGTGCAGATGAGGAACACGTGCAGGCCACTATCTGGACAGAGCCAGCTAACTTTCCTTAAGATATGACCAATCGTATCATACATATCCATACCTCAAAACCCGACGTGAACATGTCTCTTGAGCAGAGAGTGAGGGGAAACGCAGATTATTATTCATGGTTCAAACCTAACTCCGAGTTTTTGGGAAAGGCTTTAACCCAAAATCATAAATCTTGTTGAAACCCTGTTTGTTTATAATTGTGAAGTTTCAATATTGAGTGCCAAGAGAAGCCTTCTATGAATCACCACTAAATGATTGCCTTGTTGATTTTCTTTTTTTTTTGGCTGAACTTACAGTGTGTTATGTACCCTCACTACCTCAGCTTTCAAATCTCAATAATACTAATATACTTAGTGCTCTACCAAAAATGCAAGGGCCATGTATTATTTTTAAATAAGATTAATTTGAATTCTTTGTAATAATTGTACAAGTTTAAATTGAGGGGGAAAAGAAAAAGAAATAGAGGATGCTGGCCCATAGAAGTAGGATCTTTTGCTTGTTCTTTTCTTTCTCTTGTTGCACTACAAAGATCCCAAGCCTAAATAATATGAAATTGGATTTTTTTTTTTATATTCATACAGTCAAAAAGAAAATAATACAAAGAGATAGGGGTGTGTGCAGATTAATTTTCTCTGTTTACATATGTTTTCTTTTTTTCTAATATTTTCTAACCTATACTATATTTTATCAATTTATGACCAAAAAATAATTTGACTCAAATAACGCACCTTGCGAAACAATTTTTTGGAACTGCAAGAATAGATGAAACACGGGAGGACTTTGACTGGCCATATTGAAAGACAAATAATCTCAACGTGTATATTGAAACGTTTTCCAGATGTATTCAATTGGAATTGAATAGATATGCAATTAATGATACTTGAAAACGAATCCAGATCTCCTGCACTGTACATGCTTGATACGTGATTTGGACCATTCAAATATTATTTGGATAGTCTAGATTTTTTATTTTTTATTTTTTATTTTTTATTTAAATTATATTTTTATAAAAATATATAATTAAAAAATTATTTTTATTTTATATTTTATATTTTTTAAAATAACAAAATTTTAAAAAAATAAAAAAAGATTTAGACCGTCTAAATCTGATTTAGATAATCTAAATCAGATGTGTAGAACCTGCATCCGCTTCCTTTGAAAACATAGTGTGTGATTTGTCTGTTCTTCTTATATCTGTGCAAGCCGGTTGAGAAGGAATTCAAATCCTCTCTAGTAACTACTGTGATTGCACTTGTGACATTAATAAGTACAGAGGAACTAAATTCGTTAGCAAGTTGTGAGCCGAATTTGAAGCATTTACGGGGTGATTTGTTTTGGCATCACGCACCTTTTTATTAAAGTTTACAACGCAGTTAACGTCATTCTGTTTTCACAAACTAATTTTTCAAAAGCAGGCAATAATTAATAAAATAAATAAATAAAACAGCAAATTTAAAATAAGTTTTGCATATTGTAAGGCCTTGTTTGGTTGGTGAGAAAGTTAAGTGATAGAAAGAGAAAAGAAGTGGGATTGAGAGAAAGACATATTTGGTAGGCAAGAGACTTTTTTTCCTGGAAGAGTTGTTTGCCACCAAGATAAGAGAGTCTATTCCATTGCTTTGTGGTGAGAGAGAGCTTTACTGAGTAGAAAAACAAAAATTGAGATTATTTTATTATTCTTCAAATAATTTTTTTTATTAAAGGTAAATTAAAAATAAATTTTTAAATTAAAATATTATTTTTTATTGGTAATTAAAAATAAAATATTTTATTATATTTTATAATTATTAAAAATATTTTAATTTTTTAATTCTCTTATCGTTTTATTTTTATATTATTTTTATCTAACTAAATATAAAAAAATAAAATCATTCATATTTCTTTTATCATCATATTAAACATAACTATAGGTACAAGATTCCTTTCTATTCCTATTTTATTTCCCATTTCTATTCTATTAAAACCTAATCTCTTATACCAAACGAGACCTAAGTACTTCCTGGTCTGAAACAATTGCTATTTATTCTTGTAAGGATCGTGGAAATTCTTATTTGGCTAATCAAATTTCAAAGGCATGTGATATATTGTGTTATACGCACACACGCATATATATATTTGAACTATTAAATTGATAGATATATAACATATTATGTTGATGATTAAATTTTAATATTAGATACATGATTACAAGCTGTAATTGAATTTTGTTTATTTTTTCTCTTAATTTATAGATGAGTATTGAATAATCACAATTTTTTTGTATGAATGACTATTATAATTTTAATGTCAATGAGCTTTAGTTGAACAGAGATCATAAAGATGAATTTCAAAATGACAGACAAATATGCCAAGAATGTGTAGCAGGTGAAGATAATTAAAAATAATAATTAGTTATGGTAAAATATGTTAGTAGTTTGAGCAAGACAATAATGATCCCAAAAAAAATATATAATAAAAGTGATATTTTGAAATCATATGTTGGTATAAGATTTGATTTGGAGAATATTATATATCAATATTATAATAAATATGTAAGACAAGTTAGATTTTGTAAACAACTATGACTTATAAAAAAATCAATGAAAGACAACAGTATTATTGATTGTAAGATATATTTTATTTAAAGCAAAAGTTTCAAGAAAAAAGGCATAAAAAGAATGAAAAGAAAAGGAAAAATGGGTCATGGAGAGACACGTGTTATGTGCAATGTAAGAACCAAAATGAACTCGTTGATAAATTACTTTTATGGCAACATTCTAAAAGACAAAATGTGAGTTTTACTAAAAGAAATGCTTGATGTATTTTGCGTAGAAGGAGAAAGAAAGAGTTTTCTCTAGAGGATCTTCAAAGTATGCTAAACTACTTGAATGATATGCAAAGAATAAATTTTTACTTTTTCTTTAATGTATTCCAATTTGATATAGGTGAAAAGATTATCTTTTGTTTTTTTTGGACTAATGCAAGGTCAAGATTATGTGTGTTTGGTATGAAAAATTTTAATTTCCCTCATAGAAGCAATTACCTAAGGAATTACTTATCAAAATGTTTTGTATTAAAAAATGTAATTGTCTAAAATATTTTGATCTTCTCCATTTAAAATTATTACAACTTTTGGTCATTGACTCTACAAGTAACTTGATGATAGTTTAATGACATTGTGTATAAATGCATGTACATGTTCATGACATGTGTTGTCGTGGGTATGTATATGTGTGTACTTATGTGTATGATGTTGTATTGTGTGTTTGAGTGCACTTGCACATGGGCATGTAGTGTTGTTGTGTGTGTGATATCATATCATGTTTGTAGGTATATAAATGCGTGCGCCTTATTTCATGTCATATGTTTTTGGAGTTGTGCATTGTATATGTACTCACATGTGCTTGTAGGTGTATGAAGTAGTGTTATGCACGTGTATATGTGTGCACGCGTTCTTGTTGTAAGTATAAGCATGCATGCACATATATGGGTGTAATGTCATGTTATGTTGTATGTGAATATATGCAAGCATATATAATGTTGAGTCTTGTATATTTATATATTTATTAATGATATTATATTATATATGTTTCTACCCGTGTGCTTTCAATATCATATCATGTGTACGTGATTGTGTTTTATATTTTGTTAGGATTTGACATGTTAAAACTATATTTAAAAAACTAAAACAAAGTTCAAAATAAAAAAAGGTATTTTGGTTTACAAAAAGAGTAAGTATTAGAAAAATAGATGACAAGTAGAGTACTATGCAATATTTCGAAATAAATTATTTATATTTCATTAATAACTAACATACTAAGAAAATTAAGATTCCAAAGACTTAAATAAACTTACACAAAACATAATTTTTGTTCAACTATGATTGTTTGGAGAAACCTAATGGAATTCCCATACCAAACACATATGGAGAGTGTTTTAATTATTTGTTGACTTAAAAAAATTGTATATATTGTTTATAATAAAAGAGGAGCTACTTAATTTAATCACATTTCAATATATATATATATATATATATAATTTATCAAGAAAAAAAAAACCAACACCCGTGCATATGTACCATTGTAGGTCTATATATGGCATCCTTGGTCCTTATTTGATTGGAGGTTAGGAAATCAAGCGCCACAAATATGGGGAAATAGATTCTCTCATGTTAGGGATTGTTCATGTTGCTAATGTTCTCTCACATATGAGGGACCCATTCCCTCCCTCCCAAAAAAAGAAAAAAAAAGAATTAAGTTTGTAAGAGACATGAGCAAACATTAGGGGTTTGAACATGAGCAGATCCAAATCCCAAATATAGTTGGCTTTATGTTGAAGTGAAACGGGCCTCCATATACATGAACTAGGCTCCAACGTAATTGGATGGCCCGACAAGGTTTTTATTTTCCTTAAACAAAACTCGTGAAGCCGGGGTGAGATAGTAAAATGGATTTAGTGCTGCTTCTTTGGTACCGTGCTATTTTTAGATCTGCAATGGTTCAAATTTGATTTAAAGAATTTAAATTTTTATTGATATTTAACTTTTTTTAAAAATAAGTATAACGTAAAATATAAATAATTTTTTAACTATTAATTTTAAAAATAATTGGTATTAAAAAATAAAAAAATAAATTCAAATAATTTAAATTAAAATTTAATTAGTCTAAGGAGAGAAGCACAACATTTAAAGCAAGATGGGAGATATTTGTCTCTCTTGAGCGGGGGTTTGTTTTCTAATCCTTTTATTTTTTGCTTTTGCACTGTTATCACTTGGAGAATTGCACCTGCAGGGCTGGGAGGAAAAATTAAGGGTTGTTAATAATATTTTATTATTAGATGTGAAAATTACATAATTTTTTAAAAATTATTTTATTTTTCAAAAATGAAAAAAATCCTTTCAAATATGATCCATTTGCAAATGTTCCCAAACTTTAAAAACTAATAAATACTCCCCATATTTTTAAATACTTGTCAATAGATCCATCTGTCTATTTTTATGTTAACCAAGTTGATAGAATTTTTACATTAGACTTCACTATAACTGGTATTAATCTGTTAACTTGAAATAATATGTGGACAACTAGTTGAAAAAAAAAAAATTAACAAGATGGAGGATAAAGCTGCGCTTCTAATGGAGAATAATGGATATTTTTTTTTTCAAATTAATTGCCTAAGTTTGTTTCCAAATTTTTAAGATTGTAACTAAAGTCTAATATAAAAATTCTGCTAACTCGAAAATAAACATTTGAATTCAAATTCAAATATATATAAGTGTAAGGGAGTATTTATTGGTTTTAACAAGGCCTGTTTGGTAATTTACATGTAAAGGTAATATTTTTTATATAACTGATATGTAATATCTATTATATATTTATAGTTATTATCTAATAATATTTCATTATTTTTTAATACCTTTCTAAATTAAGAATGTAAAGGTTATTTCTATTATTAAAATTATTTTAGAGAATTTGAAATATTGGAAATCAAAGCAAAATTAGAGGAAATAGAAAGAAAAAATTTTCAAGAAGAAAATGAAGAAATAAAATAAATTCCTGAACTAAAAAAATACCTCAAAAACGGTTATGCCTTCCATAATTATATCCTTTCTATATTCTATGTACCAAATAATTCACAAGGTATTTGCAGGTAGATCACAGTGGAAAAGGAGTATTTGTGATTTCTAGAGTTAAAAAGAGTATTTGTACATGAATCATATCGGCATTTCAATATTTTTTTTATTTTAAATCAAATCATATGTTACACTTTTATTTTATGCAATAATAAATAAATTATAATTACATATATTTTAAACAAAATATATGCATATATTATTTATATAATATAATAAATATTAAATAACATTTAACTAATATAAAATAGCTAATTTTTAAATTTATCAATTAATAATATTATTTGATGAAAAGTATTTTAAAAAATTACTCAATTTAAAGATATTATTAAAAAATATTTAATTAACAATCAATTTTGTATTAAATATACAACACTAAATGTAAGTATTATTGTAAATTGAAAATTTTATAAAATAAATTAAACTATAATTTTAACGCAGAATAGACAAGATTAAAATAAATTTTTAATAAATATAATTTAATTATATTTTGATATTTGATAAAAATTTAAGTATATTTTTATAATTAATAAGAGATATTTTATAATTTAAATATTTTATAAAATAACAAATTAATTTAACAAAATAAAATAAAAAGTTTGTTTAATTTGTTTGTCACAAAAAAATTAATTTTATAATATTTATTATATTTTTATAATTATTATTTTATAATAATTTATTTTTTGTTATTTTTTAAGAATATGGGTACTATTTTTTATTTTATCCATTTATTTTTTATATATTTATTTTTTATATTTTATATTCAAACAATCAAACAGCTTTTGATAAAATGGCAAGACAGAAGGGGAATTTGAGCAGGTCAAGCGCTTGTTGGTGTGTCACCCCCACATGCTTTTTGACTCACGTGTTTCAATAAACAAAATTTATTACTTAAACACCCAATCACAAAAACTATTTTTTTATATACTTAATTTTTTTGAAAAATTTTTGACTCAAGTGCTTCAATAAAAAAAAATTTATTATTTAAATACTCAGTTACAAATTATTTTTCTATATACTTAATTTTTTTTTTTCAAATTTGTTAGGAAACCCGTTCAATAAAGCCGAAGGGGGAATTTTGATGGAGGGAATGGGGCGTTGGGCAGAGGGGGAGGGGGAGGGGAATTGGGTTTTGTGTGTAGAGTGTGTGAGTGTAAGAATGAAATATATTTTTTATAATATAAATTATATTTTTATATTATCTTAAATAAATAGATTATATTATATTTATTATATATAAAAGTATATTATATATTATTCAATTTCAATATAACATATTAAAATATAACTAACGTTATTAAATTTATAAATTTAATTTTTTGATTAAAAAATTATTTTAAAAAAAAGTTATATTTTTATTGGCATAAGAGGAGAGTGAGTATTATTTAAATTTTAAAAAAAATTATATGTAATTATTTATGTCTTTATTATTAGATTCTTTATAAAAAATTTAATTTTTTTGATAAAATATAAACATTTGATAAAGTTATAATTAATTTTATTACATTTTTGATAAAGTTATAATTAATTTTTTTGTATAACTATATATAAGTTTTTTTTTCAAAAATTAAATAATACCTACTCTCCTCTTATACCAAAAAAATATAATTTTTTAACAAATAAAATTTGTATAAAAAAAATTAAATTTATAAATTTAATAATGTTATTTATATTTAAATATATTATATTAAAAATTAAACAATATATAATATACTTTTATATATAATATATCTAATACAATATATTTATTTAAGATAATATAAAAATATAATTTATATTATACAAAATATATTTCATTTTCATACTCACACACACTATAATATATTTATTAGTCTGCGTTCTGGGCACCTTTGTTTTTGATCCCTTAAAAATTAAAAGAAAAAATAAATATATGAAAAAATAATTTTTGTGACTGAACGTTTAGATAATAAATATTTTTTATCCAAGCACCTGACTCAAAAAGCTCACCCCCAGATGCAGCCAAACCAAAAGAGAAACGCCGCTTCAAACAAGGAAGGCATTAGCTCATAGCTTAGGCGAGGCAATGGACTGTTCATGATCACGGGTCTTGAAGTGACGATGTAAGATTCGGACGCAGCCTCCCTATGCTACCGGTATGGCCTGTCTGGGCTGCACCATCTTTCAGCTATTTTGACCAACGACCCACACCTAAAATCAAAATATCTTCAAAACTCGCACTGCAAAAATTATTGTCCTAAAAATCTTTTTTTTTTTAAGTAATGAAAAAGTCTGTCAAATTTGACTTGTCATAAATCGGCCAAATTATGTATTTGATTTTTAAAAAATTATAGTTAAAAATTTTAAGTAAAAAAATATTTTAACAATTTTAAATTTTAAATTTATTTTTAAAAAATATTAGAATAAAAATTTAATTTTAAATTTTAAATTTTAATTTTTTATACATTTTAAAATTTTGACTTTAAGGTTTTTAAAAATAATGTAAAATTTTTTAATTGAAACATCTTTAATTTAAGTTTTCAATTATAATTTTTTTATTTTTATATAAAAATTTAAGAGAATTATTTTTTCATACTTTTTTTTAAATAAAGGGAAGAATTATACACATTAAACAATTAAAACAGACAAAAGAAATCCCCTTCGGTGGGAGAATGGAAATCCCCTCCCTCAATCACAACACGCCATGTGGATGGAAATTTATATTCTAGAGCTGCCTTTGACCTTGATTGACCATTCACAAGCTCATTGGTTAATTAGCATAGCTTTCTTAAACTAGGTCACATGCTAACTTGTAAAAGTACACACCACTACCATCAAATTCAAGTGACACCGGCTGAAACTTAATGATGATGTCATCAAGTTCTACATTATGGCACAAAATTATCGAGTTAGAGAAGAATTTTCGTAACCCTATGTCTGGTTTAAAGGAGGCGAGGGGAAGGGAGGAGGGAGGAGACCTCTCCCTTGTTTGATATACATTTTTAAAAAGGTTTGATATACATTTTTAGAAGGGAAGGAAAAGAAAATTTAATCATTTTTAAAAGGTAAATTTTTCTTCCCCTCCCCCTCTCTCTTTTCCCTTCAATTTGAGAGGATTGGAAGGAAAAGTTGCAAAAAAAAAAAAAAATTGGACTAAAATACCCTTATCTTTATCACTAATTTCATATTTCATTTTTCCTTTCTCGGTCTGACTCCGTGACTATACCTTTCTTTCATTCATCCGTGACTCGTCTCCCATCTCCATGCTGCGACTTGTCTGGCTCTCATTCTCAGGTCTTCGTTCATCGGTGACTCGTTTGGCTCTCGTCTCCATGCAGCTCTCATCTCGATGCTGTGACTCGTCTTGCTCTAGTTTTCCACATCTTCAATTTCTTTGTTCCACCTGCTTCCCAAATCGCCCAGATTGGACGTCCTTCTTCCTAAGTTCTATTTGCTTTTATTTATTCGTGCTTCTTCTTGATTGCTTCTGTTTTATCATTTGCATGTGGTCTGAGCTGATTCTTTTTTATAGTTTTCGATGTAGTGAATATATGTTTTTGTTTCTTCATGCTTTTATCTGAGCTTTTGTTGCTTTGTGCTTCTACCTGAACTGCTATTCGTTGGTGCTTCTGTTTCTTCGAATGCTGTTTCTTCTGTTTCCTTGTATTGCTCTATTTCTTCGAATGAATTTGTTAACTTTGCTTTGGAAGTGTTCTGAAATATTATTGGTTGCTAAATAAATTTGACTAGATCTAAGATTAGAGATTGAAATATTGTATCAAGCATTGACATTGTGAATGAATGAATTTGATTATTGGTTGCTGAATGAATTTGATTAGTCGATGCTGGAGAGCATTAGTAAGGGAGATGGCTTCCGTGATAGTGCTCATGTCTTCTGTGAAGTTAACGAATGCACATATTAGTTAGTTAATATTAACGTTATTATTTTTAAAATTTTTCAAGGCATAACTTGCTCTGAGAAGGAAAAAAAAAAAGAGTTTCATATATCTAGCACCATGTTATTTTGCAATTCAAATCTTTTTCATTTATAAATGTGAATATACATTCAAAGAAATTAACAGAGAGATGTTTCCTTGGCATTTAAAATCAGGACAAATATTCCGTCTATTGTCAGTATCATTATCAACCAAATATGAAACCATTGCTTCAAGTTTAAACAATACATTTAGAGAAAGCCAACCCTTTCTCTTTTTTTTTTTTTTTGCATTACAAAATATTGTGGTAGAGTTTAGAAATATTGTATCAAGCATTGATATTGTGATATGAGAAATATTATGAATGAATTTCTAATGCCTGCAAACATTGATATTGTATAAAACAGAAAGCAGTACTTTTATTTTCTAATGCCTGCAATCTCAACTTCTTAATTCTCTTGAAAACCTTGATATTGTATCAAATATTGCCATACTTTCACATTCACATGCCCTGCAATCTTTCACTTTTATTTTCTAATACCTGTAATATCAACTTCTTAATTTTATGATTTATTGTTTTTATATTTGTGACACATTCACATTGCCTTATCCAATCATTTTATATTTCCTAATTTGTTCTGTTTTCTTCAAGTTAGATGGATGTTAAGTTGTGGAGGTTGTGGTTGGAGTTGGGTCGAAGAACTATCATTGTGATCATACGTGTCACTGCCTATTTTTGATCCAAGCAAATGTCTGAAAGAAGAAAAATAAGTTATAGTATGAGTTTTAGAAGAGAAAGGGTCCAGAGGAGATCATGAGGCAAATAACAAAAAGTGAAAAGGGTAAAAGTATTATTAAGATCGGTCCTAAAGCTTTTATAACATTATGTGGTATGTTAGAAAGAAAGTATAACCTAAAACCCACACGATGGGTAAGTGTGGAAAAACAAGTTGCAAAATCTCTTTTCATATAAACACATAATGCAAAAAATCTTATAGTAAACTTTTTTTTTTTTTTCCGGCGTTCTAGTGAAATAATTAGCTGTCACTTCCATAGAGTTTAAGAGCCATCATTGAGCTAGAAGATAGATTTGTTGTACAACCTAATGGCTCAACAGTTCTTCCTGAAATTAGTGAAAAAAATAAGTTTTACCCGTATTTTAAAAATTGTGTTAGTGCTATAGATGGGACATAAATAAGAGTCAAAGTATCTTGTCACACCCGAAAAATGCGACCGCGTGGCGCCAAAATTAAATATCTTATTTAAATGGAAAAATCTGTAAAAAGAAATAGTGTACAAATAAATGGGGTTCAGGAGTCGCCACCAAAATTTTATTTTTAAAAAGGTAAAACTTTGGAAAAACCTTTTTTATTTAAAAAATGGTCTGCAAACCAGATTTGGATTCGGGAGTCGATTGTGAGTGGGGAAGGTGTTAGGCACCCCACTACACCCGTTCTTAAGAACGGTTACCCTAAGTCAGTTGTGCAAAATTAATATGGCCTCTATTCTATTTTAATTTTCCCTAACCAATCACATGCAAAGAACAAAAGAAAAATTTTAAGGAAATAAAATTTAAGAGAAGAGAGAAATCTAAAAGCGAAACAAAAAAAGAATTCAAAGAATAAAATAAAGAAAAGAGAATAAAATAAATGAAATTAAGGAAATAAAATTAAGAAAATAAAATTAAGGAAAAATATTTATTTACAAAGGCGGACTTGACCTAGGATGAAAGCCTAGGGCCTACGTACCCTCTGAGAGGGATCAAAGTCCACGTAGTTCGACGGAAGATTGTATTTGTTGATTTTTTTCGTTTTATGTTTGCTTTTTTTTTTCTTTTTTTCTTATGAGTTTGTGTCCTTTATTATTTTTTTTATTTGGGTATTTTTATTTTTTTCAATTCATTTTTTTTTGTTTAGGTATTTTTTTTTGTGAAAAAACAAAGAAAATAAATTGCTTTTTCCTTTAACAAATAAAACAAATTTTAAAATTGATTGATGTGTTTTGATTTGCTAAAGGAAAATTTAATTTAATTTTTCTTGCACTTCTAATTTTTCCTCTTACTTATCATTTTTTTTGTTTTCTATCATTTTCATCATTTTTTTTGGTTTATTATTGTTTATTACCCCTTTTTTGTTTGTTTGTTTTTCTTATTTTGCTTTTGTTTATTATTATTATTATTTTTTTTGCTTGTTGTTATTATTATTATTTTTTTTGTTTTCCATTTTTTCTACTTTTTTTTATCTCTTTTTGATTTTTCTTTTTGATTTTGTTATTGTTTTTTTTATTTGTTTCTCTTTTTTGTTAATTTTTATAATTTTTTTTTCTATTTTACTCTTTCTCTATCTCTTTTTATCATTGTTTTGTTTTTTGTTTTGTTTTGTCATTATTTATTTTATGTTTTTTTTGTTACCTCTATTTTATTTATTTATTTTTTGGGTTCTATTTTGTTCCTTCTCTTTTTTCTTTTTGTTTTGTTTTTATTTTTATTTCTATTTCTTTTTGTTATTTTTGTTTATCTTTGTTTTGTTTATGATTTTTTGACTTTTTGTATATTTTTGTTTTTGCATTTTTTCTGATTTTGTTATTGTTGTTTATTTGTTTCTTTTTGTGTTTTTTCTGTTTTTGTTATATATATTTTTATTTTTATTTATTATTATTATTATTATTATTTTACTTTGATTTTATCTTTGTTTACTGTATTTTTTGTTTTGGACTAATTTTCGTTTTTTTTTTTTAGTTTTACTTGTAATTTATTATTTTTGTTATTTTTATTATTATTTTTATTTTTTGTGTTGTTGTTGTTGTTTTTTTTTTGTTTTTTTGGTTTTATTATTATTATATTTTTTTTTAATTTCGTTTTTGTTTTCTATCTTGTTTTTATTTCTATGTATTTTCATTTTTTCTTTAATATTTTTTGGCTATTATTGTTTCTCTTGTTTTTTTTTTATATATTTTTTTTATATATATTTATCCCCCTTTTTTTTTGATCTGGTTCTTTTGCTTTGCCATTTTTTTGTTGTTGTTGTTTATTTCGTTTTGTATTTTGTTTGTTGTTGTGATTTTTTTTGTTTTGTTTGGTTTTGTTTCAATTAATTTTTTGTTGCTTTTATATTATTTGTTCTTTGGTTCTTTTACCTTTGTCTTCTTGCTTTTGATTTTTTTTTCTTTATTACGTTTATCCATTCTATCACCCTCTCTTTTTTGAACATTTGGTTCCCTTCACCAGACTTTCCCATTTACATGTTTGGTCTCTTTTTCCTTTCATTTCTTTATTTTCTTATTTTTTCTTGTTCCATATTTAGATTATCATTTTTTTTATTTCACAATTTTTGTTTATTAATTTTGTTTATTCATTTATTTTTTTATTATTTATATTATTATTTTTTTTTGTCGGGAAATTCTTTTGGTTTGAGGCTTTTGAAGCCCAAAAGATAGAAACGAAAAATCGAAACCCAAAAGCTACCAAGGAGGCTTATTGGCCACACATGATCTCTTGGTTTAACTAAGTGCCTGAGGAGATATGAAATCTCACACGGCAAAATCCTACAAATAAAATGCAGAACAGGAGCGAGGCCCTGAGGAAGAAGACAGATATCTATGCTTGTGTGTGCTAGGTGTCCAATCAGATTCACTACATCATTCTTGAGTGCCTTTACAATATGAAGAAAACTAAAAAAAATAAATATGCATATGGAATATAGATACATTGCAACATGTCCTTCCCTTCTTCAGACTGAATCCGAGTGACATCTCATACACTGAAAACCTAACCTTCTCACATATTGTTTCAGCAGTGCTTCCGAGTCCAAAACAGACCATATAATTCACAAAAAAAAAAAAACAGCAAAAGCAATGTAAAACGAAAATAGCGTGATTCTAGTAGGTTTCAGGTATCAAATTAATGGCTCCACATATTCTCAAATACTATCGAACAATTGCGAAACTGAAACAAGTTGCATCCTCTGATTGACATGAACAAGACCTCTAAGATAGAATCCTAAACCTATGCCGGCGAGCAGAGATGAAATCTAAACAATAAGTAACATATATATACATATATATAACTGAACTGGAAGTGGTAGGTTGAACTGGTTAAATATACAGAGATTAAATCAGGCGCCAATGCATTATTCAACAATCCAGGAATCAACAGAAAATGCTTCAGAAACAAACAAGAATCGAATTGGCAAAAAGAAAACGCAGGGAAGGCAATCTGTGACTACTCGGTTGAATACAACCTTTGCCATATTATCCAGCAATCCAAACAGAAATGAAACCAAACACAAATGCACTATTCGACAATCCAGGCATCAACAAATTAGGTCTCAGAAGCTAAATAAAATTAACCCAATGCCAGATGAAACTAATAATGTGTCATGCAGCAATCCGAGACCAACCTATGAAATTCTGAATTCATACCTGGCCGATGTCTTTGCTGAAGTTTAAGGGTTTTGTTCTCTGTCGGATCACTCCTAGCTCTCCTCTCTCGTGTGCCTCCCGTATTTCCTTCGTTCTGCAATCCGAGATTCAACCCAGAATCTCTAGTTCCTTGTTTTCTCTTCTCTCCAGAAAACCACTCCGAACCTCTCCCTCAGTCTCTCTGAAAAGGAAAATTCCCCCTGGACTCTTTCTTTCCCTTGCAGAGACAGTTTCCCCGCAAGGATTCCTTCTCCCTCAACCTCTTGCACCTTTCGAGTTTTCTTCGATCCAGAGAAGAAAAACCTTCGGACCCCCCAAAAATCCCCCTCCCCTTCTCTCATTCTCACAAATCTTTATAAGCATCCCTCTTGTGGTCCCCCTTCTCCTGAAATCCTTCGCGATTCCCTGCTCCACTCACCTCTCCATCCTCCTTGTACGATTAGGTTCCGTTTCCCCTTTCTGGTGCGTCGTGCGCTGCTGGAGGATTTGGGAATCCGAAGACCAGGGGGGACCAGGGGGACACCTCGACATTTCTGAGGCGGGTAGGGTTTGCTTTCGTTAGGTCTCACTTTGGGTTTCCATTCGGGTTAGTGAGGGTGATCCGGAATCGTGGGCTGAACCAACTCCTTCCTATTGGGCTTCAATCCTTTGGGCCTCCTCTTTTTTTTTTTTTTGGTCACTTCTGGTCCAATTCGAAATTGCTCTCTTTTATTTATTTATTTATTTATTTTTTTTGGCCCAATCCAGAGTTCTCCTCTTTTTTTTTGATTTAATTTTTTTTTATTTCCTTGTCTAGATATTTGTTATTATATTTTTGTTTCGATTTCAATTTTTAGACTAATGGGTTTTTTTTTTTCATCTTTAATTTTATTTTTAAGTTCTTTCCCTTTGATTTTTCCCTTGAATTTATTGGATCAAAAGGGTCTATTTGATATCTTTGTTGTTTTTTCGTTTTTTTTTTGTCTTTATTCTATGTTAGTTTTCTAATTTTTCTTTTATTTATCATGATTTTTTGTGAGTATGTCCGGACAAAATACGGTGTTTACAGTTGCCCCTCTTTACTTGTTTTTTTTTTTTAGGCAAAGAGATTAAAAACAAATTTTTTTGATATTTTTGCATAAGGAACAAGTAAAGATAAAAACACGTATTTTGTCGAAAATGATTTGATTATCTCTTAAAATTAGGGGATATTAAACAAAAGGGGAGAAACGACCCAAACAGAACATGGTGTTTCCAGGTTGCCCCTCTTTGCTTATTCTTTAAGCGAGGAGATCAGAAATGCAACATTAGATATCCTTAGCTTAAGAATAAGCAAAGATGGAACGGATGTTTTGTTTGGGGAGCTAGTAGGTTAACGGTAGTTGACTTACCTGAGAGTTAATGTACTTGATAAACGACGCTTACAAGTACGAGGTTCTCGAACGTGTGCTGCTCTGGCAGGCCTTTGGTGCCTGTTATGGCAGGACTTTTATTTGTGCCTAATCTGGTAGGACTTTTAAGTGCCTATTCTGGTAGGACTTTTAATACCTGTTCTGGTAGGACTTTGGTTGCCTATTCTGGTAGGACTTTTATTGGTGCCTATTTTGGTAGGATTTTGGGTGCCTGTTCTGGCAGGACTTTGGTTTTTGCCTATTTTGGTAGGACTTTGGTTGCCTATTCTGGTAGGACTTTTGTTGGTGCCTGTTCTGTGCAGGACTTTAGGGTGCCTGTTCTGTGCAGGACTTTGGTGCCTATTCTGTGTAGGACTGAAAGGTGCCCGTTCTGTGCAGGTCTTAAAGGTGCCTGCTCTGTGCAGGACTTTGGTGTGCCTGTTCTGTGCAGGACTTTGGTGCCTATTCTGTGTAGGACTTAAAGGTGCCTGTTCTGTGCAGGACTTTAGGGTGCCTGTTCTGTGCAGGACTTTAGTGCCTATTCTGTGTAGGACTGAAAGGTGCCCGTTCTGTGCAGGTCTTAAAGGTGCCTGCTCTGTGCAGGACTTTGGTGTGCCTGTTCTATGCAGGACTTAAAGGTGCCTGTTCTGTGCAGGACTTAAATGTGCCTGTTCTGTGCAGGACTTTGGTGTGCCTGTTCTATGCAGGACTTAAAGGTGCCTGTTCTGTGCAGGACTTAAAGGTGCCTGTTCTGTGCAGGACTTTGGTGTGCCTATTCTGTGTAGGACTTAAAGGTGCCTGTTCTGTGCAGGACTTTGGTGTGCCTATTCTGTGTAGGACTTAAAGGTGCCTGTTCTGTGCAGGACTTTTAGACCCAACATCTGAGTAATACATGCGTATATGCGGAATGCATGATATATGAAGGCAGTTTCATGGAGAATGGGACCAATGGATCTGATGGATACATGAAATCTCGTGAGTCGAAAACATGAGGCACATGGATGCTACCCCTGATACGAGTTCAACTTGAAGAACATGTGGGATGCTTTATGTGATATTTACTTGTCCCAATATGAAGGCATGCATGACAACTATGAATTGTTATTTGTTGTATTTGTTTCCTTTTTCTTTCCCTCTTTCTTCTTTTTTTTTTTTAAATTTTTTTTTTTAAAAATATATTTTTTTTTATTTTGATTTTAATTTATTATCTCTTCTTTGAACCTCTTTAATTATATTTTATAAAAAGAAATGCCAGTTTGGAGGTACTATCAAGCATTAAACTTTGAACCGACCAACTATAAAAACCAGACATTTTATCTCTTCGAAGCACGACCCATTTAACCAGATTGTCGGTATTATGCCTTTTATCCAACAGAGATCTTTGTGCGTTGTCTTAGAGACCACAATCGTCCTTTTCACTTGTTCTCTTGGGAAGGAATACCCCCCACACATGTCACTCGTGAACGTCTGGATGACATTTAATGTTTTGCCCCGGTCTATCCCTCCAGCAATGACTAAGCTAACTGGTCTAATGAGGATATTACTATTGGCGTGCTAGGTATTTGTTTTGACGAATGTTATTCCTTAGTTATTAATTTAGTCATATAAAGCGTGAATGCATGTGGTCATAATATGAATGAATTGTAATTAGAATAGATGAGAAATTATCAGAAGAATAATCTCTAACAGAAAGTTTTATAAAGCTCGTAAGAGTTAAGACAATAAGTAATTTGGAATACAGGAGAGATGAAAGAACTAGAACCAAGAAGTTCTTTCGAAGAATGTCCTCTACAATTGTCCTCGTTCACCCCCACAAGGCGATCCTTTGCGTTATACGAGATATGCATTTTGTAGAATCCAATTCAACACCTGCTGCTCCCATTCTTTTACCCAACTTTGAATTTCTGATTTTGCCCTTTTGCCTGGGCATTTCTTCATATTGCCTAGCGGGCTTCTCTTTTCCTTTCTCCCCTTCTTTTCCTTTTCTTTCTTACTCCTCTTTTCATTTTTCATTTTTCTTGGCTCTAATTTTTACCTAGGCTCCCCTTTCGGGTTTTCAGCCTAGCGAGCTCCCATTGTGCTCTAACTTTTGCCTAGGTCGCCTATTTGGGTTTTCAACCTAGCGAGCTTTTCTTTCTTTTTTTTTTTTTTATGCAAAATATTTCTTTACTGCATCTGAACTGAAGGGTTTAGTTAATTCATGACCGTCCATGTCCATCAAAACTAATGCCCCTCCCGAGAAGGCGTGCTTTACAATATAAGGCCCTTCGTATGTAGGAGCCCATTTGCCCCGAGCATCATCTTGATTTGGCAAGATTCTTTTAAGAACTAGTTCACCAGCTTTGAATTCTCTCGGACGAAGCTTTTTGTCGAAAGCTCTTGCCACCCTCTTTTGATACAACTGTCCATGACAGATGGCGGTGAGTCTTCGTCCCTTAATCATATTCAATTGCTCATATCGAGCTCTCACCCAATCACTTTCATCTAAATTGGATTCGATCAATACTCGTAAGGACGGGATTTCAACCTCAATTGGTGTAACAGCTTCCATTCCATAAACCAGAGAGTACGGAGTTGCCTCGGTCGATGTACGCACAGTCGTGCGATAACCGTGCAATGCATATGGAAGCATATCATGCCAATCTTTGTAAGTGATTGACATTTTAGCAATGATTTTCTTTATGTTCTTATTTGCCGCCTCCACGGCTCCATTCATCTGTGGTCGATACGGCACTGAATTATGATGCTTGATCTTAAACTGTTCACAGAGTTTGGAGATCTCTGTTCCATTTAGGTTGGCAGCGTTATCTGTAATAATTTTTTCAGGTATTCCATAACGGCAAATGATGTTCGTCTTGAGAAACTTGCAAAAGGCTTTTTGAGTGACACTAGCAAAGGAATTGGCCTCTATCCACTTGGTGAAATAATCGATGGCAACCAGAATGAAACGATGTCCATTTGAAGCCTTTGGATTGATCGGGCCGATTACATCAATGCCCCACATGGAGAATGGCCAAGTTGCTACCAAATTGTGTAACGGAACTGGTGGTGCATTGATTTTGTCTGAGTATACTTGGCATTTGTGGCACTTTCGAACATGATCGATGCAATCCTTCTCCATTGTTAACTAAAAATATCCACATCTCTGGACCTGTTTAGCCAACATGAGACCGTTTGTATGTGTACCACATATTCCCTCATGCACTTCTGTGACTATCTTCTGGGCCTCCCTCGCGTCTACACATCGTAGCAATGTGCCATCATGACTTCTCTTATACAAGATCCCATTGCTGATGAAGAAGTTCATGGCCAGGCGCCGAATGGCTTTTTTATCATTTTCTGTGGCTTCAATTGGGTATTCCCTGCTTGTCATATAAGTTTTAATGTCATAATACCAAGGTTGCCCATCGTGCTCTTCCTCTATGTTTAGGCAATACGCAGGTAAAGCTCTGACTTCCACTTAGAGCGGCTGGACTTGGATTCCATAGTCGAGCCGAATCATCACTGCTAAGGTGGCTAAAGCATCTGCAAATTGGTTTTTGTCTCGGGTGATATGATGAAAGTTGATTTCTTCGAATTGTTCGACTAATTGAGCCAAAAATTTCTGATATGGAATCAGTTTTGAATCCTTTGTTTGCCATTCCCCGGTCACTTGATGAATTATAAGAGCTGAATCGCCAAAAACTTCGAGGTTTTTTATACCAAGAGTTACTGCAGCATTTAACCCATTGATACAAGCTTCATATTCAGCTACATTGTTGGTGCATTCAAACTCCAATTTAATAGCTATGGGGAATTGCTTTCCTTCAGGGGATATAATTACTGCTCCGATACCATAGCCGTGCATGTTTGCAGCTCCATCAAAATACATTTTCCACCGTGCATCATTATCGCCTCCCTCATCTTCATCCCCCTCTACAGCCAGTATGTCCTCATCAGGGAAATGGAAATCCAAAGGTTGGTACTCATCCAAAGGATTTTCAGCCAAGTGATCCGCTATAACACTACCTTTTACAGACTTTTGTGTCATGTGCTTGATATCATATTCGGATAGAATCACCTGCCACTTTGAGACTCTCCCAGAAACATGTGAGCTTTCAAAGATATATCTGATAGGATCCATTCGAGAGATTAGCCAAGTGGTAAAATAAAGCATGTACTGGCGCAAACGCCTAGTAGTCCATGCTAACCCGCAACAAGTTTTCTCTATTAAAGGGTAGCGGGCTTCACATTCATTAAATTTCTTACTCAAGTAATAAATTGCTTGCTCCTTCTTTCCGGAGTTATCATGTTGCCCTAATACTGCCCCCATTGATCTTGGCAGGATGGTCAAATAAAGGATCAAAGGTCGTCCTTGTGTGGGCGGAACCAGAATTGGGGGGGTTCAATAGATAATCTTTAATCTTGTCAAAAGCTTGCTGACAGTTATTATCCCATCCTCCAGTGTAGTTTTTTTTTAGCAATCTAAAAATCGGCTCACAGGTTGCAGTTAAGTTGGCAATGAATCTCGCTATGTAGTTTAATCGACCCAGAAAACTCCGCACTTCCTTTTCTGTTTGGGGAGATGGCATTTCCCGAATGGCTTTTACTTTGTCAGGATCCACCTCTATTCCCTTCTGGCTCACCATGAAGCCCAATAACTTTCCAGTTAAAGCCCCAAAGATACACTTGTTGGGGTTTAAGCGAAGTTTATACTCACGCAACCTTTCAAATAGTTTTCTCAAAACTGCCACATGGCTCTCCCCTTCTCCAGATTTAGCCACCATATCATCGACATATACTTCCACCTCCTTATGCATCATATCATGAAAGAGTGCCATCATGGCCCGTTGATAAGTCGCTCCTGCATTCTTTAACCCAAATGGCATCACTCTGTAACAATAGGTTCCCCATGGCGTAATGAATGTAGTTTTCTCTTTATGGTCCTTATGCATAGGGATTTGATTGTATCCCGAGTAACCATCCATGAAGGAATACCGATGGGCTCGAGCTGTATTATCAACTAACACATCAATATGAGGCAGCGGAAAATCATCCTTAGGGCTCGCCTTGTTCAAATCCCTGTAATCAACACACATGCGAACCCTTCCATCTTTTTTAGGGACTGGCACAATGTTTGCTACCCACTGAGGGTATATGGACACTTGGAGGAACCCTGCTTCTAATTGTTTCATAACCTCTTCTTTTATTTTCAAAGACATGTCGGGGCTCATTCTTCTCAGCTTTTGCTTCTTTGGCTTAACATTTGGGAACAAAGGAATCTCATGGGAAGCAATCTCAGGATCAAGTCCAGGCATGTCTTGATAAGACCATGCAAAGACATCTATGTATTCCCCAAAAGCTGGATCATTTCCTTTTTTTCTGGATTATCTACCATTTTAATCTCCCTTTTATCTTCCTCTGTCCCCAAATTTATGTTTTCAATTATTTCTTCATGTGGGCATATTCCTTTATCTTCAGAATCGAGCATTTTCTCGAAGGTTTAGGTTAATTCTTCATTATCAAATTCGGAACCATGCATATCCGTAGTGACGCATAAATCACTTAATGGGGGCTCAAGGACTTCTGCGTTGGACAAGAGTCCCGAGGAAAATGACTTCCTGGAAGAAGAAAAAGGAAAATGAACGAGTAGGAAAATGTATGGAAAGGACAGGCCTGATACTCAAGGATTTTAATTTCATTCATAAAATACCACTAACATTCATGAAGTGCTGACTGAATTTGTAAAAAGGTCTTAAATAGATTAAAACAAAAGAACAACATGGTCATAACAATTACTCTAAAGTCACGACATTAGTGATATCCTCGATTTCCCAGTTATCCAATCTTTCTCCAGAATCATCGACCCTGATCCAGGCTTTAACTCCTCGCATGACTCCGTCATCAACCATTGAAATGCTTAAATGATTCAAAATCTCTGAAGGAGTTGGAAAAGTTTCCTTGATATGGGGGACTTGCTTCTCTTGCTCTTTACTTCCCTTTGTGCTTGATTGTGCCCTCAACTGATGTGGCAGTGACGGTTCATACCCCAATCCTCGACGCTTGGGATTTTCTGGGAGACTGATAGGCCGTTCAATTCCTTGAAGCTATATCCCCAATCCTTTTCCAGGTTCAAACCCATTTTTCTCTAACATTTTCATTACAGTCTGGTTAACATTGTCGACGACATGCTTGGGTCCATCCAATTCTAAACCTTGAAGCGGCGTTTCCATCTCTTGTTCAGCAGCTTCGATGTATGGCAAGGAGCTGGGCTTGCTCAACATTATTTCCTCTTCTCCTTTAATAGTGATTATTCTCCCCTCGTCAATAACTTCACCCTTTGATGAAAAGTGGAAGGCACGGCCCCGGCAGAATGAATCCAAGGCCTTCCCAATAGCATTGTGTAGGACGGATCAATATCCATAACTTGAAAGTCCACCACGAATGTTTTTGGCCCAATCTCCAAAGACAGGAGAGTATTGCCAATCACTGCTCTTTTAGAGCCATCAAATGCCCTAACTACCATGTCACTTTTCTCAATGTATGACGCCTCCATCGCCAATTGTTCAAATGTGGCCAGTGGTAACACATTTAATGCCGACCCTCCATCGATCAAAACCTTTGCAATTATGAATCCGTTGCATTTCAGCATAATGTGTAGGGCCTTTGACTGGTTAGAGGATGTCCCTACGATTTCTTCTTCAGAAAAAGAGATGGTGGATGCAGACTTGACGATATTCATTACACTAGCTACTTTTTTCGGGGTGACATCAAGCCGCACATATGCTTCTTCTAATACCTTTTGTAGAGCTCGACGATATACCTCTGAGCTCATGACCAAGGACCACATTGAAATCTGTGCTGGAGTTTTCTTTAATTGTTCCACCACATCATATTCACTTTGTTTCATGATTCGCAAGAATTCTTCATCAGTACTATCTTCTTTTGCCACCTTTTGGTTGCTAGTATCAACGCCTTTTCCCTTTAGTTGTTTGTCAACATTTGTAGGAGAGTAGACCCTGCCACTCCGAGTGACCCTCCGAGCCTCACTTATATTAGGGATAAGTTCCCCTTCCGCCTTAGCAACTACTGTCTGATGCGAGGGAAATTCAATGATCTCCTTATATCTCCAAGGTACAGCACGATCACTTTCATATGAGAAAGGAGCTGGCATGTTAATAATCATTGGGGATGGTTTTGGGGTAAAAGGGATCGCCATTGACTTCGAATCATTGATAGTTAGAGTGACTGTTCTCAACGGTCTAGTAGGGATGACGATATCAACATATTTCTCATTTGTTACATAGATTTCCTCTTCCGTCCTCCCTACAATCACAACCCCTAATGTCATTAATTCTTTCAACACCTTTCGGAACTGTACACACTTCTCGACATCATGATCTGTATACTGTTGATGGTAGTCGCAGAACACAGCTTGTGGCCCAGTGACGGTTTTAACAAACTCTTTTGGTGATACTTCCAACACATAACCAGCTAATTGAAGATTAGCTAGCAGAACCTTCAAAGGCAATCCAAAAGTATTGGGATTCTTAGAAAACCCCAACTCATTTCCAATAGCATTCACCTGGCGTTCATGACTAGGTAGGGGATTGGTGGCAATTGTTGAATTTTCCCCAGACCTAAGTTGGATATGGTTAGACTCGATCAAGTCTAGCACGTTCTTCTTGAAAGTAACACAATTTTCAATGGAGTGCCCTGGAACTCCCATATGATATTCACAAGAGACATTTGGGTTATACCAGGCTGGGTACGGTGGTCGCAGCTCCTTCGCATACCGTGGCCCTACAAGTTTTGCCTCCAGCAATTTCTGGTACAGCTCTGCATTGGTAGAATTGAAATTAGGCCATGGACGGTAGTCCCTCGGTCGTACATTAGTTCCACCATCCTGTTGTCTCTGACCATTCACTACCGGTCTATATTGATTTTGGCTTTCACTTCCTCTACCAATCGAATAAGAGACCGATTGACGCAGGACTGGTCTCGAGGGTTGAACATAACTTACCTCTCCTTCTTTCTTTTTCATACCCTGTCCCCTTCTGAATCCGCTCTCCATCAAAGGAGATGCAAGCTTTCCGTCTCGAATGTCTGCGTCAATTCTCTCTCCCACCTCAATTAAATTAGCAAAGTCAGTAACATGAGTTCCCAACATAATTTTGTAGAATGGATCAGATAAGGTCCGAATAAAGTAAGAGCAGAATTCGGATCCGATCATCGGAGGCTGAACTTGGGAAGCCATTAATCTCCACCTTTGGGCATACTCTTTGAATGACTCAGTTGGTTTCTTAGTCATTCTCTTCAATTGTTCCCTAGTTGGGGCTGTGTCGAGATTAAACTTGTATTGTTTCATGAAAGCATTTGTGAGATCTCTCCACTTACGAATCTTAGAATGGTCTAATTGCATAAACCATAATAAGGCAGATCCAGTCAGACTTTCCGGGAAGAAATTTATCAAAAACTTTTCATCCCTTGACCAAACAGTCATCTTTGTGCAATAAGACTTGAGATGAAAAATTGGGTTACCAGAGCCATCGTACTTGTCGAAATTTGGAACTTTAAACTTTTTCGGAATTGATACTTCGGGGGTTAAGCACAACTCTTCTATTTCTAATGACCCCCATGTGGTTGGCCCTTGTAAATCCCGCAACTGGTCTCGGACCTCCCCTAACTCTCTTTCTCAGTCCTCTTTAGCATCATTACTCTTCCCCTTGCTATCCGCAGTTGGGATCTAGAATGTATAGGTTGCATCATACCCGGGAAAATCTTGCATATCTTTTGTTTCATCACGTGGAACCGGCTTATCAGCCATCAGCATAGGAGGATCTTGTGCATTCGTGTGTTGTATCACAGGGTCAGGTACTCGACTAGAATGTTCTTCAGTTATAACCACTCCGGGTGAGCTTCTTCTCATGTGTGCAGCGATGGGTGGATGACTGGATGCACTGGGTGAATTATCAATGCCTTTTCCTTTAACAGCTTCCAACAACACCTTCATCATTTCACTCATTTGAGCCATCTGATTCTCCATAGTTGTAATGCGATTATTCAGTGTGACTGTGTCTTCCTCAACCCTCTGACTACCTTCCCCTTGACGTTCCTCCATGAGCCTAGTTCTTGAGCGTGTGTCGTATATCCTAGTAGGATGTATCTGGTTAGATGGGACGCGTTTTGGAGGCGCAATATTGTCTTTCTTTTATTTGATTCTTTCTATTCTTTTCTCTGTAAATAGAAAACAAATTTAGTGATAATGAAAAAAAAAAAAAACCTCTCATTTTATTATTATTACTATTATGTGCACATTCTTTAATTTGGGTCAACTGTTTTGGCATAATGGCAAAGAAACATTGGGACCTCTAATTCTTAAAGGATTTCATTAACCCATGTAAGAATATCAAAGTTGACACTTAACACAAGAGGGAATTAAAAACCCCTACATGACCAGGTCTTTGTATTCATCTGAGCTATCAAGCATAAGGAGCATACAACTTTTGTTTCTTCATTACATCGGAATTTTTGGAACTTAATAACTATTAAGATATTTCAACTCATTTACAATGTCATGACATAACATAAAAAACTCTGTCATTTCCTTTGGTGTATTCCATGGGTTAGCCAAACCCTCAGCTGCTTTTAATGTGCTTGTGAAATTAGGGAGAATCTCGTCAGCTAAAAGTAACAATTTCCTGAACCAGGACATGAACCTTTCCTTTTCTGTGGCTCGCTCTACATGAAGTACTTTCCATGTCTCAATCATCTCAGCTTGCTGCTTAAGCTGTTCCACCAAATTTTACACTACCGCAGCATTATCACTTCTGACACTGGATATCTCATGCATTTTCTGCTCCAATTCCCTTGCCAGCATATCGATTTCGTGTTGAATCCCACTAGATTTAAGCTTCTGCACTTGTTTTTCTAGTATGTCTTTTTCCTTAAGAACCTTCATCAACTGGCTTCTACTGATACGCATCTTCTTTTCATTTTCCGTTACCCGTTGTTGAGCCTTTTCTATGGTATCCCTCAATCTTATATTTTCCTCTTTCATTCTTTTCATCCCCACATGCCCCACATTTCCTTTATGCCTCTTTACCCTATCCGCTTCTGCTCGCAACACTGCACATTCACTTCTCATTTGGCTCAAACTCCTCAGGCGTTCTTGCCTTTTTTCTTCTAAACTTTTCAATTCTTCTTTTTTCTCTTCCACTTGTCTTGCTAGTTGTTTGTCAATTTCCTGCATGTCATTGCCAAGTATGGGGTCAATAGGTCCAAAAGAAGGGTTAGCCCCTTTTGTCCTTTCCTTTAGCCATTCTTGATACTCCTTGGTTGTGGCTACTATTCGCTTGCCCAGTTCGCATCTCCCTTTGCATATCACACGACTCCATGCACCTCTTATTTTTTGGCAGAGTGTCTTGGCTTTCGGATCATTATGATAAAAATGAACCAATTGTATCGCTTCCTTGGATGGAATACCTTGTTTGTATGCAAACTGTTGATGGACAATCGAGGGGTTGTAATTAATACAGCCTCGAGGGCTCATCTGAGGTACATTCAAGAATTCTCCGCAACAATACACTATTTCTTCACTTTCCCACCAAGCCAGCTTCCACCATACTATATTCTCATCCAATTGACTGAGGGTTTGAGCCCAATCGTCGCGAGTCTTCTTTGAAGATGACAGGATAACACCTTCACGATTAAGGAAATCCCTAACAGGGTGATGTATGGTATCATGTCGTCGACCCAACTGATATTGCCTCCCATAAATATGATTGAACATCCAAACGGTGAGGAGTTGTAGGCAACACTTCAATTTTCCTCCTTTTTCTTGTTGGCAGAAGCTTAAGGTTAAGAACGTTTCCGCCAAAATTGCAGGTGTGGGATTCACGCGATGATTTTCCACCATCCATAGAACACTCACAGCCGCCAAATCAATTATTCCTACTGCTGAAGGGAATAGTACTAACCCATATATGGCTAGAGCCAGGACTCTCTTAAAAGCCACCCAATCTCCCTTTTCAGCTAAGATCTCCAACCGCCTTTCTACGTACTTCCTCAAAAGGCCTTCGGTTTTTCCTCGCTGATGTAATTGTATTTTGCTAGGATCTTCCCCTAAAATCTGAGCCACTGTACGCTTTGATGGCAAATGTCCAGGATAGTAGTAGACGGAAGCATCCTTTCCCATAAGCGTATTCATGAAACTCCCATATTCCTCTAGAGTGGGTGTAATCTGGAATGTAGAGAACGTAAAACACCTTAATGAATTATCCCAATACTGGGCCAAGGCGGAAAGTGCTTCTGGCTGGACCGGTATTCGCAACAAATCCAAAATATCCCCATACTCCCTTCGAAAATCTCGGATATGCCTTCCAGTCAACTTCTCACTTAAGACAATCAAACTCTCGACTGATTCAGCTTCTGCCTTGATTTTAAGCTTCGTTTCCGTTGCAACTAGGCCAGTTGGTCTTAAGCTCAGGTATTGTCCATTCCCCAAAGGTTCCACCATTGTGCCAATTAACCCAGATGACTGTTCATTATTTCAAAATATCAAAACTCATTGGTTAGTGTATCATTATCGTTAGCTTGACAATTCTACCCAACTCTCAAGGAATTTATTATTCCATAGAGAATAAAGGGTATGATGATCAATTTAAGAAAGAAAAGCTCTCTACACAATTGACACCGATATGCTCAGTAAACTAACACAATGATATACTGACATTCATGCAATGATATTGGATATAATGCCTCAGCATGAGAAATAATTAAAAAAAAAAATTTACACTCCTCCTTGAGGGGCCTATTGCTCCATGGGAGAAAAGAGGCGACAATTGAATTGAGAGAAACAAGTCTTTCTACACGATTCAACGTCCTAAAAATTAATTCTCTAACTGAGACATCATATCTGTTTATTGACGATAGAAAACTATTAGATTTTATCATTTCCATGATTTGAAACATTAGTTTTCTATTAGAAGTTCATTATTTCGCGGGGTAGGGTGTATTATGCGGTGTTTATTATTTAAATCATATCCATTTCTTTTATGCATGAATGCATGCTGAAAAATTTCCCTTTCGGGGTTGAAAACCCACTAGGCTAGGGTTAGTTTAACTAATGCGTACTTTCATCATAGTTAACGTTATGTCTAGTTAGCGTTATAACAACCCGTCAACTACTCCAGTAATCAGTGGCGATGTGTCACTTTTCCTATGGGTATCATTGGGGTGTAATGCATGAACAATTAAAGGTGCTCTCCTTTGTCCTACTATGGATAAATCCTAGGTTGTGATCATTGGTTTATAGCAGTATGGCTCTACCTACTTAGGAGGCATCTATGGCTTGACTATCAGTGCAAATTTTCATGGCAGATCTATGACCCCTAATCATTGGTCCCTAAACTGCCCCCACCGTGAGATGAGGATCTCATTATATGAATTCGACCTTGAGAGGAAAAAAGATCCTACACAGGTCCAGTCCATATAAGAAGGTACAATTTAGGCGAGGTCTTCATGATAGCCTCAGGAAGCACAAGGCTTCACAGGGAAATCAATATAAACCTCTACTAACTTAAGGAACACTCAGACCCGGGTATAGGGCCCATAACGTGTGTGATATACTTGTGTATTAGTGAGGTGTGTGAGGAGAGCATTTACCTTTTCATCCTATGAACTACCCAACCCTCATCTGCTAAGCAGATTGACAGAACAAAAGGCAGAGAAATATATGCAGATAGAAATAAGAAGTAATGTATACAAATATAGTCATCTACCCTAAGGTTTTATTCCACATGTTATCTATCCTAACATATATTGTATACAAAATCAATGAAATGAAGCTAATAAAACAAGCATGTGGATGACATGTTATCTATCCTAACATGTATCATATACACAATCTAGGAAATAAAACAAATAAGCAAGCATGTAAAAGGGACGTTATCTATCCTAATTATGTGAGACAAACAAACAAAAGGAGAATCGAAATAAAAGAAGGCCATAATATTTTGCACAACTAACTTAACTTGGGCTTGACTCTCTCTAACTGTCCCCAGTGGAGTCGCCAAACTGTCACACCCGAAAAATGCGACCGCGTGGCGCCAAAATTAAATATCTTATTTAAATGGAAAAATCTGTAAAAAGAAATAGTGTACAAATAAATGGGGTTCAGGAGTCGCCACCAAAATTTTATTTTTAAAAAGGTAAAACTTTGGAAAAACCTTTTTTATTTAAAAAATGGTCTGCAAACCAGATTTGGATTCGGGAGTCGATTGTGAGTGGGGAAGGTGTTAGGCACCCCACTACACCCGTTCTTAAGAACGGTTACCCTAAGTCAGTTGTGCAAAATTAATATGGCCTCTATTCTATTTTAATTTTCCCTAACCAATCACATGCAAAGAACAAAAGAAAAATTTTAAGGAAATAAAATTTAAGAGAAGAGAGAAATCTAAAAGCGAAACAAAAAAAGAATTCAAAGAATAAAATAAAGAAAAGAGAATAAAATAAATGAAATTAAGGAAATAAAATTAAGAAAATAAAATTAAGAGAAAATATTTATTTACAAAAGCGAACTTGACCTAGGATGAAAGCCTAGGGCCTACGTACCCTCTGAGAGGGATCAAAGTCCACGTAGTTCGACGGAAGATTGTATTTGTTGATTTTTTTCGTTTTATGTTTGCTTTTTTTTTTTTCTCTTTTTCTTATGAGTTTGTGTCCTTTATATTTTTTTTTAATTTTTATTTTTTTTATTTGGGTATTTTTATTTTTTTCAATTAATTTTTTTTTGTTTAGGTATTTTTTTTTTGTGAAAAAACAAAGAAAATAAATTGCTTTTTCCTTTAACAAATAAAACAAATTTTAAAATTGATTGATGTGTTTTGATTTGCTAAAGGAAAATTTAATTTAATTTTTCTTGCACTTCTAATTTTTCCTCTTACTTATCATTTTTTTTGTTTTCTATCATTTTCATCATTTTTTTTGGTTTATTATTGTTTATTACCCCTTTTTTGTTTGTTTGTTTTTCTTATTTTGCTTTTGTTTATTATTATTATTATTATTATTTTTGCTTGTTGTTATTATTATTATTTTTTTTGTTTTCCATTTTTTCTACTTTTTTTTTATCTCTTTTTGATTTTCTTTTTGATTTTGTTATTGTTTTTTTTTATTTGTTTCTCTTTTTTGTTAATTTTTATATTTTTTTTTTCTATTTTACTCTTTCTCTATCTCTTTTTATCATTGTTTTGTTTTTTGTTTTGTTTTGTCATTATTTATTTTATGTTTTTTTTGTTACCTCTATTTTATTTATTTATTTTTTGGGTTCTATTTTGTTCCTTCTCTTTTTTCTTTTTGTTTTGTTTTTATTTTTATTTCTATTTCTTTTTGTTATTTTTGTTTATCTTTGTTTTGTTTATGATTTTTTGACTTTTTGTATATTTTTGTTTTTGCATTTTTTCTGATTTTGTTATTGTTGTTTATTTGTTTCTTTTTGTGTTTTTTCTGTTTTTGTTATATATATTTTTATTTTTATTTTTTATTATTATTATTATTATTTTTTACTTTGATTTTATCTTTGTTTACTGTATTTTTTGTTTTGGACTAATTTTTGTTTTTTTTTGTTTTTAGTTTTACTTGTAATTTATTATTTTTGTTATTTTTATTATTATTTTTATTTTTTGTGTTGTTGTTGTTTTTTTTTTTTGGTTTTATTATTATTATATTTTTTTTAATTTCGTTTTTGTTTTCTATCTTGTTTTTATTTCTATGTATTTTCATTTTTTCTTTAATATTTTTTGGCTATTATTGTTTCTCTTGTTTTTTTTTATATATTTTTTATATATATATTTATCCCCCTTTTTTTTGATCTGGTTCTTTTGCTTTGCCATTTTTTTGTTGTTGTTGTTTATTTCGTTTTGTATTTTGTTTGTTGTTGTGATTTTTTTTGTTTTGTTTGGTTTTGTTTCAATTAATTTTTTGTTGCTTTTATATTATTTGTTCTTTGGTTCTTTTACCTTTGTCTTCTTGCTTTTGATTTTTTTTTCTTTATTACGTTTATCCATTCTATCACCCTCTCTTTTTTGAACATTTGGTTCCCTTCACCAGACTTTCCCATTTACATGTTTGGTCTCTTTTTCCTTTCATTTCTTTATTTTCTTATTTTTTCTTGTTCCATATTTAGATTATCATTTTTTTTATTTCACAATTTTTGTTTATTAATTTTGTTTATTCATTTATTTTTTTATTATTTATATTATTATTTTTTTTTGTCGGGAAATTCTTTTGGTTTGAGGCTTTTGAAGCCCAAAAGATAGAAACGAAAAATCGAAACCCAAAAGCTACCAAGGAGGCTTATTGGCCACACATGATCTCTTGGTTTAACTAAGTGCCTGAGGAGATATGAAATCTCACACGGCAAAATCCTACAAATAAAATGCAGAACAGGAGCGAGGCCCTGAGGAAGAAGACAGATATCTATGCTTGTGTGTGCTAGGTGTCCAATCAGATTCACTACATCATTCTTGAGTGCCTTTACAATATGAAGAAAACTAAAAAAAATAAATATGCATATGGAATATAGATACATTGCAACATGTCCTTCCCTTCTTCAGACTGAATCCGAGTGACATCTCGTACACTGAAAACCTAACCTTCTCACATATTGTTTCAGCAGTGCTTCCGAGTCCAAAACAGACCATATAATTCACAAAAAAAAAACAGCAAAAGCAATGTAAAACGAAAATAGCGTGATTCTAGTAGGTTTCAGGTATCAAATTAATGGCTCCACATATTCTCAAATACTATCGAACAATTGCGAAACTGAAACAAGTTGCATCCTCTGATTGACATGAACAAGACCTCTAAGATAGAATCCTAAACCTATGCTGGCGAGCAGAGATGAAATCTAAACAATAAGTAACATATATATACATATATATAACTGAACTGGAAGTGGCAGGTTGAACTGGTTAAATACACAGAGATTAAATCAGGCGCCAATGCATTATTCGACAATCCAGGAATCAACAGAAAATGCTTCAGAAACAAACAAGAATCGAATTGGCAAAAAGAAAACGCAGGGAAGGCAATCTGTGACTACTCGGTTGAATATAACCTTTGCCATATTATCCAGCAATCCAAACAGAAATGAAACCAAACACAAATGCACTATTCGACAATCCAGGCATCAACAAATTAGGTCTCAGAAGCTAAATAAAATTAACCCAATGCCAGATGAAACTAATAATGTGTCATGCAGCAATCCGAGACCAACCTATGAAATTCTGAATTCATACCTGGCCGATGTCTTTGCTGAAGTTTAAGGGTTTTGTTCTCTGTCGGATCACTCCTAGCTCTCCTCTCTCGTGTGCCTCCCGTATTTCCTTCGTTCTGCAATCCGAGATTCAACCCAGAATCTCTAGTTCCTTGTTTTCTCTTCTCTCCAGAAAACCACTCCGAACCTCTCCCTCAGTCTCTCTGAAAAGGAAAATTCCCCCTGGACTCTTTCTTTCCCTTGCAGAGACAGTTTCCCTGCAAGGATTCCTTCTCCCTCAACCTCTTGCACCTTTCGAGTTTTCTTCGATCCAGAGAAGAAAAACCTTCGGACCCCCCAAAAATCCCCCTCCCCTTCTCTCATTCTCACA
The DNA here is from genome assembly GCA_032878935.1 of Erythrophleum fordii. NCBI lineage: Eukaryota > Viridiplantae > Streptophyta > Magnoliopsida > Fabales > Fabaceae > Erythrophleum > Erythrophleum fordii. The sequence goes on along the minus strand of JAVQMF010000036.1, from coordinate 12,923,220 downwards.
AATCTTTATAAGCATCCCTCTTGTGGTCCCCCTTCTCCCGAAATCCTTCGCGATTCCCTGCTCCACTCACCTCTCCGTCCTCCTTGTACGATTAGGTTCCGTTTCCCCTTTCTGGTGCGTCGTGCGCTGCTGGAGGATTTGGGAATCCGAAGACCAGGGGGGACCAGGGGGACACCTCGACATTTCTGAGGCGGGTAGGGTTTGCTTTCGTTAGGTCTCGCTTTGGGTTTCCATTCGGGTTAGTGAGGGTGATCCGGAATCGTGGGCTGAACCAACTCCTTCCTATTGGGCTTCAATCCTTTGGGCCTCCTCTTTTTTTTTTTTTTTTGGTCACTTCTGGTCCAATTCGAAATTGCTCTCTTTTATTTATTTATTTTTTTTTGGCCCAATCCAGAGTTCTCCTCTTTTTTTTTTAATTTAATTTTTTTTTATTTCCTTGTCTAGATATTTGTTATTATATTTTTGTTTCGATTTCAATTTTTAGGCTAATGGTTTTTTTTTTTCATCTTTAATTTTATTTTTAAGTTCTTTCCCTTTGATTTTTCCCTTGAATTTATTGGATCAAAAGGGTCTATTTGATATCTTTGTTGTTTTTTCATTTTTTTTTTGTCTTTATTCTATGTTAGTTTTCTAATTTTTCTTTTATTTATCATGATTTTTTGTGAGTATGTCCGGACAAAATACGGTGTTTACATATCTGTTAAAAATACTCTCCAGTACCATGGTAGAAAGGAGTTCCCAACCCAAAATATCTTAGCAGCATGCACATTTGATTTAAAATTTGGGAGAAGATAGATTTAAAATTCCTTACGGTAATTATTACTATTTTGAAGATGTCATTGAAATCTAAATTTGGTGATTATGTAACTATTATAGTAATTAATTTTGTTGATGATAGGGAAATATTACCTTGTGGATGCTGGCTTCATGCTAACAATTGGACTTATCACTCCTTATAGAAGAGTTCGCTATCACCTTAAAGAGTATTCGACGAGGAATCTACCACAAAATCATAAAGAATTATTTAATCTTCGACATGCACCATTACGTAATACAATTGAAAGAGCTTTTAGGGTATTGAAAAAAAGATTTGCAATTTTATCCAATGGAGCAAATCCTAGTTATGGAGTTAAAGCACAAAAATTGATCATTGGTACTTGTTGCATTCTTCATAATTATCTGATGATTGTAGACCCTGATGATGAGTTGATTTCTCAAGTAGATGTTGAACTTGCAGCTCAAACTGTGTTTGATGATAATAATCATGGTCTAAGAAGTCAAGCCAATGAGACTGCTTGAGGTGAACTTATAAGAAATAGTATAGCTAATTAAATGTGGCTAGATTATCAAAACAATGATGAATTTTAAGTTTGATGTATTATTATTTTATGTTTTCTATTTATTTTTATTACTCCATTGTTTGAGTTGACATTTGGATTTATTCTATTGCTATTTTATGTTTGATTGAATTTCATGTTTTGTGTTGGATGTATCCTTATTTTATATATTGTTATTGTTTGAGTTAACAATTAGATGTATTCTTATTTTATATATTGCATTGGGATTGAATAAATATGTATTTCATATAGCATGGCACCTACAAGCAAGGATAACTTGGTGTGGTCAAAACCTATGAATGATGCACTCATTGATGCATTCATGAATGGATATAATTGTGGTCATAGAGTTAATGGCACCTTCACTTCCACTGCATATGACAACATAGTAAAGCGACTTAGTGCTTTATTTGGCACCAAAATTGATAAAGAGAAAATCAAGAATAAGTGGAAGACTTTGAAGAAAAAATTTGCTGAAATATATGATTTCTTTAAGGATGGTATGAGTGGGTTTGCTTGGGACCCAACAACTTGCATGTGGGATGTTGAGCCACAAGTGTGGGATGCTTTAATTCAACTATTTAATGTATTCTCTTAATATATTTTAATATGTTAGTTATATATTTATGTTTTTTTTCTAATTCCATGCAATTGTTATTATCATGCTAGCTACTGGTTATTATATATGGCTTATGCTTCGTCCTTTGGTGTATAATAACAATAAGCTTCACTCACGCACCTGCTTCGTCATTTGGTGTACACACACACACACACACACACACACACACACACACACACACACACACACACGGGCGTAGCTGCTGGTTTCATTTCCCAACTAGCATGATTCTTGATTACTTCAATTAGAAAATATAGCTTGAAACAACAAGCATGGTTTATAAAGAATCCAATTCAACATATATCTGTCCTGTAGCTACTGTCCTATGGCATGGTTTAGTTATATATTGGATTGCTGATCTGATTTAGCAGCAAGCATGGGATAAGAAATAAAGAATCTTGAAACAATATATATATGTCTTGTAGCTGCTGGTTTATAGATAATATAGCTTCTGGTTTGTTATTATCATAGTTGCCGGTTTGTTATTATCATAGCTGGTAGATCAAATTGGTTTGTTGTCATATCTCTAAACTATTTTCAGGCTTATCCAAGAGGAACAATGTGGAGGAATACCCCTCTTTTAAACTATGAAAAGATGGCTACATTTTATGACAATGCAAGAGCTATTAGAAATGAGAGAGAGACACTATCTCAAATGAAGAAACACAAACATTCATCCACTGAATATTTATTTTATGATAGTATTAATGATGTTGACAACATGGTCTCTCAAAATGAAGCCACTTTGGGTAATTGTGATTGTTTTATTAATGATGATTCACTTGATGCTCAGCAAGAAGATGATTCACCTATAATAAGTAGTGCCTGCAACAAGAAGAAAAGAAGAACTTCTTTAAGTAAAGACAAAGATGCTGAAGTTAGTGAATACAAATCAACTATGTCTGAGTTAATAGATGTACTTAGACAAAGTAATTCTATCATGAAAAGGGCCATTTCCACATCAACACCACTAGTTCCACCTGAACCTGAAGAACTTTTGACATTAATTGAATGATGTGAATGTGAAGCTGAAAAAGTGCCTAAGATTTTTACCCTTTTCATGAAAAATGTTGAGGAGTTCAATATAATTATGAAATGTCGTCTTGAAATGCACAAAGCAGTGATAATGGAGTTGGTTTATGGTGCTAGAAACTAGTAGCAGATTATGAAATTAATCTTTTTGTTGATATGGAATTGATTAACTTTTTGTTGTTGTATATGTTGTCATGAAATGATCTTTTTGTAGCAATTGATCTTTTTGTAGTTGGAATTGATTATGGAGTTGGAAATGATATTTTTGTAGCAGATTGTGAAATGTTGTTGGAATTGTTTTTGCCGTCCAGTAGTTGTTAGAATATTTCGTTAATGAAATATATGTTTTATTCTTCAAGTCCAGGACGAGTATATTTTGTTAGGGACCAATGCCGTCCAGTAGTTGAAATATTTTGTTAATGAAATAATTGTTTTTACCTGATTGCATATAAATATAAAAATATATTTTGTTTGACATTAATATAAATATAGAATTTTTACAAGTATGGTTGAGAGAAAATTTCAATGTACTAATTAACATGGGTATATTACCATATTGAGGAAAAAGTAAACATGTCAATGTTCTTAATTCAAATGCGTTCTGATTTCATGAAATAATACATGTTAAATTATACATTTGTTGAAATAATTGTTTAGTTAATTTTATTTGTTTACAATTTTTTTTTAAATAATTATAATTATAGATAAATTTTGACATTTGTTTAATTTAGTGGTGAAAATATTAAATTTTTAAAAATAAAAAAAATTAATTATATTATCATTACTTTTAAAATATATAAAAGTAAAATAGTTTATATATTATTATTTTTTCTCTTTTTTCCTTTTGAATTAAACAATGTATCATTAAAATCCCTCCCCTTTCTTCTCCTCTCATCCCCTCTTGTTGAACCAATCAAGCCCTAAGAAATTGGAAAGTCACAAAATATTTGATAATACTGTCATTGAGTTTGAATTTTAAAAAAATGATTTAAGTGACATTGCTATGCTAAAATGTAGTCTATACGTATAATATTTTTTAAAAGTTAAAATCATGGCTAAACTTCTAAAAATCGTGATTAATGTCTAATAAAATTTTTAAAATCTAACAAAAAATTTGTCTCACATGCAGTGTTACTTCTAAAAAAAACTTACAATATATTAATCATAATTCTAATAGTAACAAAATAATTTATGGCTTCAGGCCCTTGATTCATCACAACTCTTGACAAATTATCCTGAAATTGTTCTTTTACGCCAGGTGCCACCACGTTTGAGGAAATAGTTTTTGCATTGCCGCATTTCAGGATATTTTTACCATAGACGTGAGATCCTGTCTTTTCAAGCAAGGTGACAGTGTTAACTCCTAGGGTGCTACGCACGTCAGAAACGATGCCCTATTCTAGGGCTACTTTCCTCATTTATCACATCCTATACTGCTTTAGTTGATGTACATAATGGTACTATCTCGGTTGTTGTGACTTTCACCCTCCCAAATTAAAGTCATTGCTTTTACCATCGTTTATTATTATTTAATAATTCCACACATATTAACTTTTATTTCTATTAATTCCTCAGGCCTTTTAACTCATCATAATTAATGAATTTTAAAATCTTTTATTAGTACCTTGAACCTTTTAAATTACATCATAATTATTTTTTCTTAAATTAACGTTATTTACATATTATAATAAATAAAATATTTATAAAAGTATGCTAAATAAAAGAATATCTTTTATGTTCTAGACCATGGCTAACCAAATCAAGACTTAAGACATTCTACGTTTAAATTTATCTTTGATCATTCTAATTTTATAAAAAATTTAATTTCAATTTTACATTTTTAAAAATGACACTCTTATTTTTAATTTTTTAAAATTGTGCTCCCTTATCTTATAATTTATGCAAAATGCAATAACAAGTTTAACAGTTTACTGATTTAAATATTAATTTTTTATATTATTAACTTTCATTTAAATTTAATATCTAAATTAATATATTATTGAATTTGATATTAAGTTTTGAATGAATTATAAGATAACGAACAAAACTGGGTCATTTTAAAAAAATAAGATGATAGTATTATTTATTTTTAAGTTAATAAGACTAAACTAAATGTATATTAAATTGAAAAAATAAAAGTATACTTAAACTTAAGAAATATTAAAATGATTACTTAAAAATATAATTTAACAATAATTATTTTCAAGTGTCTTAAAAGATGTCATTCTTCGAAAACGAGATATTATATGATTTTTTTAATACGTGAAAAAATAAAAGAAAAACGAGAAAGACAAAGAAAATTTTATAAAAATCTTAATTCTATCCCTTATAATTATTATTTAATATTTTTTAATTAATAATTAAAATAAAAATTTTATAAAAATTTTTTATTTATAAATTTATTTTGTTCTCTGTTTTTTTTTTTCCCTTTTTAATCTCTGCGTACCAAAGGGGCAATTTTCTAACGTGCAGCGAGGTTTCTTTGCTGTTTTTTTGTGGGAAACATGTGACAAGTTTATCCAGGAAGCCTGGGAAGACGATAAATTGGGAAGAGAGAGAGGATAAGGTGAATGAGAGCAAATTACGACGGAATGGCATGGTTGTGAGGTGACTTGTCATTCGTTGTACGCAAAAAGCGATTATGGTCTCGGCTTGTAGCTGTGCAGTGCAGCAAAGGGACAAGCCAAACTCCACGTTCGTACGGACCATTAATGAAAGCCTTTTTAGATAATTTCAGACGAAGCCCCTGGCATGGTTAGGTTTTGTTATTTGGCTTTGGATGAGAAAAGTACTTCTTTATTTTTCAAAATTTTAAAAAATTAGATTAAAGATTGCTGATGGGGCTTTCCAAAGGCAACTGGATTGGCAGTCAATTTGAACCCAGCTTCCCTCCCTGCGGTTTATTGGTTCAGCAAATAAATAGTTTAAATTTATTTATTTATTTACTTTAATTATTATTTTTAATATTAATGATTACAAAATATTTTTATTATCTATCCCTTATTTTTCAAAAGAAACTTAGAATATTAACAAATTTTAAATTTAAACTATTTAAATTAATGAAATAATTACCGCTAAACGAAAGCCACTAAACAAGGAACTCACTTTGGCAGCTGGTAAATTTTTGAGGAAGATTATGTAAATTAGTTTATTTTATAAAATTAAGTAGCATTGAGATATTGAAAATAGGTCAGTAGTGAAATTTGAGGTAAGTTCTTATGCACCATTGTGCTATCATTATTAATAGATGGTTTTGTTATGGTTACTAATGGCCATATCATGGACCAATAAGTTGAAAACTGAAATTTCAAACCGCGATTTGATAGTCAAAGAAAAAAGGAAAAAAATTATATAATGTTTATTATATTTTTATTATCATTATTTAATAAATTTTTTATTATTTTTATAAAATAAGACTATAAGGGTTATTTTTTATTTTTATATTTAATATTTTGTATATCAAATGTTTTTAATATACTCATAGTTTAACAAATTAATCAAGGCATAAAGAGAGAACAAACATTCTTCTCCCCAATTATAATATTAATTATTGATAATGTATATCAACTTCAAATTGATCATTCGCAAGAAAAACTCATAATATGTTAACTTCGTCAGTTTAAATTTTTGATTATGCTGGTGGGAAATTTTTGGGGGCATTGATAAGAGGTTAAAGATATTTTTGAAAAATATATTAACAAAAAATGTTAATTACTCACAAATTTTGACCCTCTTTCCTAATATCTTTGCATTTGGAGATAGTGTGTGAGTATCACATGTTTAAATTCTTTAGAAAATAATTTACGAGCAAAATTATAAATTCACTCAATTAGTATAAAGGAGTGCATTTTAAAATGTTTTATAATATTAGTCTCCTAAATTTTAAGATGAAATGTTTTATTATCACCTAAACTATTATTAATCAGCTGTCATATTTAAGGTGATTAATAAAAATTGATTTTCAAGTTTTTAAAAAATCAACTTGTATGTTTATTTCAGAAAAATAAGTCACTTTATGTTATTCATTTGAAAAATTAAAAAGTGACATGATTAATTTTTCTTCAAATAAATTAAAAAATTGACTTACAAAAGTTCAAAAATGAACTTTTATTATCTCATGACTATTAAATTATTTTTTTAATATTATATATAAGAGATTTTTTTTAAATTTGATTTAATTTTAAGTATATATATTAATTATAGTATTCTAATTATATTTTTCAATAAATAAATCATTTAAATTATAAATAAAAATCATAGTTAATTTTAAAAAGAAATTATACACATTAAATATGAGCAATCCTAAAAAGTAATTTTTATTTAAAATAAAATTAAAAAAATTAATTATTTTTAGTTAATTTTTTTAGTATTAATTAATTAATTAATTAATTAATTATTTTTTATATATAAGATGGGAAGTATAAAACTAACAGATGAATAATTTCTTTAATTTTTATAATAATTAAGAGGAACATATTTCAAAGTTAGGTATAATAATATTATAATTAAGAGTGAAATGTAATCTTCTTTTACACTTTTTTGGTAGAATATTTCATTTTTTTAATTAATTCTAAATTGTGAATTCACCCCCTTTCACGGCAGCAGAGGGCACACAATTGGGGATGAGGAGAGACTTTGCTTCACCATAAAAAGCTTTTTCTTCCCCCACTTCCACGCACATTGTCTCTCACTTACTACCTTTTTGATTGGTGGCTTTATTTTTCCTCTCTTCCCCTGAAAGCGCTTTCACAAGTCACAAGCCAAACAGCACCGATACGAAGAAGAGTGAAGCACCCACCATCGCTTGCTTCCCCTCTGATAAGGAAAGAAAAATTTTCTAGTTGAACTCACCTATAAATTCTATACCTAGCTCAATTTTCTGTATTCAATACCATTTACTTCATCCTTATCCGCTAGTATTTCCATTGCGTTGAAATGTCTTGCTCTTCTCTCCGTCTGGATCTGAGAATACACTCTTTCGGTAACTAGGGTTTCTCGTGAGGTTCTATGCTAAAATTAGCTAAATGCCTGCATATTTCACCCAGCATATGTCCCTCTCATATTAGGCGCGTCCTTTACTTTTGTTTCACTCAAACATACGAAAAGCTGCATAAATAGTCAACGATTCAACCCTTCCCTTTGCCTTGATCGCTTTTTTCTCGTCTTTTAGGTAGGCTTCTTCCATTGTATGTTGGTTCATTCACTGTCTCGTAACCCCCAAAGGAGAAGGCTAAATCTGTTTTTCCTTATTGGTTGAAAATTTTGCAAGAAAGAATAAGGTGAATTTAATGGCGAGGGAGAAGATTCAGATTAAGAAGATCGACAACGCTACAGCCAGGCAGGTGACGTTCTCGAAGCGACGCAGAGGGCTCTTCAAAAAGGCTGAGGAGCTTTCTGTCCTCTGTGATGCAGATGTTGGTCTCATAATCTTCTCTGCTACTGGGAAGCTCTTTGAGTACTCCAGCTCAAGGTCTCTCTCTCTATTCTCCTTTTACTCGCAAATTATGACTTGACATTGATGGGTTTCGTTGCTTGGCTCTTTGTATTACTGGTAGTTTTGTCTTTATTGCTGCGTCTTTCAACGGTCTACAAAATAAGAATAACATCAACCTAGATGAATAGAAGCAGTCTTGCTATTGCCAACCTGAACTGGAAAATACTAAAAGGGCGTTCATGTTAAACATTTATTGTGAAGATGATGAATGCTAACATGCTATGAAGCTCAGATTTTTCGTTTAATTTGTTTAGCAAATTAAAAAAGGAAAAAGAGGTGTCCTGAAGCTACGTGATGGCAGGTCTAAGAAGGTTGCAAAATATTTATATAATATTATTGAAACATCTTGGTGCATTTATTTATAACACGATAATACTAGTTTTTATATCTTATTTGATTTCATCCTTTTTCTTCATTGTCTCTCTTACTATTACAGCTTGGTTTGATGTTTTTCACATGCGCCGATATTCACAGCTAGATGAAGGAAGAAAATCAGAATAATCACTGAGCATAAGAATATATATTCGCAGCACGCCAAAAAGAAGCTAGCCAGAAAAATAAACATAGAGAGCGTTGATGGCGAATAAGCAGTATAAATTAAATAACCTGTTGAGCAAATAGAGAAACTTGAAGTTTGATTAGGTTCGGCATGATATTTGCAATAGGGAGTACTTTATTTACATAGATGAGATACATATGCCTCAATAATTTTGTTTCTTGTTTAATGCATTTAGAAGGTACACTAAGATGCTTTGCTTTCATTTAAATCTGCCTTTAGTGGTTTATTCGGTAGCTAGAGAAAATTAGTGGTGGTCATGTAAAAGCCGCTATGGCCCAGCCATCTGCAATAATGATTCCCAACTTGGTTACCTTTATTCCTCCGCTCCATTTTTCCTTCTTGTTTGTGATCCTGACTGACCAAAGTGATATTCAGGGATTATTTGTTGGGGAATACAGTTGCCAACATTTTTATTAAGCACCTAGAATCCTAAAAGACAGTGAAAGGGAAGGTTTTCTGCTTGAAACGCTGAAAAATGTGATTATAAATATAATGGAAACTTGATGCGCAGTACCCTTGTCAACCTTGGCATGTGTTTTGCATTAGAGGCTTATATCACGTCTGCAGAGGAAGCATTTTACCACTATTTTATGTTCCACATCACAGTAGAGGGTTGAATCTACACCTCCTACTGACTAACTGCACTCCCTACCAACAGACTAGACTCGATGGCTTACATTTCGCCACTTTCAAATATGCATGATCTTAATTATAATTTAGTGCGGGTATATGAATTTGCAGCGCGAGTAACTAAGTTCCCTCCATAATTCTGCTTAGATAACTTGGGTAAATGCCAAAGCTTGAGAGCGAAGTGCTTTGAAGACTGCTGTGACTATCTCTTATTTGGATTTGGGAGGGGGGGGGGGGGAATGAATCGTTATTTCTCAAAGAGACTGCCTAGAGATTGTCATTATCTTATGTAATTCTATCATTTGTATGATTCTAATATCTTTGTCGTTAGTTAACTAATATTCATTTGCCTGTGTTTCGGTTGGTGTGTCATAGATCCGCACCAAACGAATCTTTGCCCTTTGAGTAGTTGTACTTGAATGCTCCCGGAAGTACCTAATCATTGTCAATCTTTGCTTCCAAGGGTGTGGAAAATGGGATGTATGATTGTATGTGGATAGTGAAGCCTAAGTGTAGTATAGTGGCTAGCTAATTAAAAGGAAAACTTGATGTACGCATTTATCCCTATTTATCATCTATATTTCTTAGACATCAGTGTTGTTGGTTGAGGGAAAAGAGAGGTAAACCTCAATGGATAAAATGCAAGGCAATAGAGTGAAATTTTTGTACTTTTTCTCTTGTAGGCTCAGCCTTCATTCCTGCACTCCACTCACAATCGAGTGTGAAAAATTTTAAAATTTAACATAGTGAAGTCGCAAGAATCATGTATGGCAAATATTAAGTCGCAGTTTTTTTTTTGGGGGGGCTCAACCCTTTTTAGGATGAGACGGTGGATGAAAGGAATAAAGATTTGGAGAGGTGAAATAATAAGGTAATATAGGCATCGTGATATTAATTATTTGCATGAGTATCAAAACGAATCTCATGGCACTGATTCAAAGTCTAGAAGGAATATAAATAGCAGTAACAATACATCATCAGGGTATGGGTGGAGGGAAGAAATTACAGTACTTACACAAACCTTAGGTCCACAATTGGCCAAAAATCTCACATGTTGTCTATATATGTTGGTGGACTTGGTTGTCCATATGGTTATAATTGAATACCCAGATTTAATGTTAATTTTGGGTGCACTAAAGATAGGTATTGTGTTTATTCAAAATCACTTAATGGTTTTGTAAGTTATATTTCCCTCATCTTTATATCTATTGAACATACTGTAAAAGCTAAATCATATTTTGGTCGAAACTGAGCCTCTTACTTCACGAAGTAATGGAATTTTGTGGTTCAGATAGGATAGCCTTTATTTGTGACTGGGAATTCTCAGTGGAAAAGCACGTATTTCGATGTCTGTTTTCCATATTTTGTATTTGCAGTATAAATGATGAACTATATATATCAGTTATGTTGTATCATATGGCGGCTTAGAGTAGTATCTATTTCTTCTTTAGTGCCTCTTGGTTGTGTGGAACTGAAATCTTAGCATAATATGCACCTATGATTTGTCTTTTAAGATGGGTACATTCCAGAATGTGACTTTAATGCTTTGTCTTTTGAAGCATGAAGAAAATACTCGAGAGGCATCATTTACACTCGAAGAACCTATCAAAGCTAGAACAACCGTCTCTTGAGTTGCAGGTCCGTGTTCTGTACTTTACTATGCATGTTTTGGGCTAGCAACATGTAGAAAATTGGGTTCACGTAAATCGTTAAAAATGGAGAGCGCCTCTCGATTGCATTGCTTTCTATTTTATCTTATGACTTAATATGGATGCTTCATTGATTGCCCATTACATGTCCATTTTGACAACTCCCAGCTGTGGGTTTCCTGTATTCAATTAAAACTATTAACATTTAAATCACTTTAATAAATCTTGAGGTCAATTCTAACTAAGCGATGTTTCAATTCTGAAGTCTCTGGTTATTTAGATCCTTTGCATTAAAACACATTTCTGCTGCATATTTTACCATATCAAATGCTGACTAATATTATCAATTATTTGTCTCTTTTGAATCTGGAAGGGTGCATGGTAAACTATATCATTTCCCAGTATGTAGTTAAGATTCTGTCTCAATGATGCGGTGGATTCAATATAAGGTCTCCACCCCAATGGTTGTCTGTAGAAACATAACCTTCGGGTTACGAAAACTAGTGGAGAAAATGGAAAATGACAAAATGAGAAGCAAGAAAATTTATGGTAACTGAATGAGGCATCATATAAAATCTTGTTCTAGAAGGGCTTTTGATACATGCTCCGCTTTATTTTGCCATATTAAAGAGTAGTACTCAAATGTTTTGTAGCTAGTTGAGAACAGCAACTACACCAGCTTGAGCAAGGAAGTTGCTGGGAAGAGCCATCAACTAAGGTATATATACTCTCAACAATGTCAAGTGATTTCTTTGTCATGGTTATTGAAATATAAAATGTAATTCCAAAAGGCAGATGAGAGGAGAAGATCTGCAAGGTTTGAGTATTGAAGAATTACAGCAGCTAGAGAGGTCTCTCGAAACTGGATTGGGTCGTGTAATAGAGAAGAAGGTCTTATACTTTATTCTGCACTGCCCTCTTAAATCATTGGCTTCATTGCTGGATGGAGTTGGTTTAAATTAAATCTTAATGTTTTTCAGGGAGAGAAGATAATGATTGAGATCAGTGATCTCCAAAGAAAGGTTAGAAACCGGTGATTTCATTATGTATGAGGTCTCTCATGGTTACTTGTTTGGTCTTTATTTATTTTATCTATGTACTTAAATTTTAACTGTGAAACTTCAGGGAATGCGGTTGATGGAAGAGAACGAGCGATTAAAGCGTCAAGTATGAAGTCCTTCTGTGTTCACTCTCCGTTCTTGCTTTGTTAAGAGACCTGTGCCTGCGTTTCTGTTTTATCATCTGCCGCTAAATCTGGTCTCTGCATTTTCTAACAAAAATACTTGTATCTATGTTGGATCCAAGGTGGCACAATTATCTGATGGCAGAAGGCATGGTGGTGCCGAATCGGACATCCTTGTTAACGAAGAAGGTCAGTCATCGGAATCTGTCACTATCGTCTGCAACTCCTCTGGACCCCCTCAAGACTATGACAGCTCAGACACATCGCTCAAGTTGGGGTGAGTTCGATTCTGTGAGAAATTCTTAGCTAGTAGTTTGGACTGCAAAGAACTGACAAAATTCATTAGAGTATTTCAGATCATTATCTTCGTCAACAGATTTATTTTAGTCAGTTACATTCACTTGGCTATTACGAAAAATTAACCTAAGAATCTCGTCATTCCATTCATTATGACTGGGTATAAGTTCACTAATGAAAAGAGTTTATCATGTGTGTGCGATCTGGGAAACTTTGAGTGTAAACGGGCTGCCAAGTTGAAAACCATATCTTTGCTTCAAGCTTGGAACTTTCAGCTTAGCTTTGCTGACAAATTACTTCGATCAATTACTTGCAGGCTACCATATACCGGCTGAATGAAATGCCTAGGAGTTATCCTTATAAACCAAGAGAAACGAAGACCGGTATAAATTTCGAAACACGGGAGGTGTACGAGTAAATTGAGTTCAGTACCTCCGAATCTGTTAATATTATTTGGAAACTGATTACGAAAGGGAAAAAAAAAAAACGTACTTCTAGTTTTCTATTTCACTTTTTATCCTGTCATTAACATCCAAAAATGTTAAAAATAAACTTGGAAAGCTGGAGATTCCCCCAACCGACGCCCCTTATTATCCATGTTACATGATATTCCCACCATTATTATCTTAAAAATGTGATTATAACGATACTTAAAAGGTTAACTTCTATATGCGCTAAAATGACTTTTTCCCTTTTTTTGGTTTAATTTTCGGTTAGCAGATATTCGTAGTATATTGATGTCAGAAAGGATGTTTAAAACGGAACTGGTTTCTCTCCTCCTGGTGGACTGTCCAGATTTTATTTTGAATTTTTTTAATTTTTTAAATATCAAATTTTAATTTTTTTATAAGTTTATAGTATAAAATTATTTTTATTTTTATTTTTTATTTTTTAAACTTGTAAAAAATTAAAGTTTGATATTTAAAAAATTAAAAAAATTTAGAATAAAATTTAGACTATTCAGATTTTATTTTGGACGGTCGAAGTTATAAGAGTACATTAAACAGGAGCATTCCGTTTAAAACAGGTCTTGAGGATTTTAGATTAAATTAAAAAGGAATTCTCTGTACACGTGAAAATATGATGTCTACTAGCCCTCACGTTCTTCACTTTGTATAATCCGTTTCATAGTACATTCAAAAGTAATATGGATTAATTCAAGGGTAACCCATTCTCATCATTTTTGTGGTCTTCGCTCTCAACGTTAACATACGCTTCTGCAATAAATATGTTATCTTTGTGGTTGCCATTATAATAAACCGAACATGGCAGTTCTTACCACTGTCATTATATCTATGCTAATGAGTATATTACTGGCAATTATTTAAAGAGATTAGAAGGCAATTATCCAAAGAGATTAGCAAGCATAAGTCTAATCGGTGGCTAATCAGTAATCAAGAAATTTGCCTAAGATTTCTTTCAAATCCACCTACTCTTGAGAGATTAGCAAGCATAAGTCTAATCGGTGGCTAATCAGTAATCAAGAAATTTGCCTAATATTTCTTTCAAATCCACCTACTCTCGAGAGATTAGCAAGCATAAGTCTAATCGGTGGCTAATCAGTAATCAAGAAATTTGCCTAATATTTCTTTCAAATCCACCTACTCTTGAGAGAAAGAAAATCCGCTGTTCAAAAATTATAGGGAAGAAAGGCTTCTAGTACCTGACTGCCTGGATTTGGACGATCTAAGTTTAGGAAGAAATTTAGAGGGTAAAGAAATTTAAAGCAAGAAAAAAAAAAGATTTACCGAACAAGGAGTTTAAAAGATCCATCCCTCATGTTGGCCCGAAAAGGAAGATAAGATAGTTGGCACATCAGTCATTATAGAGCCCCCAAAAGCAATATTATAGCCACCTCCGCTTTATTTTTCTTCTTCATTATGGGGAGAGACCGTGCTCCAAATAATGAAGTGCTAAATCCCAAATAAGATACTTGTTTTGCGTCAATTACCTAACGATATAACTACTTGCCAAGTTTGGCCAAAGCTCACGTACAGGCAAGAAAATAAAGTGGGAGATTCGTTGGCCAACTTATCTCATGATTTGACGTTGGGTTTGCATGGTCTGGAAGGCGCTCCTCCGGATGGTGTGAGCAGAAAATTCTGCTGGGGCACAAATCAAATTTACCTTTTTATTTTCATTTCTTTTTTCATGATTCTGAGAGCCTAAGGTAAAAAAAAACTTTAAAGAGAATAGAGAATGACAAAACAGTAAAATCAGATAATATACCTTTTGAGGTGTAGAAGGGTTTAAGAATAAAAGATTTAAGTTAATTCATAAAGTTATTTAATAAGATTATGAGATTCAAATAAATGCCGCATAAGTAGAGAAATACTTTAATTTCTATTTACAAAAATAAGGAGAATATACAAAATTATACAAATTATAAAGGAATTAAACTATGAGTTACACTATAAAGTTATAGGAGAGGTTGTTAAGCGAATATTAAGACAAGATATTCAAGTTATAGAGAATCAATTTGATTTTATACCTAATAAGTCAACCATAGAAGTAATATACTTGTTGCAAAGATTGATAGAGAAATATCGAACAAACAAAAAAGATTTGCATATAGTATTCATCAATTTAGAGAAGACATGATAGGGGGCCAAAAAATGTTTTGTAAAAGGCTTTGGAGAAAAAAAGAATTTTGTACTGCTGATATTTAAGCAATTCAACATATGTATGATGTAGTTACAATTAGTGTGGAAACACAAAGTGAGCCCACTGAAGATTTTTCGACAATTATTAGCCTACATCAGAGGTCAACTCTAAACTCCTATTTTTTTATTTTAATTTTAAATGTACTTACTGAATATATTTAAGAGCTAATATCACATTGCATGCTCTTTACAGATGATATAATCTTAGTTAGAGAGTCAAGAGAGGAAATAAATGAGAAATTAAAAATGTGAAAAATAGTTTTGAAAACACATAAATTTCGTTTAAGTAAAAATAAAACGAAATATATAAAATGTAAGTTTAACAAAAAGTGCATTAATTCTAGCATAGAAATAAAAATAGGAGAACACATAATACTACAAGTCACTTGATTTAGATATCATAGATCAATTATATAACAAAATGAGGAAATAGATGAAGATGTAAATCATAAAATTCAAGCGGGGTGAATGAAATAGAAGAATACTTCGAGTGTTATAACAGATAGAAGAATACTGCTCAAATTTAAAAGTAAATTTTACGCATAATTATAAGACTAACAATGTTGTATGGGACTGAGTGTTGAGTATTAAAAAACTAACAAAAAAATAAAGTCAATGTTGCAGAGATGAAAATGTTGCATTAGATGAGTAGATATACCAAATAAGATAAATGAGAAATGAATATATTAAAAAGAAAGTTAAAATCTCACATATTGTGGAAAAGACAGTAGAATTGTGTTTTAGGTGGTTTGGCTATATATGGAGAAGACCTATAAAAGTTCCAGTAAGGAGAGTAAATCAGATGGACAGCAGCCCAATAATTAGAGGCAGAAAGAAATCACGAAATATTAAAATAAAAGTATTAAAAAATATTTAGATTTAAATTATTTAATTAAAAATATAATTTATAATAAAATTTTATGACGTCATTTGATTTACGTGGCCAATTCTATTTAATAAAAAAAAATTGTTATTATTGTTGTAGTATATGTTTATAACTGCCATACTTGTCCACTTTCTGATTGCGGCTTGAGGTGGACACCAACACCTCTGTTCCCTTCACTTATGGTCCGTAATGGACCAATGGGGACCACCAGCTTTTCATCTCTACCCAGATTCTGTAGGATCCTCCTTTGCGAGGGTTTACATAACTAATTCCTTTGAACCCAAAAAAACACACGCACGCACGCACGCACCCTCTCTATTCCCTCCCACTCAATATGAAATGCAGAGTTGCTTGATATATCCCATGCACAAATGATCTTATCTGCTAGAGCTGCGTTTCTGCCATCGAGGTTAGTGCACTATATGGCAGACGATCCATTCTAGATTTATTCTTGTATTGTTCTTTTATGCCCAAGCTTCGGAGTGATCATATGCATAATATCAGGTCCAGGTTTTAGAGACTCTTTTGAACGGGGGATGGGGTAGAATGTTAGATGATGATTTTCCACATCCAATTGAAAATATTGTTTGCACTAAACGACCAAAGAACAAAATTTGATAATTTTTCTCCACTGTATTTCTTTTAATAAAGTACATAAAGTATCAAGAGGCGCAAGAACTCATTGGAAATGTAATTGAACCAAAATCAAGGGACTCCTACGCTTGGCCAATAACCGATGAAGACTGGATAAACCAATACTGTTGATTTACTCCCTTTTTGACTTTAAGAGGGCTTTCTTCCTCTGTGCAAGCATGTATCCATACATGTGAGGACTACCTGCATAGAATTAGGCCATACAGTCAGTTACAACTTACAAGGCAGAATTACAAATCAGCCAAATGACATTTATTGGTAAGAAAGATGCTAGGTTCGTGCCTGGAACGTAGATTCCTAATGCAACAATTGCAGCATAGAAGTAATCAAAAGAGAAGTTCCATTTGTTGGGCATCCTTACGCAAAACTTCTCAGAATCCTGAAAAATACTCTTCCTCATCATTAACTTGAAATCCAAAGTCATAAGAAACCACCACACAAAGAGTTAGAGCAACTATAACATTGCAAGAACAAGAAAAAGATCAACCAACATAAACCCAAGAAGATAAAGAAAACAGAAACCAGCAGGTCTAGATCACCTCCTACAGGATTTTAAAAGCGGTGAACTTTGCTTTCTAAATTCTTTACCTTAATAAATGGCAAGGCAATGTATATTAGACCAACTTCACTGGTGATGCCGGTTGGATACAGCAATAAGAAGGTGCTGTATCTGCAAGTCAAAGATTGATGATGTAGTCAATGTAACAGCAAGACAGGACTTGCCCACTACTATACTCTGTCCAGCAGGCACGAAATTAAACTCTATACCTGAGCCACAATAGCCATGAAGGGGCACCACCAGGAGCTTCTTTCATGCCAAAGAAAGAATAACGGATTATCTGCAATTATAACAGCCAAAAGTAATAAATAGTGATCTTCATTAGGCTTTCCCACGGAAAACAAAGGCATCTCATCTGGTCACTCTAAGAAGAGGAATTGCAAAGGAAGATGGGGCACCGAGCAGCTTTGGATTTCATGATACGCATAAGTTTTATGGCAATTAAACCCATAGAATAACATTTTAACACTCTGAGAACCTATTTAATGACCACCAAGAATTTGACTTTCAAGGTCATGATTAAGAGAAAACAGCTTGCATTATTTTATCTGTTCCACATCAGGCTTCTTATGACGTCTGAAAATTACATGTGCGTTTGGCAGAATGCAGAAGAAACAAACATTATAATTTGTGTAATTTGACTTTCAAGGTCATGATTAAGAAAGAACAGAAAAATGAGAAGTCATCTGCATTTCTGAATGTGACAATTGATCTCCTATATCATATTTGCTTTGTTAAATATAGGATGGATTTATCAAAATACACAATGATAACATCCATAAGTCTCTTGGCCCCATAGCTATTATTGGGGGCTTTCTTGAAGATGGCCAAAAAAAAAAAAAAAATAGAAACCAAACTGAAAAGAAATCAGGTGTGGTGACTTGGGACGCTAATTCAGAGGTAAGTGTGGTGACTAGTGAGATGAATTCAGTGAACACACACACGCACACAAAACATATATCTAATATTTTCAACCACACCCGACATCCTATGCTTTCCTTGGACTCTACAACCAACACCTGTAAAGAGAATTAATCCCATACATGAGTCATTTTCTTTACCATAAATGAGTACCATCAAGCATAATCATAGTTAGTAGGAAGTGATAATTTCACACTGGTTTTTTTAACTTTCGTTTCCATCTAGTATGGTAGTTTAAGTTATAAACTACACAAACAACAAATGCAACAATAGCAAACGATTAAACACCATTAAAATATATATATATATATATATATATTGGGTATTTAAGTGCTCACTGTCCTACAACAGTCAGTACAAGCATTTTTTTTCTTTGGCTAAATCAAACAAACAAACCATAAAGCACAGATTATGTGAGTATAACACAAAGTAGCAATCATGATACACTTACCTCTGTAAGGGACCAGCTGATTAACAGGGAGCTAACTAGGACATGACTTCGAGTCTGTATAATTAGTCACCATGCAGTTAATGTTAAATAACAGTATATGGTTCAAAGTGGAATAAATGAACAGTGAGGGAAGTTTAAATTTGCCCTAACCTCAGGGAAACTCCATAAGATGCCCCAAGTTATGTACAACCTTGAACCTATCTGTGGCAAGGTTGCTGTTACTGGAGATCGCACCAGCCCTTCATCATTGAAAAAAATAAAAATAAGAGAGAGAGAGAGAGAGAGAGAGCCACTAACAAACTGACTCATAACGTAAATCTCTATCCTTATTAAGCCAAGGTAATGAGAATTGAGAACATATTACTCACCTGCCAAACCATGAAGAATCTGTCGCACCAAGTAATTCAATGCCGCACCCAAAGAAGAGGAAAGAAAAAGAAATGAAGGTCAAGTTTATTGCCCTAAAGAAATCAAATATTTTCCAAGGAAACAAACAGATGGGTATGTCCATAGTTAAGAAAATTTAGTTTTTCTTTGCACAATACCTCTAACACGGCAGCGGTTTGAGCATAAAGCAAAGGCTTTTCAGCCGCATCGTAAACATGTTCATGGCCCGATTCCTTCAATGTCTTCAAAACTTGATACAAAACTTGAACCCTGCACCAATTGAGAGAGTTGAGTACTTTCTAAAGAAATGAGAATATGGGGAAATATATCAGCGGTAAGAGAAATTAGGGACTGATACCATCCAAAGAAAAGGGTCCAGTTATAAACGGTGAGGTAGAGGCGCCCGAGAACAGAGAGAAAACCCGCCATTGAAGAAAGTGATAAGAGAGCTAGAAGTATAAGGATTCAGAGATCTGTGTCTGGATGGGAGATCATCTACAAATTGATGACAAATATTAAATAGATGGGTTAATAATTGTGAGAGAAGAAGTTGGTTTCTGGTTACTGAATTAAAATGGTTCAGTTGGGTAGCTCAACGCCTCAACTACTTCGATGGGAGCTGCCTGGCTTGTAAAATCTTGGAACAGATTCCGCAGCAGAAAGTGAAGGGGTAAAGGGCGAAAATATTATCATTTTATATATATATATATATAGAAGCCGTCCTTTATACACTGTTCATGCTTTTTATATTGTTCGCAGCGCTTCGTTCGCTCAAGTTTTGTTTTTGGTTGCTGTGATTGTTTTTGGGGGCCCACAGCAAAAATTTTGTATCCTCTCGATTTACAGGGATCGCGTTATTAGTATATATAAAAACTGAATTCTCATCACCATATTTTAGCTCAAAAGAAAAATCCTCGTCATTATGTAGATTACTATAATTGTCATATTTTTCTTTTTAACTCTCTTGTTTTTATCTAATGTTTTTAAAACTTGGATTGATCATTGAATTATGATTTACGGTTTATTGTGTAACTACTGAATTTAGGTTGAACTAATATTAATTAAATATATATTAAAATTTTAATTAAAAAATAAATTTTAAATATTTGATCACTAATTTAATATTTTTTAAAATATTTAAAAAATTATTTTTTAATTAAAAAACAAAAACTATCCATAATTAAAAGTCAAGAGTATTTAATATTAAATTTTTAATATTTTTAAGTTATATTAAGATACCACTTATCATTAAAAAAGTTAAAAAAAAAAAGAAGCTAAAAAGCAAATGTTAATTTTAATCAAATATTTTGATATTTGTAAAAAATACTTTTAACAGATATGACATGACAGAGAGTAAGTATTGAAAATAACTAATAATACATCTTTTGTTTCTTTTATATATTTTTTAAAACATTTTTCTTTATTTCAGTCCCTCTTTATTTCATGTTTTTTATGTTTAGTTTTTCAAATTCATCAAAGATGAACTATTTTATTTTATAATAAAAAATAAAAAAAAAATCAATTTAACTGATTTTTTATTGGTCTAACTATGTCTCTAATTGACCAATTTTTTTAGACTGATCAAATTAAACCAAGGTCTGATTCGGGTCTAATAAGTCAAATTGGTTAGCCCATCTTCATTTTGATTACATTGCTTTTATTCTTTTTTTTTTTTTTACTCCTTTCAATCCCCACACAAATGTAAGAACCCACCATTTTAATTTTATTATAAAAATGATTCCTAATATAATTTGGGTCTCGAGTTGGGAATAAATAAAAAATTAAGTTTTTTTTAAGGGTGAAAAAAATGTTAGGTATTCATATTAGAGTTTGGTCAAATTCTCTGTTGATTTGCTTTAAAATGAGACAACCTACACAAAAGTGATTTTTTTTTATAGGACAAACTTATATATAATTTTTTATATTTTTATTATTAGATTTTTTTATTAAAATATGATAAATATATTTTTTCTAATAATATTATGGCAAATATATACTTTTTTTACAGATAATTGTATGATTTTTAATTAAAAATATACTTTTCATAATATTATTAAAAAATTATGTCATATTTTAATTAAAAATTTTAATAATAAAAAAAATAAAGAATTACGTTTAAATCTAACCATAAAATATATTGCCATAAAAACTAATAATTTTTCTTTTTTTAAAATATGAAAACTCGAAACTTTACTGGAGACTTTGTTTTTTAAGCTCATTCCTATTATACACGTATCCAATCCGTCCATTGAATGTGAATTAGAAACAAAAGAAAATAGCATAATGGGCTGTGAGTGGTTCAAAGTGGCAAAGTTTTTCTTTAAAACTGAAGTGACTATATAAAAATGATTATTACAAATTTTAATTGATTTAATAAAAAAATATGTGTGTAAATATTGTCATAATAATTTATTTCTGAAGACTAAATTAAAAATTCATGGTCTCTTGGCGGGCAATTGCCTGATATAGGCTTCGAGCATGGCTTGACACTGTTTAAGATGGATCAAACTTTCCAATCGGATACTGCAATAAGTGAAGGATTGGCTTGAAGATAAACTTTTAGGTAATTAAGTGAACGATAAACATATAGAAATATATAACTGATGAGTTTCTAGGGAAAAAAAATCAAAAGTATTTTCATGATTATTTTTCATTAGTTAAACAATAAGTCTATCTAAAATTATAACTTAAAATACCCTATTAGTGCAGCAATACGAAAATAAAAATGAATACCCAAAAAAAAGTGAAAATTATTAATAAAAATAATAATCTGAGACATGGATATCACATATTATTAAGATAATTCACGCCTCTCATGAATGAATTTTATGTCACCCGATGAAGTGAATACACAGATGTGGGTACTTCTATGCTACAACATCCGAAATATCCAGCAGTTTAAATTTACAACATCTATACATAAGAGATAAACAAGTCTCTCTTCTCCCTCATATTTCTCTATCCAAAATAACGTACCTATAATAAATATTTTTATATATTTTCTCGCATCGCATCTTTGTCATACATCTTTCCCATATAAATATGATGTATTTATACAGAAATATTTGGTGGCTTTCATCATTCCCGTTTGGCCAATCTTTATGGCAATTACGTCATGTTTCAATGCCTATAAAACAATGCACGTTAGGAAAAGCAACGAGGAACAGATAGTCGTGGGTTATAAGGAAGGTTTATTGGCTAAAAACCATATTGAATTGTTTAAAAAACATGCAATTATTTGTTTTAGAATAATAACACCAACATATCTTCAGCCTTGAAAGTTAAGACAAGTAAATATTTAGAGTCGGGAAATGATAAACGCAAGCTAACCAGTTTGCCGATAGACATAACCCCCAAAACAAGCCTGTATAGGTAGCAGTCTGTGGCTGTTGGAGTGGAGGCCCAAGGTAAAGTCAACAGTTTCTATTTGTTTTAGCAAGAAAATGGATATATAAAATCCTTATTTTTTTTTGTAAATGTACATGGCAGTTTTATATATAGTACATGGCAGTTATTATCAGCAGTTCCATTTTAACTTAATTTTACTAACATAAGGATTTGATTGCATTTAAAAAATTAAAAAAAAAAATTGTTGTACACAGAGTGCGCAACACTGTGCTATACACATGGCAGCTGATCCATTCTGGGCCTAGACAAGAGATTGCGGGGTCAAACTTTTGAAAATACCCGACTTAAATATATTTTTG
Organism: Erythrophleum fordii; assembly: GCA_032878935.1. NCBI lineage: Eukaryota > Viridiplantae > Streptophyta > Magnoliopsida > Fabales > Fabaceae > Erythrophleum > Erythrophleum fordii. The sequence continues at coordinate 12,900,192 of JAVQMF010000036.1, read as the reverse complement.
GTCAATTTAATTTTATAAAAAAAATTAATTTGGTCACTCTAACTTGAAATTAGAGAATGTTATCCTTTTATTTTTCAAAACAATCTAATCTAATCTTTTTATTTCATAATTCATACAAAATTTAATACTAAATAATTTGTTAACTTAAACATCATTTATTTACTTGATATTAGTAACTCATGCTCATATTTAACACTTCATTCAACTCAACGTATTGTAAAATTTGATATTAAATTTTGATGAATGATGAGATAGAAGGAAATTTTGGATTATTTTTTTCTTTTAAAAAGAAGAACAACATTGTTTGATTTTAAACTAGGGGTTGAAATTAAAATTTTTAAAAATTAAAGAGACTGAAAATACATTTAAACTAAAATACTTTATAAAGTTTTGGATTAATTGTAAATGGACTAGATTTACATCAAACCCAAAGTTACCAAAAAATCCCAACCCACAGAGCCCATATTTGGCCCATGGCTTGCATTCCAATTTTCTTTTTGACAAGGGAACATAGCAATAACTTGCAGCACGTTTAATCTGTAAACGTATTTTTTTTTAGTATAATATTTATTATATTTTTATAATTATTATTACATTTATTAAATAATAATTATAATTATTAAATTATTTTTTAAAAAGTAAGAATAAAAAAAATATCTTTTATCCATTTTTTTGTTTAACTCTTTGTTCTTCTTTACATCACCTAACAGCTACTAATACGAGGTTGTTCTACTTCCACTAGATTTGCTTACGTCTCTCATGATTATTTCCCAAAGCCACAAGTACAAATCATCCGCCCCTTTTTTCTGTTTCTCACACTCTTATTAATTTTTAACACATGGCAGACGGATTACCTTAAAACAAGGTAGATTGCTTAGGGGTGAAGGAGCAAATAAGTACGTGTTTGGAAACACGTTGGGTTAACCACGTTTCGGCCTAAACCATGGTTTGCCTCCCAAAAGCCCATTTTGATTATGTTTGGATATTCGTTGGACTCGCCGCACCATCGCTCAGGAGAATATGAAACCATGTTTCCTTAAAGCATCTTGTACCTGCTTTTCACCAACGCGTTTTCATTGCATTAAAACCATGTTAATGACTCCAACGGCCTCTGTCCTTCACTCTAACGGCCAAATCAGTCCGAGGAATTGAAAGAGAATCACCTGTCCTTGTTGCATTTCTTTGTTCACTCTGTTCTCTGTTCTATCTTCTTGCCTCCTGCTTCAGTGAGTTGAAGAGTATTGGTTCAGCTTCAGGCTCGACGTTAAGCTCCCACGTTGGCTTCATCTCTTCAGGTCCGTTGCTCTCGTTCTCTCTCTCTCTGTTTCCTGTCTTCCTCTCCTCCTGTCCGTCGCTCTCATTCTCTCTCTCGTTATTTGAGTTTGCCATGTCTCTGATGTGTCTTCAGCTTCTCCTTTTGTTGTTTGTTGGATTTGGGAAGCACTTAGAGTTCTAATCCCACTCCTGTACAGTCCCTCTAGTATCATCAGCTGCTCCGGGTTGGGCTCCATCTAACTTGCTCTTGACATTATTTCCCTTTAGATTGTGGGTTCAGTTCTTGAGAGAATAAAGGTATGGAAATGGAAGGGATGTATATATAGAGGGGCACAAGATAAAGACACAGTAAAGCACCCGTCCTTTAGACAGTAAATCTAGAACCGTGGTTGATTTGGAGAGTGCCGTAGATATACCCGTCCTTTAAGATCATAAGAACGAGTGAATATGATGGGGGAAGAATATTTACACTGTGGGTTCAGATTGAAGAAAAGAAACCTGTCGAGGAGAAACAGAGGTCAATACAATATATATATATATATATATCTCTCTCTCTCTCTTAAATTTTATATAAATTATATAATTGTTTTATTTTTAAATATATATATATATATATATACTTTGTTTAAAATATAAAATAATAAATTTGCTTAAAATAAAAGTTATTTTATATTTTAATTCAATTTAAATAAATAATATTTTAGTTAAAAATTTAAAATTATAGACAAGAAATTTAAAATTTAACTAAAATATAAGATATTTTTTATTTTAATTTTTTTTTTGTATATTTTAAGAATAAAAAAGTTTTGTATAATTGTAATAAAATTTAAAAGATGTTTATATAATTTATTCATAAAATATTAATGAAAATCACAAACAGTATTGATCTCGCATCATTTTCTGAGCTAGCAGCCTAATGCCTTGTTTCTTACGTTGTTAAGTCAAACCCTTGTCTATGGACTCAGCTCAAAATAATAAAGAAATTGCAAATTTTTCAACGCAAGTGATTTGAGTACGCATAGGTCGAAGGCTGAAGGATCAGTGATGTGTTTGGTTGAATAATATTACAAAAAATGTAAAATATAAATAAATAAAATAAAAAATAGTTTTTATACCCTTCTTTTTTAAATGAAGATTTTACAAACTATCTAAAAAGAATACGTTGACCGTGCCAAATGGAGCATAGGATCCCTCCCCGAGAGAAGCTGCGAAGGTTGCACTATCAAATGCCGCTATTCACTGCATCTTCATCTTTCTAGCAACAAATAGGCTCTGCAACCTACTGTCCACAGTCACTCTTATTTACTAATGGTAGGGGTTAGACCAGACCTCCTTCTATTTCCCACACGCTTTAAAATAGGACCCGTCTCTGCTCCATGTTAAGGTTGCACACAAACACAAAGGTGATGCTTAAAGCATCTTTCGCAAACAAAAAGAGAACTCCACCTTTTTCTTTTGCTAAAGTAAATAAAAGGGATTTAGGTTTTAGTGATTTCTTATCATAAAATTAACTAAAATGAATAAATTTATTTCTTTATTTAAAATACTTATTTTATAGATAAATTACTTTTCTTTTCCTTAAGAGATAATTTAATTATATAGTCCTCTCCCTTCAACTATGAAAAAATATATATAAATCTCCCTTAAAAAAAAAGATGACCAAAATATCTTCAAAGATAAAATTGATTTCTATTAATCAAACTATAATTCACTAAAAAATATTTTTTTATTTTTATTACATCATTTTTATTTTGTGTTAAAAACTATAAACTTAATTTATTAGATATATGATGTTTCTTATGTTTATTAATATATATTTTATACACATGTTATTATTGAAATTAAATATTGTTAGTTATTGTATTTTTTTAATTGGTTAAATTTCTTTAAAAATTATGTGTGAGTATTTTTTTTTTGCTTTTATAAATTATTTATTTTTATAAAATAATTTTAAAAATTTTTAGATGTTTAAAATGTCTATTTATATCAGTCAAATATTTATTAGTAGTTATTATATTATATAAACAATAAATATATAAGAGTATTTTGGCAAAAAAATAATGTAATTATATATATATATATCATAATAAACAAGAAAGATTTATAATTAAACCATCTTTTGAGAGGGGACAAAAATTTTTGATCCTTCTTATAATAAAATTTTATTAACTTCACCAACTTAAAATGTTCTTCATGTTTGGTTTGTCATTGGCATGCTAGGTGGTAGCTAGGTTTTGAAAAATAAACACGGATACTATATTATGATGAAAGTTTTAGTAATAAGATCGTGTTAAAAACAATGCCACCTATATAATTGCTAGTATTTATATTTGGGCTAAAAGTAAAACTACTCATAATTTAATCCCTGATAATTGTATTTTCTTACTTCAGCATTTGAGCACTGGATTTGGTACGTCACTGATGTATGTCCAAAAATACCAAGAGGGCAGAGAAAGACATGCCAAGTTTACTTTTTCTATCCAAGCTCTTGGCCTCTTACAGAGTCTATCGTTTTCATATTAAAATAGAAGAACCGGATGGATTCAAAGCAACAATGTCGACCCACTCACTCAATGCATGTTTGGTTCAGCTTTTGCTTTCCTCAAACCGTGATTTTAGCCAAAGCAACAAAACATAACTTTTACATTTTGTAAGTTACAAATCATAGTTTGAGAGTTTCCAAAAGTATTTTCAAATACAGCATCACTCGTCACTGCCTCCAAATTGATTGCCTCATAAGACAAAAGGGCCACAACAGAGTGGGTTTCCATATCTCTCCCAATGTAATTTGAATCCCCTACAATATTTGCACTTGTGCAATTAGAGAAAAGAAGATAAATAGAGGTATGATTGTGTCAGCCTCGTTTTTATGCTCTTTCAAGAGAAAATTTGGATTTTTATATTATATTTTACTATATTTAAAATTTTTTAAAAAATTAGACTACCTAAATCTCTTTTTAAAGGGCAACAACAAAAAATCGCTTTTCTAAATTGTATACGGGATGAAATTCGTTGTTTATTTCTTTTTGTCTCCTTTTCTCCAATTGCATAGTGTAATTCATTGTTAGAAAGATCCATTTAGCTATAAATAATAAGGACGGGAGAGATTCTTAATTTATATGATAACATTGTATATAAATATATTTGATAAATATATTTTATCTATTTTTTGTCGAAATAATGCATCTACATTTTTTTCCCTAACATTTGCACCCCATTGTTATACCAGTTTTAAAAGCTAATATATAGGATCATTATGTTCACAATTCTGGATATCAACATTCATAAAATAATAGTTGGATAGCTGCGGTGTACGTACGTTCATTTCTGAACATAATAATATTGTATCATTTACTTTAGGCGAAAGATTTCGTTTTGTTCTTTAATGCACATAAATAATCTTCTGAAATTTATGTCTTTTTTTTAATAAGATTATTGACCCGAATCCGTAATTTATAAGAGGAAAAAGAAGAATAAGAAATAAAGTTTCACGTGAAAAAATAAAATTTCATTGCATTGACATGCGAATATGCTACCAAACTAATTAAATTGTCGGGAAGAAAGTTCACTCGTTATAATTTTTTAATCCTTTTTAATTATACAATTCTTTATTGTACATACTAATTGTCATTGACCTGAAAAACATCTAAAATGTATTCATTCTCTTTCTTTTATAATTTTCTTATTATGTTATTTATTTTTAAATTTGTATAACATTTGAATATCATTTTTATTCATTTTCCATTTTTTATAGTATCTATTTGAGTATATATATATATATATATATATTATATAAAAATATATATATATATATATATATATATATATTTGTAAAAAATCCCTTTTATTCAATCTCTAAAAGTGTCTAATTTGTGATTTATTAATTTTCATCAATTAGAAATAAAATAAATGTATATAATTTAAAAGATTAGTGTAATTTTTAATATCTTTATTATTAAAATTTTAATTAAAATATGACAAATATATAATTTTTAATAAAAATATAATAAGTATATAATTTAATTAAATTATCTATTTATCTATAAAAATTATATATTTTTTATGTTATTAATAAAAAATTATATATTTAACATGTTTTAATTGAATAACTTAAAAAGCATAAAAATTTTAATAAGAAATTTTAATTTAAAAACTACTAAATATAAAAAAGATTTGAAGACTGAATATGCATGCTTGCTTCTATTGGCCAAAAAAAAAAAAAAAAACATGTATTCATGAGATAATTCTGCTTTCTATTTTCTAACATGTGCCCTCTGAAATCGTCAAACGGTCACTCCAAGAGCAGAGCCCCTTGGACTGATTTCAGACTCTCGGATCGCTTCAAGCCATGTGAAGGTAGAGATTCTCTTGGGCGGAGAAAGGCCCCATTTTTTACTTCAAGCTTTTCCCTTTCGTCCACACAGTCACTGTACAGCGTCGGTGGTCTGGTCCCAGAAAAAAGCTTCATCGAAAAGGCCCATGAGTTTCTCATTTACCACTACCATGGCATCAACTTTCAACACACTCCTGTGAGCCTGTGAGCCTGTGACCTTGCTCCTCGCTCCGTGATTCTCATTTGCTGACGTAAAAATTCTATCTACGTACTTTTTATCTATCTGGGTCCCTTTGACAAAGACGCTTCCTCCATTATTCAATTCGGAAAGGGTAGCCAGGTGTCCATGTGAGCTGCCTTTACTCTCTCTTTCTCTTCCTTTCTCGCGTTGCTTCCTTCTCTCTCTTCCCCACATACGTTTCACAGACCCCGAAACATAGAGAGCAGGATCATTCATTATTAATTTATTATGATAATGGGGTTTGTTATTGCTTAATAGCTTCTCTGTCGTCGTCCTCCTCCTCCATTTATTCTCTCTTCTGGGGCATCCTTGTCACTGTTGGAATAACAATTAAACTATAACAGTCACTTTGCAGATCCGAGGTCGAACTCTACTGGTGATGATGGAGCTTAAGAGCCAGAATCACTGTCAGCCCCACAGACGTGGAGCACTTGCTTGTCTTTCCTTGCTGTTTTTCATAGTACTCTTGGCGAGTTCATTCACTCCGTTGAGCCATGCTTCGTCTTTTATGTACCCGGTATGTTATTGATGTTCGTTTCACTCTCCTCCCTTTCCTTAGCTCGATTTACTGCTCCAAAATTTTTCCCATTTCTAGTTTTGGATAAATATGAAGCATGCCGTCCTGTTTTCCCGAGGAAGTTTTAATTTGTCTTTCTCTCTTTTTTTGCAATTTTAATATGTTTCCTTGTTTTTGTAACCGAAGCTGAGTTGTACGTAGTTTACTGTCTGTCGTCTCTCGAGTCGAATGTTGGTACTGGAAATTGAAGTTTGATCATCTTTCATGTGATTGATGGGGAAGGGATGTAAGAACTCGTGGGTTTAGATTTATTTTAGTATTTTTAAAGGAAAATAATAAAAAGAAAGAAAGAAAGTTTCTGACGTTTAGAATTTGCTGTTATGGTGAATTTATTACCCGCATGGAAGCAGAAAGTCTAATTTGAAGTTAATCGATTCAGCTGGCGCAGATTGGTTGATTAAACTTCTCTTTCAATGACCCGATAAAATTCTAGATCACAGGTTGATTAAACAAAATTGATTTCTGTCATTGGTGGATTATTATGCTACTAGAATGACCTTCATATCAGAGATGTGAAAACCTCGAGAACATCAGTTATTATTTTGGTACCTGCGAATGACATTAGTCTTTTTGTTTCCAGTACCTTATAACTGGCAACTTGCTTTATGTAGGAACAGGGTGCTATAAAACCTAGGCACTTGCGTCTACTCAAGAGTGCTTTAGAACGTCAAACTGTAAGAGTTGATTCAGCAGCAACACATTTTCGAATGATTTACTGGGTTCTGTAAAATCTTATCATTTTATACATTATTTTATTATATTACCATTTTTCTCCTTGTGTAGTCAACATCACAGCTCTCTGATCTGTGGACTCCTCTGGAAAACCAAGGTTGGAGACCTTGTGTTGAATGCAGAAATGAACCATGTGAGTGAAATTACTAACATACACTGTCTTATTTTTTTTTTTTTTTTCAAAAAAAGAATACTCAGAACATTTTGCCATTTTGGTACTAAGTTATGACTGGTTCGTGTTATCTTTTCGTGACTGGCACTTGAATCCGAGCAGCATTACCAGAGAAGTCCGAGGGATATATCCAGGTATTTCTTGATGGAGGGTTAAATCAGCAGAGGATGGGGGTAGGTATTTAAAGCATATTACTAAGATCAAAATTGCTGTTATTATGTATGTGAAAAATGTATGATTCATAATTTTGTATTTTTAAAGATATGTGATGCAGTTGTTGTTGCAAAGATACTAAATGCAACTCTTGTTATCCCATACCTTGAAGTAAATCCTGTTTGGCGAGATTCAAGGTACTTGCAGGAGCCATCCTTCCATATTTTTTCCACCTTTGTATTTATCCCATGGATTGTGCGTGATGTGTATTCTGAGGTTACCCATGTTTTCTCTGCAGCTTCTTCATGGATATATTTGATGTGGATCACTTCATTGATGTATTAAAGGATGATATTTCTATAGTTAAAGAGCTACCTGAAGAGTTCTCCTGGAGTACAAGGGAGTATTATGCCACTGCTATTCGAGATACCAGAATCAAGGCTGCACCTGTTCACGCTTCTGCCAACTGGTATCTGGAAAATGTTTTGCCTGTTCTACGGAGGTTGGTAGTTACCTGAACCTGTCACTTTATATTTGCCAATGAATGAGTTTTCTGGGTCACGCATCTGCCAACTGGTATCTGGAAAATGTTTTGCCTGTTCTACAGAGGTTGGTAGTTACCTGAACCTGTCACTTTATATTTGCCAATGAATGAATTGTTTCTAGGTTGTGTACGGTTAAGCACAAAATTTTTATACATGGTTATAGCCACTTCAGCATTTGCCATGTAAAATTGTCAATCTGAGAATTTCTGCTGAAATCTGTTATGATAATTGGTACTTCTTAACTGTTCTTTGAGAACACACGGCAGTGTTCAGTAACTATCACTACTTTGTATTGTGGTTCAAATAACTCATTAAAAACAGAATATGGATTTTCCAAGTTTAATTATTGAGGGTCCGATGCTGAGATATAAACAAATTACAATAATGTTCTCTACTATAGCTAAACTACTCTACAAATCACGGCTTATTAGATTTATGAGTTAAGAGTCTAAGACCTTTACCATTGGCTCTCATGGCCTCTTTTATGTTATCTTTCTTTACCCGTACAAGTGAGCCACGTGCGGAAATTTTGTTCATTATTCATTTTAAATACCAAAAATTGGGGACAAATAACATGTCATAAGGGTGAGATGTAGCAAATCATCAAACTGAAAACTGTTCAGTTATTACAGCTGAAGCTTTCTCTTTGCTGAGGACCCTAGCATATTATTAAAATCTTTTCCATGTAGTGAACCCTAGAATTTAAAAATGATATGGCTGAGTTTAATGTGTTTAGTGTGCTGATGACATCTAATTTCATCTCTGGAAACTGGGTGGCTGGGCATGATTAACATCTATGATTTACCTTGACGGCGCGTCTCATAAGGAAGCTTATTTTAGTCTTATTATCCTCTGTAAACCCTGTGATTATGTATATAAATACATGCCCAAGTTCCTAACCCAATTACAGATTACTGCTTGCCAAAGTTTTTTGCTCATCTTTATTCTACAAAACTATGAACTTTTGATATTCTGGTATCTTTTTTGTGGTGCAGTCATGGTATTGCTGCGATTGCTCCATTTTCTCATCGCCTGACTTTTGACAACTTGCCTATGGATATCCAACGGCTACGTTGTAGAGTCAACTTCCAAGCATTACGTTTTGTTCCTCACATCAGAATACTTGGAGATGCTCTTGTCAGCCGCCTTCGCTATCCTCAAGGCTCTGCTGGAGAAATGGGCACCAGCTACCTCCAAGATGTCACTGATGCAGGCCATAAGAGAAGGGCAGGGAAATTTGTTGTACTACACCTACGGTTTGATAAGGTATTGCTTTAATCTACCTATTGATGATCATCTATCTAAATGAGGTTGAAATACTCCTCTTGCTTGTTTCTTTTAGTTTGGTGGTGCAACTTTCCGAACATTACTTTTGTGCTTGGGTTGCATATCACTTACCCCCCCCCCCCCCCCCCAAACCAAAAAAAAAAAGAAGTGAATATTGCAGGAAGTAGATGAATAGTCTGTACAAGAGTTGTAGTCTTCAAAATAATGTAAATATACCTACTTTCACTCTCACTTACATATACTCAAATAACAAGAGGGGGTGTTTAATTTTGTATGCATAACCAAAGTATCATACAACCTTTTTCCTGAATGCTCCAGGAACAAATTAATGAAACAAAAACACTAGTTAGCATGACTATTAGTGTTACAAGTAAAGAAAGAAGAAGACTGAGAAAAGATCTGAAGGTTTTGTATATTCATTGAGTTCAAAAGACAAATTTATATATAGGGGGAGTCCAAGTCTGAAAAAAAAAAGGGAGAACATATCATAATAAAAAGATACAATCAAATAGAATAATCAATCATAGATTATGTATAAATCAAATCCTGAGATATTCGCAAATCAATTAAATCTTGAGTTTGGAAACTAAGGTCAGAAAGCAGCTAGGGTACTGTGGTTTGGTAAGCAAGTTAATAGCTTAATCAAGAGTCCTAATGGAGATGAGCTGAAGAGCACCGTGTGTGATGTGTTACCGAATGAAATGATTGTCAATTTCAATATGCTTGTTGCATCCATGGAAAACATCATTGTGAACAATTTGAATGGCCCTCCGATTATCACAATAAATATTAGTAGGAGAAGCTTGGGAGATACCCAAATCATCAAGTAGCCAATGGAACTAAAGGATTTGAGGGGTGGTGTCATCCAGGGCTCTATACTCAACTTTTGTGCTAGAGTGAGCAGCTAAGGTTTGTTTCTTACTGTGCCATGAGATAAGAGAATAACTAAGAAAAATACAATAATTGATAATAGAGCAATGATGGGATCTTCACCCCAATCAACATCTGAATAAGCCCTTATAATTAGAGAAGAATACAGAAAGAAATGTAGCCTATGAAACAAGGTTCCCTCACATAGAAAATAATACAAAGAACTACGGCATAATGAGTGGAATGGAGAGTTGACATAAGCTAGTTGACTAAGTGAACAACATAGGAGATGTCTAGTCGACTAACAGTTAAATAGATTAGACAGCCCACCAACTATCGATAAAAAGGTGGGATTATAGAGAAGTAGATTCAGTGTGGTATCAGTAAGACGAACTCAGGAGATAAGATTAGAGGCATAAGGAAAATACCATTTGCAGAGGAAAGGACTTTAAGGCCCAAAAAATAATTGAGAGAATCAAGATTTGTCATTTCAAAATATTAACTTAAGGATGTCTTAAGGTCAACAATCCCATCCCATGTCATAACATGTAATAATCATATCATCAACATAAACAAGTGATAACATAAAACCTTGTGCAGTCTGATAGATAAAAAGAGCGAAGTCATGAGGATTAGATGAAAACCCAAGCTGACTAATGGTGGAATTAAATTTCGCAAGCTAAGCTTGGGGAGCTTATTTGAGACCATATAAAGCTCTACGAAAATGACAAACCTTGTTAGGTGGACAAGTGTAGCTAGAAGGTGGTCACATATAAGCTTCCTCTTCCAAGTCACTATTAAAGAAGGTATTTTTGATATTTATCTGATTAAAGGCCCATTTTTGGGTAACAGCAATGGCAAGAAGGGTCTGAACAGAGATGATATGAGCAATAGGAGCAAACATTTTTCATAGTCAATACCATCTTCCTAAATGAATTCTTTGGCTATCAAGCGAGCTTTGTAACAATCAACAAAGCCATCTGATCGACTTTTGATTTTGTAGACATATTTTTATATCCCACAAGTGCCTTATTAGGAGGAAGGTCAACTATTTCCCAAGTACCAGTGGCCGTTAAAGCTTGTAATTCTTCTTGTATAGCTTGTTACCAACGAGGATCCATATAGGTCTCTTGATAAGATTGCGGTTTATGAAGGTGAAGAATAATAGAAAAACAATAGTAATCACAGAGATGAATGGGAATAGTTCTTACCCAAGAGGAACGCATGGAAGAGGGAGTAGTGTTGGATGTATAATCGACGGACAAGGAAGAATCATCAGAATGAGTGAAAATATCGGAGGTTGTTAGGAGCTCACTTTGAGAGTCATAAGGGAAGCTATAAGTTAGAGGACTTATATTTGAAGTACCTAAAATATCAATATCAGAAGGAAATATATCAATAGAAGGATCAGTAAACAGATGATTAGAAGCAAGAGGAATAGACTTGAATTGAGAAATAGAATAAAACATAATATCTTCTCAAAAGATAACATGACAGGAGGTATGGATTCACTAAGAAATGAGATCCCAATAGCAAAAGCCTTTATGTTCGGCACCATAACCAAGAAAGAAACAAAGGCGGGCACGTGGTTTAAATCTAGTGTACTCGTGAGGTTAGAGAAGGAGAAAACAAGTACAACCAAAGACTTAAGAGAGGCATAATTTGAAAAGGTATAATAGAAAGATTGAAAATGAGACACATTACCCAAGATAGAAGAGGGAAGACAATTGATGACATAAATAGCAATAAGAGCAGTTTCACCCTAAGTATGTTTGGGACAAGAGGAGGAGATGAGTATAGCTAGGACAGAGTCAAGGATATGACAATATTTTCTTTTAGCACAACCATTTTTCTAAAATGTGTTAGGACAAGAAAATTTAGAAAGAGTACCCTGTTCAATAAGAAATGTGAGAGGTTTAAAATCACAATATTCTGTGGCATTATCATGATGAAAAATTTTAATGGAGTTGGAAAACTGAGTCTTAATCATAGTAGCAAAATTAATATAGATCTAAGGAATTTCTAAGTGATTTTTAATGAAGTATATTTAAGTGAAATGAGAATGATCATCAACAAATATCACAAAATATCTATAAACTCCTATAGTAGGTGTGGGAGCTTGTCCCCAGACATTAGAATGTACGAGATCAAAGAGAGAAGAAGAAATAGAAGTATTTGTATTGAAAGACAAAATAGGTTGTTTAACTGTTTGGCAAGAAATACAATGAAATGATTCTTTCTTAATAGAACCTAAAATGCCTTGAGAAATGAGTAGTCACAATTTGTTAAGAGAACTATAACTTAGATGTTGATGCCACAACTAAAGATAGATGGTGGAAGCTGCACAAAGGGGTGGTTCGGAGGATTGAGGAACATGGAGGTCAATGAGCTCAAACAATCTATCAATTTTATGCCCATTGTCCTATCTAAGGATCTTATATGAAGCAACCAATAAAAGAAAAGGTTAGAATATAGCTAACGTCACAAAATTGTCCAATAGAGATAATATTAAAATTTAATTTGGGAACAAGATAGGTATCAAATAATGTGAAAGTAGGTAAAAAGGTAGGGTCCTTATAACTCACTTTCATAAGAGAACCATCAATAGTGTGAATAAAATGGATAATGTCTTTAGAAGATATAAAGGAAAAGGCATAGGATGAAGAAGTCGTATGATTATAGCAAGCAGAATCAAAATACCAATGATCATTACTTGGTGTAGTGACCAAGGTAGTAGGAGTATTACCAACACGAGAAAGAACTTGCTTGAGAAGGAATTCAAGATCACTGGTGGAAAGTGAAATCTAGGAAGCAGAAGAAGAGGTCTTGTTGGTAGTGGCATCAGCAAACATAGGTTGGGAAGAGAAATTGGAGCTAGGTTAAACCTTACTCTAATTAGATCTTGGTGGACGAGTAGGGAACTACTCAAGTAGATGTCTCTGCTTCTTACAATATCGACATATCAGAGAGGAATAATTGGTTGCAATGTGCCTTTTATTTTTCCAAATTCTACATTCTATATTAGAACACTTAAAGAGTAGATGCTCAAGCTAACGACAATGGTGACAAAATTTTCCTCCTTTGTTGGTAACTACAAAAGCAAGGTCAATTTTACGCTGGAGAAGACCTAATCGGGTTTCCTCAAAATTGAGATGAGGAAGTGCATCTTCAAGTATAGGTAAAAGGTTTTGATGCAACAGAAAGGTACGAACTAGTTCATAATCATCAATGAGAGCCATTAAGAACTAGATGAGCCTAGTACAGTTGCAGTAGTCATCAAAAGTTTTAGCATCAATAGTATTTTTCAAAATTGGTTCATAGAGGGTTAGTTGATTCCAAATAATCTCCATCTAGGCTAAGAAATCGTGGACATGTTGACTAGGTTCTTGCTTCAAGTTACCAAGTTCCTTCAACAACTAATACTAATGAGATAGATCTAAGCTTGTGTATTGGTTTTAAAGGTGATCCCACACTTCTTTAGTAGTCTCATAATGCCCAAATTGAAGGTTAATGTTTGGAGTGGAGATATTTCGGAACTAGGTTATTATCCGATTATTTTTGCTATACCAATCTTCTAATCTATTAATAGGTTTTCCATTAGTTTCTCCATCCTTTTTTTTTGGGCATGTAATATCTCTCATCACATATTTCCACAATTTTTGGCCTTTTAAGTAGCCATGCATTTCCTTCAAGCCACTGTCGTATTGGGTCCATTAAGAATAGCTGAAATAGACTATGTAAAATCGGATTTGTTTATTTGATATGCTAAATATAGTGCCACAAAGGAAAAATTAGTCACAACTCAAAAATGGAAAGATATCACCAAAATCGGCTTTGTTCTCCATGTCAGCTGCTGTGTCAGCACAGTATTGACTATATCAGCAAGAAGGGACAACAAGGATGATACATCAGCATGCCATGTCAGCAGATTTGTTGCCACAAGTGCCACATCATCAAGACACATCAGCTGTATGCCACATAAGCAAGTGACACATTAACTGCAAGGTCCACTGCAACACACAGTTCAAATAGGTCTTGGAGCAGATCCAGGTCACAGTAGTATGGTATGTGAGTTTCACATACTGAGAGTGAGGGTGGCATGAGAGGGTGCATGGAGAGTCGGATGCCATGAAATTTGATCGGTCGATAGATCAGAGCCTTCTAAAGATGATCGTTGGGGCTGTATTACTAATGGAGGATGATGGAGAGACAAACTGAGGAGGATGCCTCTTTTCTAAGAGGGGAAAAATCTCTTTATTTTCTAAAGAAGACTCAGAAAAGATGTGAAGGTTTTGTTTATTCATCGAGTTCTAGAGACAAGTTTATATATGAGGAGAGTCTAAGCCTAAAAAAATAAAAAGGGAGAAAAATATCATAATAATAAAGATACAATCAAATAGAATAATTAATCACAAATCAACTCCCTAGATATTCGCATAATTACAATGTCTTTAGCACTTGGTAAGTCACGACTTTTCCTCCCATTTGGATGCAATATTCGAATTGAGAGAGACATGAATGGACAGGTGAAGGAATTCCTTCACTTCTCTATCCATCCTTCGGTTTGTGGAACATTCACTGTCACTCTGAACTTTTGCGTACCTTTATTTCTCAATTTAGACTTTAGGTTGATAAAGCTTTTGGCCTTTTCCAGGATATGGCAGCGCATTCAGCCTGTGATTTTGGTGGGGGCAAAGCTGAAAAATTGGCTCTTGCTAAGTATCGACAGGTGATTTGGCAGGGAAGGGTTCTTAATTCCCAGTTCACTGATGAAGAGTTGAGGAGTCAGGGCCGTTGTCCATTGACACCAGAAGAGATTGGATTGCTGCTAGCAGCTTTGGGATTTGACAACAGCACCCGTTTATATCTTGCCTCTCACAAGGTTTATTATCTTGCTTCAGTTTGACACAATATAGACTCATCCACTTACATTAGTGCTTGTTACTCGATAATTTGAAAGTGAGATACTTCTGTTTTCAAAGTTGTGAAATGCAGTAGTTGTCTTTTCCAGGTATATGGCGGGGAAGCAAGGATTTCTACTTTGAGACAATTGTTTCCTCTGATGGAGAACAAAAAGAGCCTTGCTTCAGCTGATGAACGTTCACAGATTAAGGGAAAGGCTTCTTTATTAGCCGCAGTTGATTACTATGTTGCCATGCATAGTGACATCTTCATCTCTGCTTCCCCAGGAAATATGCACAATGCATTGGTCAGTAGTGCTAGATGATTTTTAAATAAGATGACTCTTCCAATGGATTTTGATTTCCTACCAGATAGCTAGAAGAATCTACAATTCTATGATATTGCTTCTCACTTCTAATCTAGAATAATAATGAAAGCCCATGAATCATTGCCCATTTATTTCATGTGGGGTTCAATAGATTTTGGAGTTTCATGAAAGGAATTTTCCACTTCAAATTACATAAGAGGAATCTATATTTAAAACTTTCCAACTAAGAGGTAGGGATAAATATGACTGCCATATTGGGATATCTGACTATATCAAGTATCAAAAAATTCACATGTTCTAGTATTTTAAATATCATCACTTTATTACCATGATTTGGCAAAGGCCGTGGAAAGGCAATAAAAAGGATGCTTGTAAGGTTTCGGTATGGTATGTTAATTTAGAACTTGTAGATGCATGGATCTCTTGAAGTTAGAATGCCATGTGCTGATGATGGTCAATGTTGTGATGTTGATAGGTTGGACACCGAACTTATTTGAATTTAAAGACCATTAGACCAAACATGGCATTGATGGGTCAACTCTTCCTGAATAAAAGCATTAGTTGGTTGGAGTTCCAGCAAGCAGTGGTTGCAGGTCACCAAAATAGACAAGGTCAGCTCAGGTTGAGAAAGTCAAAGCAGTCCATATACACATATCCTGTTCCTGATTGCATGTGCCAAGCTTAGTACACATACAAGTTGCTCACGGATGAGGTAGCCTCTGTATGTTATAGTTCAGTGTCTTATTATTTGTAACATTTGCAGCTGATGAATAAAAAGGCATTACCATTCTCCTATTCATGAGGGTCTGTCACGATGTTCTTCATAAGAGTGCTCAAGGGTTGTATTGCGAGGGGATATGTATTTTATATCTTATTTATGCTTTTGCTAAATCGACCTCATTCTTAGCCAGAGCAATATTGCTATTTATCATTAAGTAATTTCCAAATTGTATGATCCAAATTTCTCTCTCTCTCTCTTTTCACTGGTAGTAACATTATAGAGCAGCTCTCAAGATAGCGAGCAAGCAACCTTCATTCACGCTTGGTTACTGACTGGGAGGAGATAAAAATGCATTTGATCTGCTGTATTATCAGGCTTACAAGACGGAATATCCATAATATTAAAGGCGTATACTATCTCCAGTGCTTCATGTGGATCCATTTTTTCCCCACTACAATAATTCAAAATAATCAACTAGTTTTTAACTGGTAGAAGTGCAATCATATTGACCTCAGAAATCTGAAATTTGAGTCTCATGGTTTTCAACCATCTAACTTATCCTAATAAATTTTGTTTAGTTATTGTAGGCAGTGAATGAAACTACGAAAATTTGACAAAAAATTCAAATCTCAGTAGAATTATTTTACTTATTTTATATAGTGTTCAAACAGCGAAGATAAGGAATAGAGATACTAAAATCACGATAGCCCAAGAGAATATGTACAGCTTATTTGGGTTGGTTTCTGGAAGAAAATTAGCGAGTACAGTACCACGAGCTACAAGCTCTGAAACAATCAACTATAAACCTGGAGCAATTAAAATCTTTAGTTATCTTTCCCATCCTCAGCCGTTGGAGATTTGTTTTCACCCTGCCATGCAGCCATTTCCTTTGTCTCTCTAGCAGTGTCCATCCCCTCCTCAATTGGAAGGGTTCTCTTTGATCCCTCCAATGCAACACCAAGGACTATATTCTCTTCAGTGACAGGCCTGGATGTTGGAAGCTGTCCAGCTGGTTTCCTTTCATCTTGCTGTTTTGATGGTTTATTCATAGGACGCCCACGCGCTTTGTCAACATTGCTTGATGATGATGACATTAGATTGTCAGAGTCGGTTTTCTGCTTAGGGTTCAAATCCTGGGTTAAATCATCTGATGCCAATCCAGCTTTGGAAGCAGACATATCTGGCACCCCAACATTTCCCTTCATGGTAGTATTTGGATCCGGTTTCAGTGGCTCATCTTCACCCACCGCAGGATGAATTATGGATGACATGGCATCCTCGGATTTTCCATTCACATCAGAGTTAGATGTCACAGCTTTGGCATCTGACTTGGAGTTCGAAGGAGTTTCTCTGACATTAGAATCTGGAACCACTGTTGATCCAACCTTGGCATCTATCCTTGTGTCATGTTTGGTTTGCACGGTTTTGTGGCTTCTTGTCTTATCATCAGCGTTGATTTTGTAAGTTGGTTCAATCATTAATAATGGACGGTTACGTACTGTTCTAGGACCACTGACAAAAGAATCTGCATAGGGTATGTTATCCAAGTCATCATCACTGTATTTCTTCTGCAGAGTACGGACTGGCGTCGCAAGTCGAGCTCGGTGATGGCCAATGACTCTGAGAAGATCTAATAGTATGGTCTCCTATATTTGAATGACCAATGGATTGAAAATTAGCTGAATCCTTGACCAATATATCAATATAACTTGAATTAGGTGTATTTCTATGAACTAAGAAACAGTTTACTCAAACATTTATCTCACATGACCGTTAGATGCATTAACAGAAGGCTTCCCACCAAAAAAAAGAAAAAAGGGTAGAAACTGCTAAAAATATTAGCAAGAAACTCAGCTACATTATCATTAAATAGGGCCTTGCTTAACTTTTTTAGCAGCCAAATGTATTATGGTCTTTTGATTTAATGATCTGTTGATAAGTGGACAACAGCTCCATAAAACCTCATGAGTTCAGGTCATGTAAGATTTATAAGATTTATGACTTCATTAGGGCATAATTACATACCATATAGACAGATTGACAAATAACATAGCATATTCTTGACAAAGAAGAAAATATCCTTACCTTAACACACAAATACTCTTCATAATGTGTGGTCTTGACAAAACAAGACACCAGTATCTGTGAAATACATAGCAAAAGATAAGTAAATAAAAATTATAAATGGCGTACATGAACACATATATAGACATAAACATTGCCAATAAGTAGATGTTATCATGAAAATTCCAAGCCATAAAATGTAAAATATGCATATCTAATTGCACGAATATGAAGGGCAGGAGTGGATATAATTTTTCAGTTATAAATCTGGACAAGTAAATATAGATTTGCATGTAATTGAACTGGGTGTAAGCTTACTCACTTTGATCCGCTATGAAGATATAACATTCAAATGTGTGCTATGCATCCTTTAAATGACTTTTATTGATGTTTCGTCAGTGTTCTTTTGTTGTTTCTTAAAACAATCACTAATGAGATCCAGAAGTAGTATTGTCATAGCACAGCTCAAGAAAGCACTCAAAAGTTTCAGCACAAACAAATGAACACATTATTTTGTTGTTAAATTAATCAAAGAACAACTGAGATCCAATGATTATCTGCACTTGTTCAAGTGGCCATCCTGTATTGTGGTGATGGATTCACAGACACACACACATATATAGAATAAAATGTTATGTATCCAGGATCCTTGTCAACCAAAGCACACAGAATCATTGAAGACATTCTGAACACTTCATGCTAACCAAAAGAGCTTGATTATCAGGATTTATATTGTCCAGAAACACTCTCCTGTGCAGCCGCTGCTGCTCTACTTGAGGATTTTTGGCCAAAACTTTCCGCATGTCAGCAACAATGTTCTGTAGAGGCAGTAAACCCTTCATTATGGAAGGACAAACATAATATAATCAATGGAGGTGAAAAGCCTACTAATTTTAAGAAAGTACTGCTCACATTAATCTTGCTGACATCCAAATGACTGATGGCTAAGTGGGTTTTGATCCGCCAATGTGTTTTCTGACTGAGGTTTCGCACAATGTTCACTGTAAACTGGTGGTTTGGAATATGAACAGCTTCACGATCTTCACCTCTTATAATTGTTGGTGACCACCAGCCAACATGCTGTGTAGCATATAAACATCAGTGCCCAAAAAACATGCCTCAAAAGAAGGGATCTCAGAAGCACCACCAAATGTTTTAAACTTTTGTCTCTATTTATTACATAGAAATTAAATGGCATATAAGCGGGAAAATCCCTAGTGTTGTGCAGCTGTAGTCACTGTAGTAATTGTAATTCCTACCTTTAAGAGTTGATAGTAGTAATCTTTGACATTAGATAGTAGTTATTGTAATTCCCTAACTTCTAGGGATTTGTTTTTTCATTTATTTTAATTAGATGGTTTCCTAGTAGAGCTTCTCTTTGCCGTATATATACCAGTGTAATACATTTCTTTGATCAATACAATACAATTGACCTTCTGTCAAAATATTTAGTTCATAATTCCCATATTCAATTGTAAAAGGGTGCAATTGAACACCCTAACACAGACCTCCGCAGTACCAGAAACTTCATATCCTTCAATCTTTGTTTGAATCCATTCATTCACCACAAAAGGCTGAGTTATGTGAATCATCATGCTGGAAAGGAAGTTTGTAAATATCTGAACATAGAACACTTAAATGTCAATATGTGCCACAATATTATTGTTATCACTGAAGAGAAGTGGAAGGACTAAAAGCAACAAGAAATCCCACACCTCACGACCAGCAAGAGTAAGCAAAACTGTCCCCAGACCTCCAGCAGTAACCCATTTCTGGGTAGAGAAACCCAGCAGTTCCATGAACAATGAAAAGGCAGCAATCCAAACTGCAGAGTACACAGCCTTGCCTGCAAATTGGAATCCCATCTGACAAACAAAGACATCTCATTATATCATTGACGTTGAACCACAGCTAGTAATTCTTTGAGGACGAATACACTAAAATCCAGGATTTTACAAACATTATCTTCAATAAACAGGAGTGCACAGGCCACTAGTCTCCCACAAATGATTCACCTACAATATACACAGCCACACATAAATTTTAGCACCCCCCGTTTTACTTGTTTTCATTTTATGATAACAAATCTAGTGGACTGCTAATCTTCATCTGTTTCAAAAAAAAAAAATTCAACGTCAATCCAAAATTCAAAATATAACACCCCACTACATAGTCGTGCATCTATGCTGCCCAACTGATTTCATCAACAGATTGATTTGGAAATCATGGTTCAACAGAAGGTTATAATATTGATTAAATATAAGACAGGTGGTAAAATTGAGTTGCTCTCATAGAAATAATGATAAAATTACAAAGCTATTTGTGTTTTTCTAAGGTAAATATACGTACATTTCTTGTCTCATTGGCATCAACACTCTCAACAAAGAATTTCTGTGCTTGTTGAATCACACTGCATAAGAATATTGCATGTTTAGAACTTTAGATGAATGGAAGCAACCCATAGCAAGCACTGTAACATGAAAACAAAAATCAGATTGAAGAGCTCAAGCTGGCTTCAACAACAATGTTTCTTTAAAAAACTACAGTCGAATGATCTGATGAAGCAATGACAAAGCAGCGTGACAGAATATATGCAAGTGATCACAATTTGCCAAAATAGTAGTAAGCAAGATTATACTCCTAGAAGTGACTGGCCGCAGCATTAACTTAAGAGATCAAAATTGTTAAATAGTTTCACAAGAGAATGATGAAGACAAGGAAGTAGACACACCTTGATAAACAGTAGGCAAATGAAAGTACAGTTGACAATGATCTCACAAAATTCAAAAGCCGTTCCTTAACAATCTGGCCAGTTTCTGTAGGTAGAACTACCGATTCCAGAGCTCTGCAATTAGTGTATGAAGTACATGAAGAATAGATGCATTGAAAATAGATATAACGCATACATAGGGTAAAGTTATTAAGTCATGATGAAACCTGCAAATAAGTATAGCTCCAATCCATAACAGTAACGGCTGAAGATAAGAAGTTACTACATAATTTGTGCTAGCTTTCTTCCAATTGCTATCACTCCTCTGCAGAAAAATGTGCAATAATAGCCTATTAGTAATATATGGAAAGATCTGTCAAATATAAATGGCATTGAAGCAGTTAACATGAAGACGAAAAGTGAATAACTGCAACATACCTGAAGAAGCAGTCTTCTCGTTTGACATATTAATGGTCTAATGCCCCATATAGCAAATATGATGATGCTAAGTGCTGGAATTAGATTTACTATGACAGGGCTACTTTGTAACACATTACCGGACCTGCATAAAACATTATGTAAGGACTATTACTACAAACAAAAGACCACAGTGGAAGAATAGAAAAAGCAGTTCTGAAAATGACTTTGCTTTAACTAGACCATGTTGATAGAAAATGTAGTTGAACACCAAAGCTAAGCTACAGATGGAAAACAGGGGAATAGAGTAAAATATACATAGCAACAAGGAAGACGGATCACTCAAATCTGTAGACATGCTAATCCTAAACACAAAAAACACAAAATCTACCTTGCCAGTGCTGTGGCAGCCACCTTAACAACAGGTAGTTCACTTGGTTGGCCTGGTACTAGAAAAGAATGACACTTAAAAGCCTGGGATTTGCAAGATAATGCTTGTATTGGCCTGTTTATATTGCAAGAGAGTTGAAGTCTCCAGCACTCTTGTTTCAGGAACTGCGATAGAATACTGTCTCAAACTCAAAGTGCTTTCTAATATGTTTCAAAAGCATATAGCCATGTGACTTCTTGAAGGGTCTTGAAAATAACAATAAGCTAAAAGTAATTCAGAACTACACATAAAAAGATAAAAACCAAGTGTGTCCTGAATTCCTGATCTTGAATACGGAAGTTTATGGTTATCCATTTTATTATCATCTGAAGATTCTACAATCAGTAAAATCCAGGCATGCTGAAACTGGCAGAATTCTACTTATTGAGTCATTTGCCCAATTCACAAAAGCATCAATAAAAGATCTTATCTTATGCCAGGTGTTTAAAATTAGAAAAAGATTTCCAGACACTTTTAAATGAAAAGAAAGGCCAGATACTCTGTAAAAATGAAAGTATTAAGAGAAAATAAGCAGAGCAGCATGTAGTTCTAATGTTTTACAAGAATGCCACATTTTTTTGGCACACCAATTTAACTTCTAACAATAAGCAACAAGACAATGTAACAATATTTTAAATAGAACATACTGGAACACGAAATGAAGGATCTGCACATGATAAAGATAACTTGCTTCTTCCCAGTACCCTCTGTAAACCAGGAAACAAGTAATATCAGCATGAGATAGAAGGCAAATATAATGAACCTTGAACAAAAAAAATGAAAAAAAAGGACATTTTTTGTACCAAAGGTTGTTTATTGTAGCTCCGGTTCCTGCATGGTCCCAATCCATAGGACAGCTGCAGAGAACCGGGAAGAGCCATCACTGAATGAAAATGGATAGCCAGTAAGGTCTTACTAGCAGCCGAAGAACGTAAAATAAGAAAAGTTGTAGTATGGTAGACTTTGGCCCAATGGAAACGGTGCTTTGATAATTTTCTAACTCCGTAACCTGCAGTTAAACTAATTTGACGTGAGTATCTGAAGGTTAAAGATACCAAACACAGGCATTTTCTTAATTCCACCAAACAAAGATACCCATTAATCAACACCCCGAAGGACTGACAACCTCAGATAGAAGACATCCAAAGAGTTCACTAATTAATTCGATATTAGCACTGTCAGGAATAGCGAAGCTTGTCGATCAAAAACCAAGCCCTAATTATTTTACAAACCCAAATTTGTTCCCCCACCAAAAAAAAAGGAGGGCAGCATCAGGTTATTGACGTTCAATAGTATAATATTACTAATATATATTAAAAAAAGTCATCCGTTGGATTAGCACAGAAAGGTTTGACTTGGAGAAGATATGGAAGATCACATCACAGGGTTCCGACAAAAAGAAATGGGGATAAACCGATAAACAACGAAACTGTAGGCATGCTATGAAATTTTTTTATGCGCATTCGAATATGACAAGTTGAGTCTATTCTAAATTTCAAATTTGAAAATTGAAGTGCTATGGGTCACCTGATACAGAGCTTCGAAGCAGTCACAACTCACAATGCCAGCGCGCTTTTGTCTTCCCAGCTTGTTACAGGCGCAGCGACACAGGAACGAAGTTTTTCTCCTCTTTTACGTAATGCCGTGTGGGCTCGAAAGTCTGGTTTTTTCCGCTCTAGGTATGCGCGCGAGAAATTCTCCCTTTAGCCTTTTAGGAAGGTCTCCACGCGTCCCTTTCAAACAAACTTCCTTGGACACTTTTGTCTGTATGAATTATGGAAGTGAATTTTTTTTGGGCGTTTCCCACGGTATACAAATTGTTTAAAAAACATTAAGTATAATTTTTATTTTTTATTGCATGATAATATTTCATACTGACTATTTAAAAGATTTAAAAATTATATATTAGTAATATATGATTCAAATGTTTTTATATGTATATTCTGAGTTTTTTTTTTTTTGCCATATGTATATTCTTAATTGAAAATTGATCTTGATAACCATACTTATTAGGCCAAGTTACTCAATGAATTCAAGATTGATGGGAAGGCAAAAATTTTTTAAAAATTCAGAAAATATTTATTATGTGTTTGTAATAATTATTTAATAATAATTATTTTTTTATTTTTTAAAAATATCGATATTAAGATCATTTTTTATTCTATTTATTCATTTTTTTTCATTTCATTATATTCCATTCTCACAAACCAAATGATTTTTAGAGTATATTTAGACTCATGTGATGTAATATGAAAAACATTGCAATGTTAATTAAAATATTGTTTATATTTTTATAATTATTATTTAATAATATTTATTTATTTTATTATCTTTTAAGTAAAAATACAAGGATCATTTCATTTTTCATTTATTTTACTCCTTTTTTATATTTCCTTTTCTTTTATATACTTAATATTATATCAAATCAAAAATATCTTTAGTCTCGTTGGTTGTGTCCAACCAAATTATTTCCTTTTAAAAATTATAAAATTCGTAGTTTGATTTAGTGTAAGTCTCTTAATTTTATTTTTAATACTTTTTTATTAAATTAAATTAATTTATTTGTTAAACTAATGTAATTTTAATGAGTTATTAGTTTAGGCTAACAAAATACTTACTTGGCTACACCCAATAAAAAGTACTTATGTGACTGTTAAACTGATAAAATGATATGCTGAGTGTCCATAAAAACTAAAATCGAACACTACAGTTACTATATATATGAACTTATGACCATTTTTTTAACATAAAATTTAATTAATCGCATAGCAACCGTATAAACATTTTGTTAGGTTTTAGTTTTCACATTAATTTACTAAATGAGGAGATTAAATTGATTAGAAAAAAAATATTAAGATGCAAAATTAAGAGAATTACCTTTATCAGTTAATCATTTCATTTTTTTTTACAAAAAAGTATAATTTCCTCATTATTTTATATACAGTGAATATTTGTTTTTATTTCGGGGTCGAATGTAGAATTGTATTGAATATAATCCCCAATTACATCCGTTATCATAGCAGGAGGACTATCAGAAATAGCAATCCCATCAGTTGCTTAATTGAGGAATTTGAATTATCTAAATTAATATTAAGTTTTTCCTATTTTAGCTTTTTTTTGTTTTAAAAGGAGTAGAATATATAATGAAAATAGATTTTTAACTATAAGTTAAAATAATAATAATAATTTAGGTTAAAAAAATTTAAAAATTTTATAATTGAAGCAACTACAGCCCCTGATATGCAGCGTTCATCGTCTCTCTGCCTTGCCATTGTCGTTTGTGCTGTCATCTTCGTCTATGTTACCAGAAGAGCCAGAAGGGGTGGTCTAAGGGGGATTTTCTTTTTTAATGTGGCGCGTGATCCCTAATTTCCTTTAATGCAATTTTTAGACCTGTGATAGAATCTTCCTTTTTAATGCAATTTTTAGCTCTGTGTTTTCCTTGTTCCTTCATTGCATCTTGTTTGTTTGAGTTATTTCATGATCTAAAATCAAACTTATATAATGGAAGTATGGAACAATATTCTAGAACAAGTCTCAAATGCCATAAAACATCAATGTATGGAACTTCTTCACATAGATCTTGGTAATGACATTAATATTGTTTTTGGCACTTGGCAACTTACCATCTGGGTTGGATGTACTTTGTTTCTCAATTTGAACTGGGAGATTCCCTATTTTATAACATAGTCTCTACTATTTATTTTGAAGATGCCACCTAGTTTACTTGGTATATGAAAAAATATATAAACATGCTTGTAGATCTTTGATAATTAATGTCTAAAATATGTAGTCAATTTTTCTTGGATCCAAACTTGTTTGGTATTTTATGGTTGTCATATGAAATTGGTTGACTAAAAAGGTCTTGCTACATTTTTTTTTGTAAATGGATTATCAACTGCATGTGTTGTAAATATTGGTGCTTAGGTGACATGAGTAATATGCAAAAAGCCAAGTGCAATTTGTGTCTTTTATCTTTTACTTTTCATAACCAGTGTGGTATTTGAGGCTGTTTTAATTGCTTGTAGCCATGCTTGGATGTAGAATGCTTTCCCATTGTGTAATTGACCATTATGTAAGTGGAAAAATGCTTTCCCATTCTTAGCATTTGTTAGGTTGTATATGGTTTTGTCTTGCTTCAAGCATCTGGTTATAAATCTTGAATGAAGTTTTTTTTTTAATTCAAAATGGAATATTGGAATTGCTTAATGTTCTGTGGTATTTAGGTTCATTTTTAACTAACTATGACAAGACTTTTAAACTTGTTTCCTCTTTATTTATTTTCCCTTTTTATGCAATTGCTGCTTGGGTTGAATTTTTTGAACTTGTGTTTAGATATTTTTTTGTTTAATTTTTTTTACCCTAGTCTAAATGTACTATTATTTATAACCAAGAAGAATAAACATGTTGAAATTTTGATTACTCACTGTAGATAATTAAAGACAAACATAATAATATCCCAATTTAAGATTCAATGCGATATTTAAATAATTAATTATTATTTTTATTTATTAAGAGATCATTATTGTGATAAATTTTGATTGGCTATAGTAATAATAAAAGTTTACATGTTGCATGGATTTATTTGTCAAGTGACATCATTATTTATCGACTTTTTTAAAATGACCCTAGCTTAAATCTAATTGGCTACGAGGTATTACTCTTTTGTTGCATGTATTTATATTATGAATTCTTGTAATGACACAGAATATTTTAGTTGATTATCAAATATTTATGTGCTTGCTAAATAAAATTTTATAGTTGACTTTGTATTTGTAAAATAGCAAATTTTAATTCATTAAAATTCAATTGCATGCAAAAACTATGTCGTATGTTGAAACTTTAATTCATACACAATATAAAATGTAAGATAATTAATGAGGCTGTGGATTATATGTTCATAAGCAACATATGTAGCAAATTTTGAGATCTTTTTTTTTTCCTTTTTTTATCTTGTTTTTGGCCATTACAAATGTATCAATCATGGTGAAATAAAAACTTTCTCCAATTTAAAAATTACTTGGATATTTAAAGTTGATATTAAGAATTTTAATATTGAAGTAGCTGCTTAAAATGGATCAAATTGATAATTGTTCAATATATTTAATATTATTTACCTCTATTTTCATTATAAATAATTAAAGACAAACATGTCAATATTCCAATTCAACATTCAACTCAATATGCAAAATATTTGTATTGCAAGATTTACATTGAAAGTAGTATAGAGGGAATCTTTTTTAGTTGCTTAAAGTATGAAGCAAGGTACAAGGAGAGAATCATGGAAAAAACAAGATAAAGGGAAAAAAAAAAAACAAGAGACAAACATAAATAGAGCATCAAGAGAGGAAGAAACCATATTATGACATAATCAAATTCTTGAGCTTATTAATTTTGTACATATGCTTATGAAGTTTTGCTAATTGTGAACAATTGAATAATAGAAGTTGAGATTACAACTTTGAACAATTATGAACTACTCTGTCATTGCATTTTAAATGTAATGTTAGAACAACTAGATCCAAGTATAAGAGCATAAAGCAAAAAATAGGATGAAACAAAAAACAAGATATAAGCATCAATGTACAACAGCTTGCTTCTTTAAGAAGTCTATTGCTGCTAGAAATGTGATTGGTTGTAATCTATAACTAAAGACAATAAATGTAGTGTCAATGTAATTATTAGGGATTTATACTTAGAACAGGCACCTATTGTCAATTGTTGTCAATTTAACTAGAAAAAAGAGTTCAATCTACATGATATGATTTATTTCAATAAAATTTTTTATTTTTTCAAACATTATTATTGTAGTATTATTATTTACTTAATGAAACATCTCAACTAAATTCTAATGCTTCAAGTGATGGCATTGAAAAATCTGGTGACGCCTATATTACAAAATGACACAAATCACAATATAATCTTTTATGAATTAGAAATAGATTTTAAGTATTCAAAATTTAACTAGTCTTACCATTAATATTTTGAGTAAAAGTAAGATCATTTTCAACTATTTGAGAATCTGCCAGGGGTGCCTGAGGTGCAGCAATAGAGGTGCTTGTTTGCATCTAATTGCTCTAAAAGAAAAAGGTAAGATAGCAATTGACCACTAATCATAAAATAGAGATATGTAGTATATCCATGCCATAGAATTTTTTTTCTTTGCTCTTTTGTTTCTCAATCCAATCTTTCTCTCAATTCTTCTTCCTATTTGTATCCTTTTTTCTTGAATCTTTTTGCTTGAGGAACAATCTATTGGTGGTGTTGTGCATGCATCACTACTATTGGTTAGACTCTATTGGTTCAACCCAAGTTTTGTTACTTGCTTGGCCAATTCTAACACATCTATATACACCAATAAAAATGCTTGTATACAGTCAGGCATCTCAATTGCTAATTTTATATAATGGAACAAAGTTTTCTATACCGCTGTATGTTTTCTAGCCTAGAATCTATTTGGACCTTATTTCCCATAATATTATGTATGATACTGCTCTTTACTTTTTTTGTCCACATCTTCATAATATAGTGATCAAAGAGTTTTTTTTTTTTTTACATCCCTCACATCATAAACATTCAAAGCATGATGACATAATATTCCAATAGTTTTAAATATCTAACAACTTCATAAAATTAACCTATTGCGGGGATTAAAACTTCTTACTTCTTTTGCCTATCTCTTCATAATATAGTGATCAGAAAGTTTTTTCATATCCTTCACATCATAAACATTCAATACATGACAATATAATATTCCATTAGTTTCAAATATCTTACAACTACATAAAATTGACCTATTGTTGGGATCAAGTTGAACTCTCCATCCACCCTTATTGTCCACCACATTAACAATGTAGTCAAACAAAGGCTCTTCTTCATTTCTATGTTTTATACTAATGACTACAACTAGGTCTCATTTCTCTTGGAATAAGTCAAAAATTAAAGTCATGTAAATTTAAGAAAGCTGTTGGAGTATAAGGGAGCTTTCTACAATCAACTAAGGAAATTATGGTGTGAGTCAAACCATGCTTCAATTCTTTAAACCTCTTGTCATCTACAACTCATTCAAAGTATTTGAAAAAGTGGTTGATATCCACATTTAGTCTCGCACTACTCTTTATAGTAGCATTCACACTTTCACTTACTTGTATGCTTTGCACCATAAGCATGAAATCCTTATTCATGTGACACCACGTCCATTTCTCTTTGATATTATAAACCAATGTCAATCATATGTTTTATTGTCATTGTAAGATGAAATCAACTAACTTCATTCTTTCTTGAACTGTACTTCCTTTTTGTGTTGATACATATACTTTTTATAATCAATCAAAAAATATGATTCACCTTTTATCAAGTTTCTTATACACTTGATGCCATTTTGTATTAAATGCTAGGTACATAATTCATACATTGTATTTGGCATCACCTCCCATATTGCTTTAATCATAGCTTGATCTTTATCAGTAAAAATATTTAGAGGCCTTTTTGTTTGGCGTGCTCCAAGAAAGTCTATAATAACCATTTAAATGACTTTATAGTTTTATCGTATAATAATGTTACGCCAAAAAATGACTACTCCCTTATAATGATTGAATCTTGAAAGTAATGTGAGTGATATATAATTATGGTTTGTACTAAACGTTGTATCTATAGAGACCATATTACTAAAATAAGCATAGTTAAATATTATTCTTGCATTAGCTCAAAAAACATTCGTAATTTATTTTTCTATATCCATGTAATATGCATGATAAAATAATGTATTTTCTAAGCATTATTCTTGAAAATAATGCAATAGGCATCCAACTTTTCCTATATCATACTTTTCTATCTTTTAGCTTTCTAGTAATTTTTACATCCAATTGGGTGTACCTAAGATTGGCTTTTCCTCTAGCATGTCAAAAGAGGGTTTTTTGTTGAAGCTGTAAATATTCTGCCAAGTTAATCTCATGGGCTTGAACCTTGGTTATTTTATATTGTGATGTTGACAAGTGAACAATTTTTGGAAGAGGAAATGGTTGATGATACTCCTTAACAAATACATTGATTCTATATTTCCCACCCATGCATGCAATAAGCATTTTTGCTTTACAATTAGTCTTGGTCTCAATGTGAGATTTGATGGTAATAAAGTCTTTATTGTCTTATATTCATAAACTTTATTTTCAACAAACATATTTAGCTGAAACTATAGAACTATCTTTCTTACTTTTGGTCTTGTTTTATTTCCTTACTCTAAATCTAGTTCTCCCAATACAAGCAATTTAAAAGTTTTATGCTTCCTCTAAATTGTCAAATTCTAACCCTAATTTAAGAGTCAAATAAACCTCTATATTTTGGCCTCTAAAAAAAAAAACTTACTATAAGAACTTCTGAACATGTAAAAATATCACGTAAAACTTAAAGGTAACAAGAATATCACATTATTATTAAAAACAATAGCAAAACTTACTATAAGAACTATAATTGCAATTAAACTTCAAACAAATTATTCAAAGCATATTATTGCAATAAACCTTAATGTTTAAAAATTATATTAGTTATCATGTTAAATCAAATATTTAGTCACATATTTAATTAGATAAGTATGACTTAGCTAACATAGCTAACATGTATTTAGCTTAAGATTTGTTTTTACCTTTGGTTGGATTCAATCTAACAAATACTACTTGATAAATCAAACACATATAGATTGTCTTGCTCTACTTTTGCTCATTCTTTTTACTTATTTTTTTAAGTTTGTCATCATTAATCACAATCTTCACCTTGTTTTATTAGAAGTGACATCTTGAGTTTATCATTTATATTTTGATGCTTATTATAGCAGCATCAAGCATTTTAGCTTCTCATCTTATTATAGCATAATCAAATTTCAAATTCTTTATAAAAGACTACACGATTTTAATTATAATAATATTATCAACTAAACTCTATGCTATACTTGCAACTTTTACTCTTGCATGGTTTCAAGTATATTTCTTTTAAAGCTTAGCAATACAAGGTTATTTCCTTTTTAGTGTAACTACTAACAAAAAAAAAAATATTCTTGAATTGAGTTACTATATGTTAATTGAACTAATTCATCAAATACTTGATCTTAATTAGTTGAATTGAATGGTTAAATTTTTTGTTTTTTAAAAAAAGAATGGTTATATTAGTAATTTGATCATATATTTTTTGTCTTAAAAAAGGCATTGTTTTATAAAAAAAAACCTTAATATGATATATAATCATTTATCAAGAAGTGGAAATAAAAAAAACTCAATTCCAAAACATTTAAATATCATGTGAATGGCAATTTGCTCCCTCATACTAATGGCATTCAATAGCAAGAGATGAATGGCACACAACCTGAAAAAAAAAAAAATTACGTCTATTTGAGATGCTAATGGAAACAAAACAAATAACAACTTAAAAAGAGAAAGTGGTTGATTGTCTCATTCATAAAAATCTTATGTTAAGACTGATGATGTTTCTTGCCAGCAAAACCAAATCTTTTCCCACCACTTACAGTACATTTGGATGGGGTGAAAAGTGAAGAGAAGAGAAAGGAGGAAGAGGAAAACGAAATTTTCTCCTACTTGGTTTGGAAGAAAATTGGGAAGAAGAGAAAAAATGGGAAAAAAAGTACTGTGGGTTCCATCAATTTTTTTTCTTTTCCCCAATATGGAGAGATTTAGAGGAGAAAACTGATTAACGTTGATATCCAACTGTTAGTTAGTCAGAATATATAAAAATAATGAAATATATATGTATTTAAAAAAATTCTTTAACATTTTAATTAATTAATTAAAAATTTAACGTTATAATTAATTTTATTATAAAATTAATTAATATATTTTACAAAATAATAATATATTTTTTAATATTAAAATTAATAAATTATATATAATTTTTAAGAAATTACACATAATTTTAAAAAAAAATCTGTTCGACTACGGCTGCAGCCAAATTTCAGTCAGACATACATGTTTGACACAATGCATTGCCAATAGGTATATATATATATATATATATATTATATTTTTAAATATATAATATTTATATATTTATATATATAATATTATAATAAAAAATTACATATAATATTTAAATAATATTAAATAATATTTATATATATTATATTTAAATTAATTAATATATATTAAAATAATATTTGTGCTATTAAAATAATAATTTATAGATAATTTTTTATAAAATAAAATTTAATTAATTTAAAGAATATATTTTTTGAATTTTAAATGTGTGTTTTGTAATTAGAAATTTTTTTATTTTATTCAAAAATAATTTCTTCTTATTATATAAATATTTTCTTAAATTATTTTTTATTTCTTTTATTATTCTTATTTTTTAAAAAAATATATATGCAAAAAGTTAAAATAATAATAGAATTATTATTATATTAAATTAACACTTTTTTTTTTAACATTTTCTATCCCTCCATCTAAATGCATAAAAAAAAAATTCTTTTCATTTTTCTCTTTCTTTTCCTTCCACTCTTTTGTTCTCCCATCCGAACACATATGGATAGAACCGGGGGAAGAAGAAGAAAGCTAATGATGGTACGCGCATCGAAAGGTGTGTTTGGAGCGCTGGAAACGTGTGTTTTGGACTAAGATTATGTAAATTGAATGGTTTAGGTTGCTTGAAATCTTGCTAAATTAAACAATCTAAAATATACCATTTTATTTAATGAAACGGTACGTTTTAAATTATTTTCGACGGATGGTCCAAATCACATTATGTGAACGATCACTATTGGCTGAAAAAAAATAAAACGAACGAAGTCGTTATGTCGTTGCGCATGAAGAGCGAATTCTCCCTAATCGCAGAGGATCGAGACGCCAGATACTCTCACTCGATAGAAAAGGCAATGATTCAGTGAATTTAGGTGCGGACCCAAGGCCCCAGAGAGAGAGATGGGAGACGACGAGTTTGTGAAGAAGGAGGCGCTGCAGATAATTGGACTTTTCCAGAATCTTCCCCGTCTTGTCGTCTTCGATCTCGATTATACAGTTTGGCCTTTCTATTGGTATTCTCATTTATGCCCATTTCGATTGAACTACCTAGGTTATTCGATCAAATTTCTGAAAATATTTCCCATGCATAGGCTTATTTAGTGCATGGATCCAATATTTGTATTCCATATAGCATAAACCTGCAAAGGCTCTTTCTTTCTGGTACTGATTGAAATGGGTATTATGAACATCAAGGGGATTCTTTATCTAACTGTTTGCGTAGCTCGAGGAGGTTGTATCAGTAATTTGACAAAACTTGATTGGGTATGTGAGCAATTAGGTACCAAACAACACAAAATGTATTTTTGGTGATGTTGGGAAAAGCAGAAGAAATAAATGCAATTGTAGACATTTGCCTTTGAATAATTTTGTAGTTTATGACAATTTTTTCCTGCTGAATCTGGTCTCTACCCCACGAATTTGGATCCTTTTGAAGTGGAATCGCAAGATTATTTATGGTATTTATTGAGAGTGGCCCATTATTGAAATAAAATCATTATATGGTTGATAGGCAAAAGACCACTTCCTGTTTACTTCCATTAGAATTGTCCTTGTAATATTAAGTCTGGTATGGTCATTTGATTTCTCTATATTTCTTGATGATGTTTGTGTGCTCAGCTTCTACTCTGAGAAGAGTAGTATTATACTAAAAATATTATGGAAAAAAATGGTAGAATATTAGCTATTAAGTCTAAAATGTTCATGGATTTCGGGAGATTTTTTATTAATCTTGTCTTAAGAGTTGTTCTTAGTTCTTAATTTCCTAAGCTGAAGACGTTCAATTGCTCATTTGTGGTCATCAAACATGTGAGTCCCCTAACTTAAAGGTGGAATAGTCTTCAAAATATATTAGTGCGTATGGAATCTGGTGAATGTGCATCATAGTCAAAGTATTTTTGAGATCTTAGACGATTCTGATCTAATGTTGTCTTAGTTGTTCTTGGTACTAAGTTTCCTAGTATTTTTTCAGCGAGTGCTACTATGAAGATGACATGCCATACCTCTATCCACAAGCCAGAGGAATATTGTACGCACTTAACGAGAAGGGGATAGATATGGCAATTGCTTCTAGGTCTCCAACTTCATATATAGCTAAAACATTTCTTAACAAGTTGGGCATCCAGTCTATGTTTGTGGCACAGGTTAGCCGATGACATAGTTGCTCTACATCGTCTCCCTCTCTTTGGGAACATCCCGTGTCATTTGGATGTGATTTTCACACCATTTGTCTGTCTTTTATTTATCTATTTATTTATGTAGATGTATTTTTGCAGGAAATTTTCTCCAGTTGGACTCATAAAACAGATCATTTCCAGAGAATTCATAGAAAAACTGGGGTTCCTTACAGTTCAATGCTATTCTTTGATGATGAGGATGGGAACATTGGAGCAGTAAATCTGTCCCTATTCTATCACTTATTTTGTTTTGAATTTGCTTCTAAGGCAGTAAATCATTGTTCTGCTTTTAGTTTTCAAATCATTCTATGTATTCACTTGGGTGCATGAATTTCTTTTAATCCCTGTGCTGTGTACGCAGGTCTCCAAAATGGGTGTGACAAGCATTCTGGTTGAAAATGGAGTAAACCTTGCAGCCTTGAGGAACGGATTGTCAGAGTTTTCTCTAAGTTTTGGCTCATCAAGCAGTAGCTAATGAAATTAATGTTTCATCAAGGCATAGAGCTATTATGTATTGTTCCAAATGTGAAATCAGGTTAATCAAGGCAGAGGATTAGTTTGTAAAAGTCAGGCATTGCTTTCTCGGTTGTAGTAATATTGGCTCTGGTACATTTGCAACTATTGAACTTAGTTCATTTGTAAGCATTTTTCAACATACAAATATGCCTTCTTGCCTACAGGGAGGGAAATGGGTAACATTGGGTTTATTCTCGTAAAATAATTAATCAACAAAGCTGGTGACAAGTTTCTTTTGCAAATATGTTACTCTTTTTAATACCGTATAAATGTATAGTGGTTACTGATAGATAATTGGAGTTCTTTGTCCGAATTGACCTTTTCCATCCTATGGACAATAGCTGATTAGCAGAAAAAATATTAGCTTCTTATTAAAGGAACTGGGAATAATTTGGGGAACAGATAACAAAATCTGCATACACACGGAAATACAAAAGAATTTCATATACCATCTAAAGAAATCGTCATGCCTCAAAGCATGGCCTTACATCAGAAACTGCATACACACCCAACATCCATCTGGTATATTTTTCCCCATTGCTACTAACTGTTGAGCTCCTTAAATGGTGGCCTTACATCAGAAACGGCCTCCAATTTCTTTGTCCCCAAAGGAGAATACATTTTCGTATTCTCTTTTGTAAGAAATTCATCTTCCTTTTTCAAATTCATCCCTGGACAATCATTCTCAAATGAATGCGCAATGCTTCCCAACATATCCATTAGTTGAGCGTCTGCAGTGGAGAATTCACAGATCTTCTCACCCAGTCCCATAATGAAGCACAACAAGTTTTCCCTTTCTGAGGACAGTTTAGTGACATTTTCAAGTAAATTTCTATTCTCCATCTTGAGTTTATGATACGAGGCATCTGAGCTTTTGAGCCTGGTCTCTATTTGATCAGTCAACCCTCTCAGTTTTAACTGCTTTAATTCCATTTCTGCTTCAATTTCCAATGCAAGCCGTTCTGACTGGCTCCAGCTTTCCTCCTGCAACTTCAGTTTCTGTTCAATATCATGGATATCATCCTCAAGTTCCGCTATCATCAACTTCTTCTCTTCAGTTTCAAGAATAGCTATAATCTCAGCTGCTGTGATCTTATCACAAGCATCCTGGACCAAATTAATCTCAGCCTGCTTTTCAGCAAGCTGTGAAGAAAAGGAGACCCATGAGGTAGTGAATTGCTGTCCAAGTGAAGCCACCTGATGCATGAGTTCCTCCATATCCAGCTTTTTCTCATGCTCATGCTCAGAGGTACTCCCTGTACTACAATTCGCGATAATAGCACTTTCAAATTCTCTTCTAAAAGATTCTTGCTCCAGACAAACAACCTCTTGCTGGAGCTCCTCTAAAATCTTGTCTTTCTCTTCTATGATCCAGAGATATCTCGATTCATCTGTCTCAGAAGACACTGCTGATTCCGGCCTTGCTGGAGAAGAAGATTCTGGCTGCCCTGTTTTTAGCTCTTGTTCCAGTAGGATAACCTGTTGCTGCAGATCATCTATTTTTCTCTCATTCTCTTCCAACTTACAAATCAAGCTATCTTTCTCTTGCTTGAGGGTTTCGCCAAAGTCTACTTGCGCAAGAAGTGAGTTTTCCAGTTCTTTACGTATCACATGATTTTCTTCAAGATCATTCTTTAACCGTTCAACAATTGACACCCATATTTGCAATGCCAATTCTATTTCATTTCCTTCACGTATTCTCTCATCCAACTCAGTATTTGCTCTGTCTAAAGCATCAGAAACTTCTCTAAGCTTTTCTTTCGAGTCACTTTCCATCTGCAAAATCTTCTCTTTGAGTAGAAGTTGACAATTCATTGACTCGTCTAGCATTTCCTTGTACCTACCAAGTTCATTTTGCAGTGAATGGTGCTGTTCCTTGGTGATCCTCAAGGAATCAACCTCCTTCAGGACACATGCTGCTTTCTCACGTTCTTCATTGATCTCTTCCTGGGCCCTGATCAAAGCAGCATTCTTCATCTCGAACAGATTCATCAGTTCAGAACATTTCTCTTCTCTTTCTTTGTTAATTAGGTCCAGCTCTTCCTTATTGTATTCCTGGGCTTTGATCAAAGCTGCATTTTTCATCTCCAACTGCTTCATCAGTTCAAAACATTTCTCATTTCTTTCCTTGTTTATCAGGTCCATCTCCTCCTTATCATTGGCAAGCTTCAACTGAGCCTCAGAAATTCCCTGTTTAAAAACGAGCAGCAACATAGACATCTCCTCATTCAGCAAATTCAGCTCCATAGCTAAAGAATGAGAACTTTTCAACTCCCTTTTGAGCTCTTCCATTTCTTCTTTCTTATTTTGCAACTCCATTTTGATCTCTTCTGTCGCTTCTGTCTTATTTTGCAATTCAGACCGATAGCCATTCAGGTCTCCGGTCAATTTTTCTAGCTGCAAGTTCCATTCAGCTTCTTTAGCCTTAAGAGTTGAGGCACACTCTCTATGAATGTTTTCCAAACTTCTGAGCTTGGATCGTAACTTTGACTGAGAAAATGCGGCTCCTGATTCTTGAATTTGAGCTTCCTGGAGTTCTTTCAGGGACACCCGCAAATCTTGATTTTCTTGCTCCAGCTTCGTAATCGTGTATTTTAATTCTCTACAATGTGCGTCTTTTGTTTTCAGTGAATATCTCATGTCTCCAATATCTTTGTCCCGCTGAGAGTTGAAGTGGTCCAGTTGGAACCTGGCATCCTCGTACTCAGTACTAACATTTTCAAAACGTACTTTATAATCAGAAACTTGAACTTCAAGATGCTTTCTCCGGCTTTCTTCATGAGCAAGGGCTTGGCTCCAAATCTGCAACTGGTTTTGCAGATTCTCTGATATTCTGATCTGAGAATCTAACTTCATCTGCAGTGAAGAAATCTCATCAAGCAATGCTGATTTTTCCAACTGCCACTCCTTCTCACTTGACCTGAACCGTTCTCGAACCTTCTCATGTGCTTCTTCTAAATGTTTAAACTGTTCTTTCTTCCATTTCAATTGTTCTGCCACCTTCCTGTTTTCATCCTCTAACGTCTGGAATATATCATCTCTTTTTCTCAGTTCAATGGATGCTTCTGATTTTTTCTCTACTTCCAAACACCTCTTTGAAACTGAAAGACAACCTTTCAGGCTTTCAATCTCTTTTCTGTGCACAAGAATCTGTTGTTCTTGATTCTCTGCCTTCTCAATTGCTTCCTCTAACGCCAATACCAACCCTTTTTTCTCATCTTCCCATTTCTTGAACTTTTCATCACAATCCACACGAAGCTTTTCATTTGCAGCACTGATATGTTTGATGATAGACTCTTTTTTATTCAGATCCCCCTTCAGATTTTCATAGTTCTGCTTTGCCTCAGTGCCTTCATCTGCCTTTTGAAGCAGCTCTTGATCCAGTTTCTCAATTTTGAGCCTTGCTTCCCGTATCTGATTGACTTGTGCATTTTGGAATTTCTTTAAGTTCTCAAGTGAATCTGTCTTGCCTCTTAGTTCTGCCTTGAGTCTCTCAATTTCAGCTTTAGCATCATCGAGTTCTTCATAAACCTGGTCCATGTCTTGTATTTCATATATATGACTTTCAAAGCACCTGTTTGGAAGCAATACACAGTCACAAACTAAGACAAGAAGTGTCGCATCTCCCTATTTTAACGTGTCAAAACCAAAAAGTATTGCAGAACAAGTGACATAGATTAGAGTAGGAACACAGACTTGCCATTTCAGTTGACTTAGACTAGCACATTATGTATCCTTCAGAATGTAAAAGCTTAAAAGAGGTTTGAAAAAATATATATTTGGACAGAAAGAGCACTTATTAGTGAGATTTCATCATTTGAAAGTACTTTCTGGAAAGTCCATATGACCACTATTTGGTGGTGCCTTCGATATACATGTTAAGGAAGTTGACAAATTGCCCGATTATTTGGAGGCCCAGCAGAAAGTTAGTCAATATAATATATATTATTTTAGGTCACTAAAATTCCCCTTGGGATGGGGCTGCTCTTCATAGGATACCCACGGTCCAGAGAATGTGAAAAAAATGATTATAGTCCAAACTATAAATTCAGTTATTACGCTTGTTGCTTGGTTCGCTTAAAATTGAGAAAAGGAATATAGTCCAGATATTATCAGAAAATATTAATATACCGGACAGTGTCAAATTTTTCGACGACAAATTACCAAAAATCTGTATAGGATGATAAAACTTGTAATTTCATTCCCAGTTCAGGGTTGTTCTGTCTTAACATATTGTCAAATTTCAATTTCTTCATTTTTTTTATACATACATACATATATATGTATATATATAATTTTTTTTTTTGTTTACATGATTTGTCCTCTTAAAGTAAATGGGTTTTCATTTTCTCTACAGTTTATTTGATAGCATGCCATTTAACAAAACATGTACTCAAAATTATACTATAACGACCCAGAAGGAAGCTGACATTCATTTTCTAAACCGAACAAAATTTTTTAGTACTTAGAAAAAAGAAAAACTGGCTTCTGGCAAAGCAGAAGATAATAAGCGTAACTTAAACAGTGAAGTATTCATCCCGGCTACTAATACCAAAATTGTAAGATCTTAACCAAGCAAGTTTCATAAAAAAGAAGTGAAAGCCAGGAACTTACCTGATTTGAAGATTGCAAATGCACCAATTGCCGATGACGTAGCGGAAATGCTACGCGACTTACTCACTGAAGAAGGTAAGTGGAAATCAAAGAAGAGAGGAATCAGCAAGAGAAGATAACCGTTAAACTTTAGACGTGGTTTAGATTTGAAATGGCGTGGAGGGAGATTGACCCCGTGAGATTACTTTTAACCCTGATCGCCTTGGATTCTTCATCAACCGCTTTACCCATGCGAAATACGGTAGTTATCTTGTTTTTCAAAGGAGAACTAGCCGTTGGGTTTTTTTTTTTTTTTATTTAATTTGGACTATCCAATGGGACTTGTGGAGAAGGCCTCAGCTTCTCTCGGGATGGGCTCCGTAATCTTGAATGTTGGCCCAAACTCAGTGCGATTAGTTGGGCTCTTTAAGTATTTTAAGGTTTTTTTAAGGGATGTCTTCGTTTTTATACCTTTTTAAGGGTTGAACTAAAGTGGCCGATGAAATTGAAGTGAGGATCTTTCCCTCCCAAAAATAAACAAGTTGTTGAATAAGGATACTTTAGATTGAAAAGGATAAAGAGAAAGAAAAAATAAATAAAATTTTAATTTAGACATCTTATTTTATTTATAGTAAAATGCATTTTTTATCCATTCTTTTTAATTCCAACATATTTAAAAGAATATATATCATATTAAAATCTAAATCAAAGAAAACACTAAAATTAAAATTTTATTTTTCTTTCTTCTCTTCTATTTTCTTTAATCCATACATGTCCTAAGAGTCTAAGACCCTGCCAAAATTTTATATACGTATGACACACAATAACATACTTTAGATATTTTCTCATATTGTTTATTCTCAATTTAAAATGACAATTAAAAGAAAAAAACTCAACAAATTCGTTTATAACACTACATATGAATAATTAATAGAGTAAATTATGTCTATCACTCTTGCGATTTGAATAAATTACTTATAATATTTTTTTAAAATTTGATTAAATTACATCTAATAGTCACTCTCTCTCTCTCTCAGTTGTGCAGCCTATCAGCATTTAAGGCCAGTCTTAATCTCAATGAGGCCAATATTAGCCTTTTGTTTAAAAAAAAAACAAAAAAAAGTGTCTCAACGTGATTCAAGTCAAGACATTTAAAAAAAAAAAGGCGTAACATCTGAATGTAACAATTTTTGTGATGTAAGATATGATACAAAAACTTATTTTGTAATATTAAAGTAAAAAAGTAGTAAAAAATTCACCAATTAAATATTATTTTTAATTGGACAAAAAATACCTTTATAAATAAAAATGATGTCAAACTCGCTTAAAATTAACTCCCCGGAGAGTCTAGCCACAGCTGATCAGAATCAGCAATTCCCAATCTGAATTTATAATCTCAGTGCAATTGAGTTTGGAAATCAAGAACCATTCTTTTTCTTGTTGAAAAGGAAGGATGGGAAAATCCAGATTACCCATCCTTTAAAACAGGAAGATAACAAAATCGAAAGCCACAATTGGGTGAATAGGAAGTTCAAACATTAAAAAGACTTTCGCTGAATAGGGAAGAGTGACGATAATAAGAAAACTGTACAAATGAACTTGGCGCAAGCGTGTTTTTTCTGGTATTTTGTTTTGTTTCTGCTTTCTCTCTCAAAATTTTCAGCGATACTAGCGACCAAGAGGAAGGACGACGCCGAAAAAGCCTAGAGATACATGAAATATCGTGAGACAGAGTAAACGGTTTTGAATTACAAAAATTATATATAATATTTATATTTTTACTAAATATAGCATTTATATATTTATTATGTTATTATTAAAAACTTATATATTTGCTATATTAATTAGAAAATATAATAATATAAACAAAAATAAATAAAACCAAGTTTAGTAAATACTGGGTATCGGCAGGGCAATTAAGCCCCAAGCTGCACCTCAACTAGAATAGCCTCCTAATCGGCAGTTTTAAGCGATGACAACCTGGCCATAAGACAGGTAAGTTGCCTCCACTTGATGTTATAGCATCTATCCTTACATATCCAATGCCGCAAAATATATATATATATATATATATATATTCTTCATTTGTGATTTATAAATTCATCATTCACCGGGCTTCTTTTTGCTTTGGCGAGTCATTTTCATTCACTGTACATTTAGCATATAATCATAATTTAGAGGGTCTCATCTTATAGAATACGAATCACAAATGATTCTTTGTTTACTAATAATTTAAATGACAATTTCTAGGCAAGACAACCACAAAACGAAGAACGCAACTTGCGGAATTGGCGAGACACGATGGGGGTCTCTTTCAAGGCGAAGCCGCAAGCATAGAATAAAACGAAGCACAAAAATCCTTTTACAGCTTTGTCTTTTAGGCTGAAATCATTCAGGTGCAGATGAGGACATCATGAAGCTCTACTGCTTAGCTTCACTAATTGATTGCGTATATCGTACACATATAGACTATGAATTTCTCCCACTTCTGTTCTTACCGGTGTACATTAATTCCTCCTTGTTCTCTGTTGTTTACAAGACAAGCACTACTTAAAAATTTCAGCTTTTTTAATATATTTCTCTTGTCCAGGGCTTATTTTCAATTTTTTAATGGGTCTGATCATCTCTAATCGCAAATTAAATATTTTATGCATCTTTTCTTTTGAAAAATCTAACATCAATCCCAAAACCTATTTATAGACTAGGCATGCATGGAAATTGTCAAGACTTTGCTGAAGTTTCAAGGAAATTTAAAAATATATTATCTTGTCATTTGGTGACGTAAGCACGCGGAATGTGCTCAAGTGGGGGAAGTAAAATGTCCATCGACTACTTACCTGGATGAAGTCATGGGTCCAAGTGCAAGTGGGCA
Organism: Erythrophleum fordii; assembly: GCA_032878935.1. Classification (NCBI taxonomy): domain Eukaryota; kingdom Viridiplantae; phylum Streptophyta; class Magnoliopsida; order Fabales; family Fabaceae; genus Erythrophleum; species Erythrophleum fordii. The sequence goes on along the minus strand of JAVQMF010000036.1, from coordinate 12,858,258 downwards.
AAGATATGTCCCACAATCAATAATCTTTTTGACACAATTAGTGAAAGTGGCCGAATTTGATTTTCACACTGCACTTTGCGGCCAATTTGGTTACGTATAAGCCAAACAATGCATTCTGCAAATTGAAGGGGTAAGAATGAAAACTCAATCAGTAATGGTCGTTGATATTTCTAATCTTGTAAAAGCTACTTTACATATAAATATAAATCTACAGCGAGACTCTTGCATAGGATACTAGTATAAAAGGATGCAATAATATGTAGTGGATGGGGCAAAAAGACATTACTGGCTTTCAAATTGCACCCGAAAATTCCGCAATAAAATTAGATTTGATTAATCACGAAATCTTTGGCGAGGAATATAAGGAGGATCTTCCTTTGTTCCTTGCTTATGTAAGCTTTGTCTGCTAGACTTTCAATTGCACAAGCAAAATTTGATGAGAGAAAGAAAATGGCAGGAGGGTGAAAGAAAGGAGAAAAAGAAAGAAATGCTATTAATCATGGTTTATAGTTGAATGATGATGTGCTTTATGCTTATGAAAATGGGCAATCAATACCTTTTTCTTTTAAGCTTCTATTACATACAGTATCTTTTGCCTTTTTTCTTAACTTTAATTGCATCATTAAGCTCATTCGGAATTCGAGTTTTTATTTTTTTTTTACGTTTGAAATTCATTCTCATCACCAATCATGGATGCCTGCAATGTTGTGTGCATAAAAGTTTACAATCCTCAACCTTGGTCCCAATGTGTCACTAATTATTGTTTGTTTGTGTGATTAGCCCAAAGAAAAAGCATAGACGATTGAAAGGTGAAAAATATAACATCATCAAGCAACAACTACTCAAGAACAAACTAGTGTATAATTAAACTATATTAACAAACAACCAGTAGCAGTAAAGTAGTGTATCATTCTCAGAGAAGGAGTCTGAAAAATCCACTTGATGCTAGCTGTGTGGTTGGGTGGGTGAGAATGTAGACAAATGGTGGCAAATCTAGTTCTCTTTTTGCACCGATAAGAAATTATTAAAAAAATTATGTGACTATGTGTGACAGGTGCGTCTTCTAATTTAACACTAATCCTTTGTGTCATTTATCGTCACAAATATTAATGATTTCAGATTATTTTCTAATAACATTTACAAATAATTAAAAACACAATTAAATAATTTAAGCCTATAGCGATAGGAAAGTAACTTATAAATAACATAATTATTATACTTACCAACCAAATAGTTATTATTATAAAAGGTGAAGGAAGTTTCAGCGAAAGAAACAAAATGGCATTCATCTCAATTGATAGCAAGGTTTTTTTTCGCACATTTTAATAACAGTTGAAATGTAACAATTTATCGTGTATTGTCGCATGTATGACGTACATCCTTCCATTAATTGAGTGATCTTTGAACTTTTGGACAAAGTTCTTCTTTTTAATATAAAAGTATGAATTTTTCTATCATATGAGTTAAAGAAATATTAAAAATATAAAAATTCTAAAATTAAAATAGATGACAAAGAATCAAGATAAATGAATATTAACATAAGATGTATACCAATTTATTATAAAGTATCATTTCCAAGCTATTAATCTCATTATCAAGTCTTTATATATAAATATATTGCCCTGATCTCTCTCTCTATTCTTTTCTAATGAGGTGATACCTTTTAACACACCATCATTCGAAGCCACATCTAGAAAGTAGAAAATTTTCATAAATAAATATGTAAAGAAGGATGGTGAATCAAAAAATCGAAGCATTCTTAAGTAAGAATTTACCTTAGCTTCGTAATTGCACTTTCCAAAATAGATTCTTTTAATTGAGTAATTTTACCAATTGCTTAATTGAACCAAAAAAAAAAAGATTATTTAAATTGATCTAGATGATTTAAATCTAAATTTATTTTTCATTTAAAAAAAGGAAAACATAAAATAAAAATAATTTTTCAACTATACATTTTAAAAAATAATAATTTAAATTAAAAATATCATTTATATTATTCAATTGAGCAATTAATAAGGATCCTAAATTGAGAGTTCGGATTAAACAGTTGCAACTCATATCTTGGCAATGGGAGCCACTAGCAACAATGCATTGATAATACACTTATATTTTGAATAAATAAGCAGTGATTATGCACTCATTTAAATCAACAAATACAATTGTCACTTTTAATTCAAATGCAATCAATCAATATAATTACGATTAATATGCCAATGCACTTGATTAATACAGTTGTAATTAACTAACGTCGAAAGAGGGGGAAAATGTTAAAGATTTCAAATAAAAAGGCAAGAGATTATGTGGTCATTCAAATAAATCAATATTATTGTCATTTCAAACTCAAATGCAGATAATCAATATAATTACAATTAATTTTAAAGAAAGATATAATGAATAAGCTTATCAAGGATTTCAAATAAATAAAGAGAAGTTACGTGAGATTTCAAACTACTTAGTATAATTATTATTTTAAATTTAAACGCAATCAATGCTATTAATAACGAAAGGAAAATAGTGAGTAGGAAAACACGTGCCAATGTTGAAAATTAAAAAAAAAAATAGTATTAAAGATCATTGTTGTTAAATTCATGAGTTCACTTTTTGATTTTAACAAATTTAAATTTTTATTTAAAAAAAATTGTATTAACTCGTTTGTAAATTCAGACTCAATATAAAGTTATTTTAATTTATTTTTTATTTAGATAAATTCAATTAACTTAATATTTTTTGAACTAAATTTGACGAATTTTCATATAATTGAGTCAAATTAAATTTTTTAAAAAATAAAATTTTTTAAATCCAATACAATCTATTAAAGAGGAACTTAAAAAATAATATTTATATATAAATTTTATTGAAATTTTTATATTAAAAAATATGAATTATATAATATAAATAATTTTTTAAAAAATTAGTATAATTTAAAGTATATTTAAATGAATTTTTGTTTATATATTATATTTTATATGTAATTATTAATAAATGTAAACCTTTATAAATTTACATTACGAGTTTATTTTTATTTTTACGAATTTACTTAAACTTATAAATTTGACAACCTTGACAAAGATTAATAAGCACATGATAAAAGAAATAAGAACCCAAAAAAAAAAAAAAAAGAGATTCAGGTGCATGGATAAAGGCATTTTAGCTATAAAAGCCATTAAATGTTGAAAATTAAGATATATTAATCAAGTCAAAATTCTCACCTATCAAGCCAATTAGTCATTTATTTTTTACTTAATAAATGTTGCATTGCGGGACTTACATAATGTATAAAGTTAAATAAATTGTTTTGATATTATTAAATATTATACAAAGGAGATAATACAATGCATGTACACAAAATTTCTCTTATTAACTGCACAAAATATATAAATGGTTTGTCGATTTTTTTCCCACAAAAATTTGTTGGGTATAATAAAAGAAACAGAAAGAAATAAAACAAGCAAGTTTGTCATTGAAAGAAAAAGTGAAGTCGTTTTTTTTTTTTTCTAAAGGATGAGACCTTAGAAAATTTTGATAAACTATAAAATTCACTGCAGATGATGATCTTTGTAAGTGAATGACAATATAATAAAATATTTATTTTAAATAAATTATAATTTTGTTGGTAGTCATCTCATTATATCTAATTAAATTTTTATACATAAATGTATTTGCATTATTTAAGGATGACTCTTAAAAAACTATATCTGTATGAGAAGCACTTAACCTGACTACTAGTGATTTGATATGCCCGACTATGACGGTTTTAAAAGTTGGAGATATAGAGTAAGTACCTTAAAAAAAAAAAAAAAAGCGTGCAGTTATCAAATTGAAGGGTTTAAGTTATCTGACCACGGAAAAGAATTTTAAATTTTAATTAAAATAATAATTTTCATAAAAGAAACTTTATAATGTTTGATTTGAAATAATTTAAAATGTATGATATAATATACAATTTTTTTACTCAATTGAGTTATTTAATAAATAATTAGAAAATGATTCTCTTCCTTTCAGTCTCTTTATTTATTTATTTTTTAACATTTGAATGTCAAAAACGTATAAAGCATGGGATAAGTATAAAATCCATTTGCTTTTTTGGCAAATTTTCAGGTCAAGATACTCCAGGACGTTTACTTTTTGGCCTTTTCTCTGGGTTTTCATTATCCGTCACAGATTAAATTATTCCCATATGCTATATTCTTTGAGTATTAATTACTCCATCAACAACAGTTTGCCTCCGGGAAATCTCAAGATTGATATTGATTTACTTTCGTAGAAGCTTGGCAATTATTTATTTATCTAAGAAGCTGTTTCGTGTCTTCTTAATCTTCACTTTGAACATTTATCTTTAAAATAATAAAATGATGATAGCCTAAAAATTCAGAAGCTCTTTCTCTTCTCTATCCCCATCTCTAATATATCCTCCTTTATCTAACCTTATTTCATTTGTTAATTCTGTATTTATAGCAACATTAAATATTATTTCATGTTTATTTTATTTTATTGGCTAATCGTCATTAAATGTTGTTTAATTAATTTTGAATAAATTATACAAACTTCTTTTAAATGTTGTTGAATTTATATAAACTTTTTTTATTCTCAAAATATATTTTTTAATTTAATTTAAATTATTTTTATTAAAATACCTTTAAAAAAATGTAACAGAATGAATAGAAGATATTTTAGTTAAAAAATTTAAAATTAAATTAAAATATAACACAATTTTTTAATTTAAAAAAACTTATAATTTTACCAAAATTTTAAACAGATATTTCATATTACAATTAAAAAAACTTATATAATGTTTAATTTTAAAGTTCAAACCATGTTTTACACGAGATAATCTTTAAAAAGTATATATTATAACACGATAAATCCCTAAAATTTTGACTAAGTAGTTAAACAGAGTTTTACTTGAACAAGAACTTCAGAGAGCATTAAATTGACTTGGTTCAGTGCTATGTTTAATTCAGTTATTATTAAGTATGTCGGGTAATCAATAATTTAATTAAGGGCTTTAAAAAATTATTTTCACATTCCCAAAACCACAGGCTGAGAAAGTACACACGTGTCAACTAGTTGAACCGTGCAAGCACCCATCGAGTCGGTTATATAGTCGACGACGTCAGCAAATTTGGACGGTATCATTTCCCTCTTCACGGAATCAACCGTCCAATATTTTCTGATTATGTTAACGACTACGATTGTTTTTATATATGGTAAGACCCTTTCTTCCCGTACGATCAGAACTTCTGGTGCGATCTCAACCGTTAGATGTGACCACGTCGAAAAAGGGAAATTGGCATCCTCTATAAATTCAATCCAGAACTGCAAGAATGTCAGCTTGATTAATTTTTCCTCAGTGAACAGAGTCAGAGGGTCCGGAGGGGGAAGACGACGAGGGAGGGATAGTGGTTAGGGTCTTCAACTCACTGAGTCGTTGCATTGTGTCTGCTTTTTTGCTTCGCCGGAGAAAACCTCGCTCCGATCTTTTCTTTTTCTTTTCCCTTTTTTTTGGATAGCATAATTGTTTAAAAGAGCCCTATAGGTTCGGTTTTCCGGTGAGAATTTTCGGATATTTCGGTGACCTGAGGGAGGATTTTGATTCTTTGATCATTTGATTCCGGGTATTCCCGATTTTGACCCAAGGTCTTGACTCTAAAGTCTACTTGCTATGTTGGGTTTGATACAGGTCTTCTATTCGAATTTGCATTAAGAAGACCAAGCATGACTAATGGCATTGTGATTGAAATTTGGGGTTTACGGTTTTCATTTTTGGAAAAAGATAAAAATTGATTCTTTTGGGTTTCCGATTACGAACATTCTTGTGTATTTCTGGGAATATCAAAGCCTGATAAACTCAATTTTGGGTAACTTAATCGTTTTGCTGACATTCAATTTTTGGGAATGATCTTCTAAATCTGGACTTTGTACAGTTAAATAACTTGTGTTTTTGATGATGTCTTTTCAACTTGCCGAATTGTTTGATATTTGAGGAAACCCTATCAAACTTACTGCATCCGTATATTCATGCTTTTACTTGTTCAAAGATTTGGATTTTAATGATCATTGATATTAATGGGTTTGTTGGGATAAATGTATTTAGGTCGTTCCTTAATTGATCTCTGCTTTTGTTAAGGAATGGATCATTTCCTAATATAGTGGTTACTGCAACAGGCAGGAACCACTCGGAATTCCGTCCCTTAATTTTTCGCTCTCCAACTCTGGATTTTCCCTCATTCTTTTACAAATCCTCGGCTTCCAAAAGAGCTTCTTGACACATCGTAACGTCTTAGCTTTGAATCACTTCTGAAATCAAAGTATGGCTGTCTCTTTTACCCGTTTCTCGTGCTGGTTCTGGGGTGGCAAGGAGAAAGAGCCTGTTTCTAATGGCTCTACTCAGAATTCATCTTCTGAATGGGGTTTTGCTCTGAAGGAACGCGAGACTATGAAATTGTCTAAGGTTAAGGGAACAAAGATTGTACCATCTCCCAGGAAGGTTAAACGAAAATGGCAGAGGAGGGAAGAGAAGAGAATTGATAGAGAATACGATGTTGTATTGGTGCCATCTGATGGTGGTGCGTGTTTGTCCGGGTCTGAATCTGACGATTCAGACTGGTCCGTGGGGTGGCTGGAGCCTCATGGACCTGATTTTCAGAGCGATGATGAGTCAGATGACAGTTTTGCTGTACTGGTTCCTTGCTATAGACATGGCGGCAAGGAGGTGGGGAGTTCAAATAACGAGCTTTTGAGTGCCATTAAGAACCTGCCAAATGAATTTTCTTCAGGTAAGAGTTAGACGTGCTTCTCGTCTAGTATTGTGATTTTACGCTGAGACGTTTTGTTCTTATCCAGTCTCTTTAATACTGTTGAACTTTTTGAGTTGATTGACTTCTTCATGCTGTTCTCGAGGACAAATTATATTTGCTCTGATGCTTTTTGCATATAGGTATATACTTTGTTAAGCATGGTGTTTCTTGTTTTTTTAAAAGTCAGTCTGGCTGTGAGGTTAATATGATACGGATGGAGAAATTGATCTATTTTGTCATGATAATTGTGCAAATTGAATGTTTGTTTTTATGTCTTTTCAGAACCAGTTAGTTCTACTTCTTCGCCAAACTAATTGCAGAAGACAAACACTCTTTCCTGGTTGTTTGCGCAATGTCTGATTCAAGATCTACTCTGGATATGCATGTAAAATCTACCACGAGATAAATCAATTTTACGAAGATACTTCTATGATCTATGCATTGCAGTAACTTCACATTTTGATTCAAGATGCTGAATTCCAACTTAGAAAAGCCACATTTAAAGTCCTACCGACTTCTATATTGATTTTCATGAAACTAATTCGATACTTTTAAGTACTTTGATGATATAAATTGAGTCAAAGCCTGACATGCATGGTCCTGAATAGTATATATGTTAAATAGATCTATCTTTTTCTTTGCACTCTGGGAATTATTCTTACTGACCTATTGGCTGCAGATTGATGTTTAGAGCTCGGACTTCTGAAACATAGGAGTACTTATAGAATACAGATCAAGCCGATTGAACCTAAACCAATTTTAACAATTGCATACTACAATCTGCTTGTTGGAACTTGGAATTTGAGCCATAAAGTAAAGGACTTGTTGATCTTATACATTGAGTAGAATTGTATGTTGGATTTTATTGAGTTTAAAAAATCATATGCTTTTGCTAATGAAGTGTTTGAACAGATCGAGAGACTAGGGCTTTTGGGAAAATGTGTTGTGGATGGTGATGATTTTTATCTTCCATACTTGTGTTGGACATCTATCAAGTAAAAGCATTTGCAGTTTCGAGTGTGCCTCTTGTAGATGACTCGTTATATTTTTGGGCTAGAATATGTGCTTCTGCCCCTTTAAGAGACTGTAGATACGTCATCCAGACTTATTTCTTGTTTCTTGAATCTGCAGCTAGCAAGAACTACATGGAACAATGGCTGACTTCTCTTCAGAATTTTGAAGCGTAGAGCTACACTTTATTCTACCGCTACCGCATAAATGACAAAGTGCTAGAAGTAACTAGAAAGTGAAAAGTAGAATTGGAAGACACTATGACTGTGATTAGCTTTATTTGGACGGAAAAGAAAGAAGTGTACTGGATGGATTTGGAAGAATATTTAGAGTGGTCATTTTCCCAGGGTTGTGAGCTGTATATTCTTCTTTGTAGATACCGCGTTTTCTTGTGTACACGCAGTAGGAGAAAATGAAGCACAATAAAAAATATATATTAAAAAGATTCCTAATCTATATGCTTTAAGATCAAGCCTTCTGGTTGCCCTTTTGTAAATAGAAGTTGGATTTTCTGTCCTAATGGGATTTTTTTCAATCATTGTATCTTGTCTGGGCAGGCCTTCCTAAACTTGCTAGAATATAATTACACCTACATGTGTGAGCATAGTAGTTACTGTTTTACTAATATCGTGGTAAGTGCATTTTTCCTTGGGAAGTTTTTTGGTATATTTATATGGGATTTGAAATGAAGACATGGGTTTCCCCCTTTTACAACGTAAAGTCGTAAAATGGTTAATTCGTCGATTTTGTTGTTTCGCGTAATTCGAGACGCAGCTTTGTTTTGCGCATCCCTTTCATATGCCTCAGCCTCTGAAATTCTCCACAACTTAAGCGAAATGGTGGCATCTTGGCGTGGGGGGCATCGGTTTTGGACCACATCAATCGTGTAGGTTGAAAGTGATTTGTAGCCACTCGTTCCTTTCTTCGGCTCTCAGGTCCCGCCCTCAACGTGGTGTTGCGATTCTCTCCTCTTTCCGTACTTCCCTTTGATAAGAAAATGGCACTCGCGTTTCTTGTAATATCTACCTGTGGAATGAAATTTGAAAATTATTATGAGCCAAAATTCACAATCTTAACTGTGAACTATTAAAGAAAGGTTTGATAAATGTATAATATCTATTTGGGAAGAGGAAAAAATGAAAAATAAGAAGTTAGTGGAAAGAGAAAAAAAAAATGTTTACATGTGCTTTTATTTTTTTATGTCACTCTTATTTTTAAATGGACAATATATTTTTACAATGGATCACAATCCTTTTGCATAGGGGGATTTTTGTTAGCTTTTTAATAAATCTTGCTTCCATGTTGATTTTTATGTCAAGTGTTGAATATAAATGCCGTGAAATTGACAGGTGTGAGTGTCAAATAAAAATAGATATTGAACATGCCACTAGCGTCCTTAACGGAAGTATTGAAGTGATTTATTTGCATTTTCATTTTTGTAAATTGTAATTATGATCCTGTCATTTCGTATATTATGATATTTTAGATATTAAAATTGAATGACAATGTTTAATAGATTGTTATATGTTTAAAATAACATTAACAAATGTGTTATTTCATGATAGTCAAATTTTTTTATTATGTTGTCGATTTTGTTCTTATAAAACTAAATTTAAAATTATTAGCCAAAATGCACAATCACAACAATGAGTTTACAAACTATATCTTTTAACTTTTCTCTTGAGGCCGAGCAAAATTTATTAAGGTAAAAAAAAAGTAAGAGACACAACTTGATTGTACGAGAGCAAACAAAAGCAGAGAGAGAGAGAGAGAGAGAGAGAGAGACAACATGCTTCAGTTTGATCCACAGGCGCCCTTTTATAATTTCTAAGCTATGACATTTTCCCTTTTCTTTTGTCCTTTTAAAAAAAGAAGTATTATTTTCAGATGTTTCCCATGCAACGTTTATTCAACAAGAAAAAAGAGTTCTCTAAGTTTCAACGACACACGAAAAAAAATTATAAAAATGATGGAGTGGAATGTGCAAGTGATTTGGTGGCAAGGTGAAGGATGGTCATGGTATCAATTTTTTTTTGGTCAGAAAGTCATAGTAGCAATTTAGAAGGGGGGGCTCAGACAATAAATTTCGGGCGAGGTTTGCTCCCCTCCATCATCCCAAAATTAGCACAATGTTCTGAGTTTCGTGTTTTCTCTTCCTTTCTCATTCTAAATTTTTCCATTCAATCTTTTCCCTCTTTTCCTTTTGCTATTTTATTTTACAATATTACTCCTCTCATGTAATCCACCACTTCTCTCCCTTCTTTACACAGATTGTGAGAGAGAAATAAAAGAGAAACTGGGTTTGCATGATTCGGTTCTACGTTACAATAACATCCCAATATCAATAACTAAGTTGAAAGGAAAGAAGAGACCATTATGTTGCAGAGAGCGGCAAGCAATGCATATTCGTGGTGGTGGGCGAGCCACATCAGAACGAAGCAATCAAAATGGATGGAGCAACAACTTCAAGGTCAACTTTCCTACTTTTCATTTTGCTGGTCATTGGGGAGTTTTATCTGATTAATTATCAGTATCAGGCATTCTGTTCTACGATAGCCTCAGCATTGGATTTTTCTTTGACGGGAGAGAAATATGAATGGCTTGATGTGTCAGGGTATTCATATCATGTCATGTCTTACATTGATGTCAATATGGGTGCTTCTTAGCTTGCTTTGTTTTTGACATTCAATAAGCTTTGGACGCCCGGTTATTCAATTAAACCTTCAAATCATATTTTGCGTTATATGCAATAGAATGGTATATATTTTGACTACAATGAGGTTTATCAAATTAACCATCTATGTTGAAGCAACCTCTTTCTGTAACTTTTAAATTTCCAAAATTGGGCTGCAAATTAATCAAAAGGTTTACACTTTTTCAATCACTTCTTATTTTTTGGAATTGAAGCATTGTTATGTGGGCAAAATCTTATGTTTCAATTCCCATATCCTATATCTGTCCCATTTGTGGCAGATTATGACCCCAACTTGTTCTCATTTTATTTTTTCCTTTGATATTTCAAAATTTTATTGTATTTGCTTCATATTACTTTACAGAGTATTGATATGAAAAATTAGACAGAGCTTCTTGAGGCTAATAAATCATTTCCTATTCCATTAGAGTATCAAGCCTGTATTGCATGCAATGATGGACGTTCATTTGCTTAGCGTGTAATTCAGAATTCGCATATTATTTTAATTGGAAACTTAGAACTCATATGCCAACGTAGGATTAACAATTCAACATAATCCATTTTGTGGACTTTGTTAATATCCTTTGCTCCTGGGAAAACTGAAAATACCTACCCAAAACTGCAGATATGGAGGAGAAGGTAGACGCTGTTATGAAACTCTTACAGGAAGAAGGGGACTCCTTTGCCAAGAGAGCAGAAATGTATTACAGAGGGAGGCCCGAGCTAATTCATTTTGTGGAAGAAACATACCGGGCTTACCGAGCTTTAGCTGAACGCTATGATCACATATCAAAAGAGTTGCAAAATGCCAACAACACCATTGCTTCTATCTGTCCAGAGCAAGTACCGTTTATGGATGAAGATGATGAGGATGGAACACCCAGAGCCCCCAGAAAGTCATCGGAAGGGCTCAAAGCTAATAATGCTGCTCCAAAGATTCCAAAACCTCCAGTTAGAGATTTAAAAAGTGTCATAACGTCAGCCACAAAGAAATTTTGTACCAAGAAGACAGCCACTAAAACCAGTGCTCCAAAAGAAGCTATCAAATCTGGATTGAGCAAAAAGGAGGCACTCGAAGAAATTGACAAGCTCCAGAAACAGATTCTGACCCTACAGACTGTGAAAGAGTTTCTGAAGAGCACTTATGATAATGCCATTGCAAAGTACTGGGACACTGAGGAGGAGATCAAGGAATTGCAAGAGAGAGTTTCTCGTTTGCAAGATGAATTTGGTGAAGGTATGGTTATTGAAGATGACGTAGCACGCCGTTTGATGACGGAGGCAGCTCTTAAAACATGCCAAGAGACATTGGCACGATTGCTTGTGAAACAGGAAAGATCATATGATGAGACCAAAGTTGAGACCAAAAGAGTAAAGGCAGTCAGGGAGAAGTTAGAGAGTCTCATGCACAAGTTCCACTATGATGAGATCAATAGGAACGAGCCAAAGGCAAGGAAAGATGTGAAAGAAGTCGTAAATATAAAGGACTTGGACGAAGATATAGAGAGAATGACTCGGCAGAGAGAGGAGTTGCAGTTATTACAGAACAAGATCAAAGAACAAATTGAGGCTGGCTCTTGTACATCTGTCACTGTGACAGAAATGGCTGAGAAGATTAATGAGCTTGTGAATAAAGTGATAAGCTTAGAAACTTCAGTTTCCTCCCAGGATGCTCTGGTAACAAGATTGAAAACAGAAACTAATGAACTTCAATCCCACATTGCAACTCTAGAAGATGATAAGGCAAGTCTGATCTATGAGAAAACTGATTTGAATAACAAGCTGAGAGAAATGGATGAAAAGATGCAGGGCATACAGGATCTGACCCAAATGGTTGAAACCCAGAATACCACTCTCCAAGCCCATTTTACTGAAGCGCGTTGTAATCTTGATCATCTTTCTGAGAAGGTTCAAAATGCGAAGCCTGATGAAGGGGATGAGGTCATGGATTTATCAAAGAGAGAAAGCAAATCATCAAGTGAAGCTGTACGAAAGCATGAAGTTGTAAGACAAGGAGCATTGAATCAAGAACAAGTCTTATTAAATGACTTAGAGTCAGATAAGAAGCTTAAGGTCGCTGGCTTGGTGGATAATAATGTGCAGAAAGATAACAAGATTGAAGTCACTAATTTGGTGGATAATGATGTGCAGAAAGATAACGAAATTAAAGTCACAGGTTTGGTGGATAATGATGTGCAGGAAGATAACGACATTGTCACAAATTCGCTGGTAAATGAAGCGAAGTCAGATAATAAGCTTAGGGTCATGGAATCATCAGAAAAAGAAGAGGTATCCCCAGAGGAAAGCGAGCCTCCAATAGAGCCCGAAGAACAAGAAAAGACTCCGTATACTGGCAACAATGATGCAATAGCAAAACCTGCTCGAAGTTTTACCACAGGAGATCAGGATCTCAGCCAACACAAGGCAGTTAAGGAGGCAAATAGCTTTTCAGAGAGTCCTGGAAACCAGCAAGAAAAGAATGCTAACCAATTTTTATCAGAGACAGAGAATGCCCACGAAGTTCATTTCCAGGAGGAGAAGACAGCACAAGAAGCAGAACCTGATTGGCGGCAATTATTTGTGGATGGAATGAAGGATAAGGAAAAGCTCCTCCTGTCAGAGTATACGAATATTCTCAGGAATTACAAAGATGTGAAGAAGAAGCTCAGTGAGGAAGAGAAGAAAAATCAAGAAATCCTCTTTGATACATCCTTGAAGCTGAAAGAACTAAAGTCTTCCAATGCCTTGAAAGATGACGAGATTAAACTCTTGCGTCGGAAGCTAGGCCTCATGGAGAGAAGTATGGAAGGAAATGAGGACTTGGCAGAGTTAAGAGCAATGGAAGAACCCACAGAGAAAGAAGAAGATGAAGAAACATTTGAAGTTTACCAGCCTGACTCTACTTCAGCTATAGAAGAGAAGTTCCGCAGGAACATTGATGAAATTCTAGAAGAGAATTTAGGTTTCTGGTTAAAGTTTAGCACTTCTTTCACTGAGATACAGAAATTTCAAACCACTATCAAAGATTTGCAAACCGATGTATCAAAGCTTGAGGAAAAAGGGAAATCGTCAGAGAGCATCAAACAATCTGTAAAATCAGATGCACGGCCAATTTTCAAACATCTTGTGGAGATCCAAAATGAACTGTCACTTTGGTTGGATAAAAGTGCATCGCTGAAAGAAGAACTTCAACGCAGATCCTCATCGTTGTGTGAAATCCAAGAAGAGATAATAAAGGCCTTGAAAGCCAGTGCGGAAGATGATGACTTCAAGTTTACCAGCTATCAGGCTGCCAAGTTCCAAGGTGAGGTTTTGAACATGAAACAAGAGAACAAGAAGGTTGCTGATGAACTTCAAGCAGGCCTAGATCATGTATCCACTCTCCAACTTGAAGTTGAGAAGGATCTTACAAAGATGGGTGAACAATTTGGCCTCTCAAATTCAAAGAGAGAGCGAAATACCCCCATAAGACATTCAGATAGTAGTAGCCGTTCCCAGGTTCCTTTGGGGGCATTTATCTTTGGCGTTAAACAAAAGAAACAAAAACATTCAATCTTCTCTAGCATCAGCCCTGGAATGCACAGGAAGTACCGTGCTATGAAAGGACACGGCTTTACGTAAAATATCTTCCTGGATCTCCTCAACTTTTTTTTTCCCCCTCCTCTTGCAAAATTTTTTTATTGGTTTCATTAGATAGTGCTTTCAGAGTCCCTTCTAAAAAGGAGAAGATATGCATTTTAGCTTGTCTATAAATTTGCAGAAGTATGATGGAGTGTAGGCTTCCGTTTACAATTATATGTATTTTGTGCATTTTTGCGACGGTTATCAATTATCCCTTTTTCACAATAAAGCATGGATGTTCCCGCGAAGTTCCCCTGATTTTAGATTTATTTTTTTTTTTAATGTCTGGAGTTTGGAACCTTTCTCTAGACATGAAGAGAAAATAATTGACATCAGTTCTTTTTAACAAATGGAAAGTTTTACAAAGTAGATTAAAAATAACTCTCTGAAATCTATTTAAACAGTGTACGGTCTACTTTTACCCACCAAAAATTAAAACAAAATAAAATAAAACAAAAAAGGGAAAAAAAATCTCCGTTTTTGTCCTAAAAAATGTTCAGTTAAAAGCATCTTTTTATGGGGATACATATATTGCTCTTTATGCTCACCAAATGACACTCGGACACTATCTTAGCTCCTCTTCCCCTGGCCACGGGAAGGCCAATATGATGCATAAGCTCCTGTCACAAAAACCAAGGGGATAGAAAGAAGTAAATTATACAAACTTTTTAAAATTTTATTGAAATTACAAATTTTTTTTATTTTTAAAAAATATATAAATTTTTTAAACAAAAAATTATGATATGTTTTATTTTAATTTTAAATTTTTTTATTAGAATATCTTCTATTAATTTAAATATATTTTTTAACTAAAACAAAATCAATTATTTTTTATTTTTATTTGTACATATTTAGAAATAATTCAACAAAGAAAAAGGATGACAGACAAAGGTGAGAATATTTATTTTACCAAACAATATGACCTCTAATTCTTGAAAAAAAAAATTCACTAAATATGTATTTAGTTTAATGAAAAGTATTTTTGTTAAAATTTAAAATTAGGCTAAAGTTTATATTTTAAAAATAAAAAAAATTATGTAATTTTAAGAAAACTTAAAAGAAATCTATATAATTTATTCAAAAAAAAATTGAGGATAATGAAAAAGAAGAATCAAGGCCCAGAAAACAGCAGTATAAAGGGTTGCATTGCCAGGTACGTACAATGTGACATTTACAGAAGGAAGCATGGGCAGCATTCCATCTCATAAGACACTCACCAAGTAATGCGTTACATAGGTTTTTTTATCAACCTAATGGGTCTTAATAAAAAGGACCCACAAACTTTCCTGACGGAAGGGTTGTAATAGAAACCACTTTGAAGGTGGTTCAAATATTTCTGTCCGAATTTTTTCTGATAAGATATTCACTCTCAAAACAAGAACAACAAACAACAAATCTTTTTCTATTAGATGGGATCGATTACATGAATCAAATTATACCATAAAGATTCACTCTCAACTTTTAAGAAAATCCTACCCAGTAAAATATTATTCAACAAATACCATACAACTTTCCTAGGTTATACAGTGCATTTTGGTGCACGTACTTGACATCTATTACCATGCAGGTTTCTAGTGTCTTATGAAGTTTCGACCTAGACAAGAACCTACCATATAGAACACGCAACTTGTCCAGATACAACACACAAATTGATAAACCATTGCAACACTGCCATTGCTCATATAATGTACCATATAGAATCGACATATCCTCCTTAACAAAGTGGACTTCCTTATAGATCGTTAAGAGAAGCAAAATGTCAGATGAATTACCATCGTCATCAAATCCCACTTCTGAGCATTATGACTATCTTAACTACTTTCAGCTTAAAAAGTCCACAGCACCACCTGCTATTTACCTAAAAGTCTGACCCCACTATCTTTCCCTAATACCTCATTTCTGCAACCTTGACAGCAATTGACATTGAAAGTTCAATATATACAAGCAAGAAATAAACAGAGTTGGAAGTAAGGTGACAAGTTAATTCACCACAAGTCAACTTCTGATTTCATTAAGTACCTGTGGATGAGCCACCACATTCTTGTTATTTCTAGCCACATGCACTGGAATATCGAATGTAGCACAAGCATGAGAATACACGATCACATATTCCAGAGGAGAAAGGAAACCACGATTTCTTGCAGACAAAGCTGAACAGAGAAAAACCAGCACACATATATCCGTGCATATCCCAACAACCAAAATCCGTGATAAAAAGGAAATGCACAGCCACAAGTAAGCAAAAGATCTCGAATTTAATGAAAACAATAAGCGAGTTCAGGGAAAAATCTCACAAATACCCAGGATTCATTCATTCATTTGATATATTCACACTTGCAGATAGTTCTGTTGGGGGAACAGATAGGCTAACTTGTTTTATCTGGTTATTTTTTACCCAATCAATGAAGCCGTTACAGCCACCTTTTTCTATTGAATCTAGAAATCCATGAATGCCACCTTTGCCCGAGTGTTGCATTGGGTTCATTTTCCAACCACAACAGATCTGCAATTTAGAGGAAACCTAATTGATGCAAGAAAAGACCTATAACCATATATCATCGTAGACAGTAATTATACTAAGCTTGAGCCATGTTAGAGCAGCTGCATGACAATGTTTAGTAGCAGGAATCAATTTTGCTTCATCTGTTCCGGCAATACAGTGAGGAGGATACGGGGGCTCAGAAATGTGTGGGTGATGGGTGTCAAGGAAAGCAAAAATAGGCCACTTCTTTTCAGTGAATATTCTGGAAAGCCTCACTGATTCATCGACCACCCTGGAAATTTGTTTATCTGGTTGCCGTGGTGCCTATAGAACACTATAATTGCACAAGAAGATGAAACCAATGAGAAAAAGAACTTTTGTCATGCTCAGTCAAAGCTGGATGAAGACATTAACATTAGTCATCCTAGGAACAAAGAAAATCCTCATTTACATATTTAAAAAAAATGTGCAGCATATAAATAGAAAACAACAAACGGCCACGATTGGCAGCCAAACAGGGGAGAAAGAGAAATGAAATAATGAGAATTACCCAAATTGCAAGCACCAATGGTACAGAAGCCATTGACAAGGTCGACGAGGATGAGACCTGTTTGGATGTTCCCAGACAAAAGCAGGGGTTGTTGCTGGTCGGGGAATTCCTCCTTTAACAGATCAATCGTCTGGGAAACCATTTTTGTTTTCTATCTTGCTCCTGCTTAGCTGTTCTTTAACTAAACCCGAATTGGTAGAACAAGAACATGAAGGACGAATGTGAACCCACCATTATGGAAAGATATTGAGGGAATGAATAAGAATAAAAGACACTAGCTTAAAGTTCCCACGTTATTCGTGCCTACATTTGCTTATGTTGGTGAAGTTAAAGAGGAAGAAACAGATGCAAGATTCAAGTCCACAGATACCAATTAAATTCATCGGTCAAAACACAGCTTGAGTTGTGAGTTAATAACAACACTATTATTAGCCCTCAGATGTTCAATGTCTCGAGATCATGCCATTGATTATTCAACAAAAATTTGCCACTAGCGTATCAATTTTTTTTTTTTATACTTAATTAACTAACAAAATTTTAAGGTCACATATCACAGTCGTTGTGAGGCGTCTAGCCCAAAATTATTATTAAACTGCTCACTGATTTTAAAAGAAAACAATTAAATATATGAACATTTTACAATAAAAAGAATTTCAATATAATAAGCTTGTATAATTTCTTTCTGACATTAAAATGTATCTGAGAAGAATGGTCAACTGCAGACGAATGGCAATGAAGACTAAGAATTTCATGGCAACCAACCCAATCTTATCCAACTGACAAAATTGACAATAATGGTTAACTCAAATTTTTCACAGAAAATAACTTCCATTCCCAACATTAAAACATACCAGCTATATACCGCAGCTGCACCTAAATCTCTCGTGTAGGGACTTTTGTATTTGGAAACTACTGTATCAAAATACAGGTTCTAAACTTGCAACAAATTTCTTGTTCTTTTGGTTTACAAAAACTGTTGCTAAGATCAACTTGCAACAGATGACTTTGTCTTGCTTTTTCCAAATGCAACTCCAGGATAACACGCTTCTTTACTCATGGAATGTCAAAACCAGGTTCCATTCTACAGCATGGCCGAGCATTTCTCTAAGACTCAATCAAGCAGATCCCTACCTCCATGGAAATAACTTAAGAAAACAGATGATGAAACATGTCATCTAGATTGTATTGCTGAAGGATCTCCAAAAACTTGGAAAACTTGGACTAATTTATTCAAGTAATTTCATTTTCCCTTGGCGTCTGGGGGGAACTGCACCCCCATGAGCCCAAGCAAATTGGATGCGGGACCTGGAAGTCCTTGTTGGGAAGAAAAGGAATCAAGAAAGCTTTTTACCAAATTCAGATCCACATCTACAGGAGAAAAATCCTCATCCATATTTTCGGTGGTATTTGATGTTCCCTGCAGGTAAATTTAAAAGTAAACCAATCATGCAACTGCATTCAGCATTCCAGCAGTTATGAAACTTTGCTGAAGAAAATAGAAGCTGAATTTAATGGAGGTGTGAACGTTTTGCCCCCTCGTCATATGTGAATATGCACACACACACAAACGTTTGTTTTTGTGTGTGTGTGTGTGTGAAAAAGAAGGGGGAAAAGGGTAAACAAAGCTTATTCTCTTATCAACAAATCAATAGCCAAATTGAATCATCTTACATCTATATGGCACACCTACTTATATTTTACTTCTTCCCGTTTGAATTGGCCTGGTGAGGTTTGGCAATATTTATGTCATTAAAAATTTAGTACATTTTTTTCACATGCAGACACAAGCAAAATACCTCATCCTTCTTGGGAACCTGTTCATTACCACGAACAAAACTTCTTCCCAGGGTGGTTGCCTTCAGTTCTTCCTTCATAGCATCAGAATAGGACTGCATGAAAGTATCTCCACCATCCCCATTGTCAGGTTCAGCCATATCACTCTCATCAGAATCATCTACACAATTATTGATAAAACATGAGAAACCTTGAGAGATATAATGGAGGAAGACATATACTATTGGTTGTTCATATTTTTTATTAATTTCTTGGAAAGAAATCATTAGACTTCTCAGTTATCTGCATGCTAAAACAGAAGTACTAGTTTCTTATAGTCTGTGAATTTTATTCCGCTAATATCACAATCCACAGACAACTAAAAATATTTTAGATATGTAGCTTACCTGAGTAACAGAAAACTTGACAGGCACAGTTAGATATGCACGTAAGAAAAAGGAGCACGAAGCTTATATTATATGCAGCAATAAGCTCCAGTGCTCCACACATAAATATCATGCACTTTTTAAGCTAAAACTTGATTAAGTACTAATTTTTATTTATCTGCTACATTTACACGCCAACTTCAAGTCCTGAAACCATTGTGTGCACAACATACATTGATACCACTCCAATCATTCATGTAATTAAGCTCAAAAGATAGTGCAATTGTAAGTCCTTTTTTACACCACAGAGAGCAGTTCAAACTCCTCTCAGAGAACTTTACTGTCATCGATATGTTGGATGAAGAGAGAAAAATGACAATCAATTTAGGCATTTTTCTTTTTGTACTTCTTTTCATAATTTGAGGCATAGCAATGTTTGAGCTACTTATTCTTTTGACTGTATTTCTATTTATTACTCAAGCACCCCACCACTTAATAGGCTTCAACCTTTTGTGTTGGTGGCTTTTTTTTTTCTTTTTTGGGTGGGGGGGGGGGGGGGGGATAGAATTATCATCTGAAAATCATTCCTCGAGAAAAAATTTTAAACAAAAATTATAAAACCTAATGTACTACAGAGCAGCAGCAGCAGCAAAAGCTCATGCCAAGGCTGCTGCTCATGCTTGCCCATGGAAGCAGAGAACGATTTATGAGTTCTAATGTTGCCCCTCCTCACTAAGCCAAAGAGAAAAAGAGAGCTGGAAAGTTTGCATAAAGTAGATAGCTAGAAGCAAGTTCAAACCTAAATGATGTTGTGAACCAAAATGTGTGCGCATGCATGTGTCAGATCTTCTAAAACGCAAAATGTTGATGAAATGGTGCAATACATGTCCTTTGCAGGAAAATGCTTGTAGCAAACAATGAAGGAAAAACAAATGAAGCACATAGCAAGGGAAGAGAGTCTCTTATTGAATATATTTTCTTTGCCTCTAAAGGGCATTTGTTTCAATAATAAATATATTTTCCTAGGCAGTAAATATTAACACAAAGATCTTACCAAAGTCCAGTTCAGATGAGGAGCCTTCTTCAACATCACTGTCATAATCTTTAACTCCTTGGTGCTTCATTATTGATTCCATGTCCTTAACGAATTGGTCCACATCTAGGTCCACTTCCTTATTCCTTTAGAAGACAAGTGAACATAAAATTAAGGAGTGATCAACTTAACATATGTACTCTTAAAAATATCAAAAACTTAAAACATCAAAATTAAGCACGGCCCAAATGTGTACTTATCATGACAGAATCAGGCAAAATTAAGTAGTAGCAGGAATTATGAGTACTCAACACTGCATAACAAATGGCACATGAGTGTTTCCATCTTTAATAAATAAAAAAATCTTAAAAATAAAGGACTGGAAGCTTATAAGCTTTTTAATATTAGCCCCTGCACTCAGACCTCCATGAAATAATGCCCATGGAACTCACTCTATACCTTTGGCTCAACCTCGTTAATGATAAATCATGTCATGACCCAAATCCTAACCTGAAAAAGTTGCCTAAACTATGGGTACAGAATGCATATCAGATATATAAAATGAATTTATGATTTAAACTAACATGTTTTCAGGAGCTTCTGCTCCCTTGTAACTGGACACTTTGTGGACAAATGCTTGCATAGTTTTTGCTATATCACCAGGATCAAACTCTCCAGCATTAGAACCAGATGACAGGCCCGCATCTTGCTGCTCTTTCCCTTTCCCTTTCCTTTTATGTTTTAGGTCATAAAGTTCCATCTCCTTTTGTCTTTCAAGAAGAGCAGAGTTCAACTCTTCCTCTCCACTATAAAGCCACAAATCATCATCAGATGGAGGAACCTCCTGATCCTTAAAATCATCCACTGAATGTGGTAAAGCAAGAACTTCATCTATGCGTCTAACGGGAGCACTCATCAAGTCACTGCAACAAATTTTCACAATAGTAATGATAAATAAGGAACGGATTAACTGGAGAACTAAAAACAGAAAAAATACCCCAAGGAACTCCAACCAACCACCCCCCCCCCCCCCCCAAAAAAAAGCAAAAAAAGCAGGACGACAACAACAATAAACATCCATATTTGAGCTTATGACTATGTGGAAGAACAAGCCAAAAAAATTATACCACAATTGAATTACTAAAAGTCCACAAATGTATGATGTCCCAGTGCCCGTTTCTCCTCTAAAACACTAATATTGAATTAAAAACGCTCAGGCTCTTTCAGTGGTACTTACCTGACCCTCGAGTACAGAGAACTGTTTCTGTAATACTCCTCAGCATTTTGCAGTAACCTCTGATACTCTTTGGAACCTGGAAGTAGTCCTTGGAAATAACCACTCTTCTCCAAAGTCTGCTTAAACGCCTCCCACGTGCTCCCCTTCCCTTCCACTCCGTCACGTTTGCGCTGCTGATACATCATCTCAAATCCACAAGCTATTTTCATACCCAACTCTGCTTCCATGTACACCGAAGAGTCGCTCCTACTCGGCATTGGATAACATTTTGGCGCTTGAAACGTTTGCTGCACTAATTGTGCATACATTGCCCTAGACATCTTCACAGAAACACAGACCAATTCTTCATCTTTCCCTCTACCCAAGAATTTCTCCATGGTCGCCGCAAACTTCATGGTATCAATATCCCTGTCATAAAACCCCTCCACAGCAAGCGAAATCATGCAAGGCTCGTGCTTCAAAACCTGCGCGACCGATACCGGAACCCTGACCCTAACCCTATGCATATTCGTCCTGGCTCTATCCGGGTACTCCGAAATCCTTTTTTTAACCGCCTGCTGCACCGACTCTGACGCCCTCGATTCGCCTCCACAGTTGACCAAAAATTTTAAAGAATCAGCCAAACCAGGGTTTGGAAGCCGATTACGCGGAACAATATGAAGGTCACCGTGGCGAATGAAGACGCGATTGACGCTATTGTCGGGGTTAACCCAGCGAGGGAGATGGAAAGCAGCCTCGATGAGCAAGAACTCACCATCAGTGTCCCAGACCCTGATGGAGAGAGAGGGGAAGTGAAGAGAGATTTGAAAGAGAAGGAAGACAGTGAACCACTCGTCCTCGAGGTTGTCACCGAAGCGAACCTTGCCGTGGAGATGAGGGAGGTCGGAGGAGCAGACACAAGAGGGTTTTGGGGTAGAGGAGAGGGAGAGAGTGAAGGGCTCGTGCTGCCATATGTAGTCGGTGGTGAAGGG
Organism: Erythrophleum fordii; assembly: GCA_032878935.1. Classification (NCBI taxonomy): domain Eukaryota; kingdom Viridiplantae; phylum Streptophyta; class Magnoliopsida; order Fabales; family Fabaceae; genus Erythrophleum; species Erythrophleum fordii. The sequence goes on along the minus strand of JAVQMF010000036.1, from coordinate 12,835,705 downwards.
AGAGAGAAATTGAATAATTTCAAGGTGGAGGGATTGGAGCGAGGAGAGGTCGTCAGGAGTAGTGGGGTTGAGTAAGAAATCCGGAAAAATGGCGTAGAAAACGGTGTCGTCTGGAAGCCTGGTGCTTTTCTGGGAGAAGATAGAAGACGAAGAGAACGACGACTCATCAGCGGCTGCCGCTGCCGCCGCCGCCGCCGCCATGGTCTCGCGGTGGTGATGACTGTTTCTTCTTTCCGGAATTTTCTTCGTTCGTTTTATGCTGTGATAGTTGGTCGGTTCGTGAATACATGCTCGTTGTTATGGAGGGAAAGTAAGCAAGAAGGGCAAAGGTGTAAATGAACTTTTCGGTTCTTCCCCGGCCGAACGACTTGTCGTTGATTTTCTATGAGGTATTAAAAAAAAATTTAATTTAATCACAAAAGTAATATAAGTTGTTCATTACCTAAAGGAAAAAGAATCACCTTGCAATTTATTTGGTAGAGAAAGAGAAAATTAGAGAATTTTTTTATATTTTATTTAATAGTCAAATTTTGTCTAGATATTAAAATTTTTTATTTTTTAAATAAATGAATAAATTAAAAATAATTATTATATTTAATATGTAAAATTTATTATATTTTTATTATTATTTTATTTATTTTTATATAAAGGCATGAAAATTATCTTTTTATTTTAATATTTTTTTAATCAAATTAAACATATAAATAGAATAATATGTATATTTTTTTATATTATATCAAATATAATTATTATATTTTTTTTAATTTTCATATCTGCTAATTTTTTTATAACAAAAAATGTATTGGTTGTCCAACATTGTAGCTTCTCGGTTCTTAATAGAAAGACCTTCCTATGGGAACAACGTCGATAAGCTCCTCCCTCCCTACACAATGATAGGGGGTGCACTGTTACGTTCATGGCTTGGACTTGGAGTTTCTCGAATCAACCATATTTTTCTCTTTTCTTTTGCACAAACCAAAATTAGAGAAGCATTGGTAAATTATTCTTTTATTGAGAAAACTATAAATTTTAAAAGAAGGCAGTCTGACATTTTTAAACTCAGACAAAAGCTTGATGTTTGGAAAACCCACCCAAGGAATTAATAAATGGAATTAAACTTTCATTTACAAGTTATACATAATTATCATCATCTTCTTTGAAATAGTAAACGATGAGTTTTCTGTCAATAAAAGGCCGGAAGATGGAGAATATAATTTCTTCTTTTAAGAACAAATACAACTCCTTTTTTTTAATATTTAAATCACGTGTATATCTTTCATTTGTTGAAAACTAAATATGCTCTTCGCATTTGGTGCACTGCGGAACACAATATTTTATATATATATATATATTACCAAATGCTAATTAACTATAAATATCGTCTAAATTGGTTTGTAAAATTGCAAATTGAGAAAATTGTCAATAGGAAAATTGCAGAGAAATTGAACTTTGTACGTTTATAATGTTTGTCAATTAATAATAATTCACAAATATTTATATTAGACTTATTATTTGAGACCATGGCTGATCAAAGCCCAAAAGAAAAAGTAGACTACTAATTTGCAAATTTAGCCGAGGTCTTGGTTTGCCAGTCTCGAATTAGGGAACGAAGGGAGTGATTAGGGGTGAGGGATAAGTGGTCAAGCTTCAAGTTCGTCATTGGCGATGTATTATGCCCCGAACGCACCCACTGTTCGATTGCTTCCAGCTCATACGAAAACCCATCAGCTGCCACGTGTGGGTTCTTCATCACCTCCTGCACCCAACATCACAACAACAACAACATTAGCTTTAACTTTGATCATAAATTTCTCACAACAAAAAGCAACATCACAAACACAGACATGCACCTGAAGTATCGGACACAGAAAAACACTGGGCACATCCCTCAGCTCTTCTCTATCTTCAACTCCACCAATCCTTGCCCTCCCTCCTCTTGCACCTACAACATCCCTCTCTCTTCTGATCTCGTTCAGTTCCATCATTACACTTGCAATGCTTAATTCTTCCTTGGGCTCAGGCCCACTGGTAAAGCCCATACACCTCCTGGCTAAGCCCATGAGCTTCTCGGCCACATCCAATGGCCACGGCCCTGCCGTCTCATCTAAGACCCCCGCCAAAGCTTCTTTATCCATTGTTATCTCCTCCTCAACAAGGCCCACCGAATTTCTTGCTGTCAGGAGATGCAGAACTAAAACTCCAAAGGCCTTTATGTCCGAGTCAAGACTGGATTCGTTGGGCCCTAAACCTTTGATCTTTGCAACAAGATTGCGATCCAGGAGGACACTGGAAGGGGTTAGGCGGCCATGAACGAATGGCCTGGGTTGGGCTGCATGAAGAAAGCCCAGGCCCGAGCAAACTTCAGCGGCTATCCTGATTCGGTCTTGCCACCGTAAGGCCTGGTTTCTTCTCCTGGTAAATAGCATGTCTCGCAGGCTACCATTGTGCACATATTCCAGAACTATGCATTTTAGATCAGTGCAGAAGCCAACCATAGCAACCACATGAGGCTGCCGAACGCCACCAAGAAGTCTCACCTGATCATATTGAGTTCTAACTTGAGAATAAATTCTTCTAACATCCTTTTTATCTTAGTTGTTACATCAAAAAAATTAAGAAGATAATATTTTCATCGCCAAATATCAAAATATAAAAACTCAATTTTTTGCTCTACCCTAATTATCAATATCACTCTTAATCAAATAGTATATTAAAATCCACCCATAAAAAAGTGAATTAATACTTTTAAGACTTTTAACTTGAGTAATACATTTTTTAGATATAAATATGAATGGATCTTAATACACATAAATTTGATTTTTACTCTGCTTACACTATGAGAATTATATATTTCAAATTTTTATATCATTTTGTACCAAATATCTAAAAAGCTTCATTTAAGTTCTGCTATAGCAGGATCAGTGCAAATTTTAAAATATTTGTTATCACGTTTTTTTTTTTTTTAATATGACATTTATGTCATTTTAATTTTTATTATCTAATACCGCGACCGACTAACAAGGAGAAAGACGACCTAATTGTTGATTACGAAAAACTTACCTTGGCTTGGAACTCTTGTTGGGACATGCCGTGACTCGCACTGGGCATCTTGATAGCCACAGTGGAATGGTTAATCCTTCCTCTATAAACATTGGTCCAGTCGCCACCGGACTTCAACCGGAGCCGCTCGGAAAAGTCGTCGGTGGCCAACCTGATTTCATCCGTCGTGTACTCCCTGAAACTGAAACTGGGTTCGCTCACCCTGGCCGCCATTCCTATGGCATCCTTTTCTTTACAAAACTCTATCCTTCTATTCAACACATCTCTTTGCCTCCTTAGCTCATCTATTTCCCCGACCATCTCATGCCTTGCTTTCGCTGCATTCTCCAATTCGATTTCGGCCTGTGACCTTGCCAATGTCGATATCTGAAGCTTGTTTGACAGCTCCGATTGAAGCTCCACCAGTGAACTCAGCCTTTTCTTCCTCTCTTCTACGTCACTTCTGATTTCGTATATGTTTTCTTTTTCCGCTTCGATTTCTTTTACCAGCTCTTCCTTCGTGGTGATTTCTTCCTTTATTTTGCTTTCAAGTTCTTCGGCCTGCAAAATGGCAACCTTTTTTCTTAAGAATTTGGATGAAAATCTCATCTTGGCAATAAAATTAGACAGGGATAAAAATGTATGAAAATTATAGTGTACCCAAGTTCTAAAGTATCTCATTTTAAGAAAAAATGGTAAAAATGCACAGAATCTCCATCCACTTAGAAACATGTACAATTACAACATATTTGACAATAGTGAAAAAAGCCAAAAAAAAGGGAGTGAAAGGAAAAAAAAAAATTATAACTTTGTTTGATTGATGTGAATAACTTTTTTGCCTATGTAATCTCATTTCCTTCAAATAATTGATCAGAAGTTATTGTACAAATGAAAATGGGAAAGCAAAAGACCGTTTTGCCCATGCACCCAAGTCTCTCTGCCAACACCTTCAAACCTTGTAATCTTCAAGTTATTATATAGTGAAGTTTGATTTTTGTTTGAAAAATTTTTTAAATTAAAAATATTTATATTAAAGGATCTTAAAGTTTAAAATTATTTTAAAACATCTAAGGGTTAAATTTTTAACTTGAGGTATTGAAATGTAATTTTTTTATATAGTTAAAATTTTTTATTCTTAAATTCTTTAAAATAATTTTAAATTTTAATATTATTTAGTATAAATATTTTTAACTTGAAATCTGTAATTATAATTTTTTTTGTTTTATATTAATTAATAAATATTAATTTTTTTAATATTTTTTGGCATTGAGGTATTTTAGTCATTTATTCATCTTTTATTTCTACTTTTTAACTATTTTCATTCTATCAAACATAAAAATGAAAAAATATTCTCATCTCATTTTACTTATACCAAGCATGATTTTAGGTTATAAAAATCTAATCCATTCTTATTTTTATTTTCCTTTCTATTCCTTCAAAAATCTTTTTACTTTACTAAACACAATATTAATTTCCTTCATATTTAAAACTTTGCAATTGACAAGTTTAGGTTTTCTCCGGCTGACATCCAATTAGGCTAAAATGCCTTTTTTTTCAAGTTATAAATTTAAAGTGTGAAGATAATAATTATAAGTAAAAAATTTTAATTATAAAAAAAATTACATTTTTAAAATTTTAACTATACTATACAGTTAAAATCTATAAAGTGTAATTTTTTTCAAAATTAAACTTTTTAATTTGACAATTATAATTTTTATCTTTATACTTCAAATTTATAACCAAAAAAAGGGGCTAAAAACTCAACTAAATCCTCTCCGGATAACACCACAATAAAACAGAATTCATTCTCACAATTAACACTCTTTGCTCGTGAATTTATTAAGTTCACTAACAAAGCTCCTCCATTTAAGATGAAAAGGGAGTCCGGATCTCTGAAGTAGGAATTCAACTAAAGTGAGGAGAGAGAAAGACATAAAGAGGTGGGTCTCACCTCTGACATGTGGGTCTCATCTTATGTGGGACTCACCTCCCTCCTCACCTCAGTTGAAGTGAATTCAAAAGATTTTAGTTTGATGAAAATGTCACTAATAAAGGATTTGGATCCCCTCATGTTCTCTCATGTCCTCTCTAATAAAGAGATTCATTCCCTCCAAAAGAAAAAAACAAATAAAAAATAAAAAATTTAAGTTTGTGAAATACATAACATGAGGAACCCCAACATGAGGTGATTTATTTCCACTAACAAAGGTCCTCTATTGAGCACATCTATGTCTCCTGAGCTCATCTAAGAATTATTGAAAGTATAACTGAAATATATTTTTAGCTATAAAATTATTTACTGTTTTAATATTTTTGTAATTATATACTAGCTAAACAAATATTAAATAAAACTTTAACTTATATAAAAATAAATTAATTTAAGTTAAATTATGAACCACCAAAAAAATAATAATAATAATAGCAGCAGCAGCTGCAGCTTAAAAAGTTTTAAAAATTTACCCGACTGTTGCATAAACAAATAGCCCATTCAGCTTTTGCATGTCTATCCAAATTATCCTTAGCTTCTTTCCTCTTCAATTGGATGATCTTGTGTGCCTCATCAAGTTTACTTTTCAGGATCTCAATTTTTTCTTCTGCACTCTGAGAAGGAAGCACATTTAGGCATTATTTCAGTCAGTTCCTCATTTGTATAAAACCATGGCCAATTCGATAAAAGATAAAAAGAAAAAAAGGAAGGAAAAAAACGGAGGGGGGGACAAGGCCAAAAATTGTAACAACTTTTGGTCTTCAAAAAAAGTACTCAAAATGATTACACCAGACACATAAACAATATTATGAATTTGAAAATGGCCTTTTTTTTTTTTTCATGGGTAAGAATTTGAAAATGGCATCCATATAACATGGCCCCAATTTACAATGGGTCCCACGAAAAAATCACACGTTAATAGAGTCAACATGGAAATAAAGAAAAGTAAAGGCGAAATCATGGAAACCAGATGGTTATTTCAGACTTTCACACACAGACCTTCCTTTTTTTCTATATTGTACTATAGCATAATCCACCATCTAACTCCTCCCCAGAACAAACAAAGCGAAACAGAACAAAGCAGATAAATTATTTTCTGAAAATGAAGGCCACATGTTTGATGGAAATATCTGTGAGAGACTATAGTTTAATTTACCCTAATAGAATTGTTCTGTTCAGTGACTTCTGCCTCAATTGGACTAATCGGCGAGACGTCATTGTCTTGTCGCCCGAAGCTCTCTTCATCCAAGTTAGAAGACAACAAATCCTGGAAATAACTTTCAATCTCTTGGAGATAGAATTCCCACTGGTTCTGTGAAACTGGGGATTCCATAATTGCCGATGAAGTTGCTGGTCCACGAGAGCCTCTACTATCTGGGGAATCCATGTTTCTTTCACTGAACACTTTCTCTAACCAATCTTTGAAAGTTGTCTTATCTCTCATTCTGGCAACCATGACTCCATTATCGTCCTCCATGATTTTTTCATCGTTCTGTCCTCTTAGGAAAACTTGTTTCCCTCCACATATGATGAAAAGTTCACAGAAGTCAGGCTTATGTTGATGAACATAGAACAACCCGCTTATGGCACCTCTTGATTTCCTATATATACCACAAGAACAACGAAAGAAAGAATTTAGAAAAGCATGATTAGATTTTTCTGTGATAAAAAAGCAAGAGAAAGAAAGAGTACCAGGAGGGCTTCATTAATGAAAATCCAATAACCAGTTTGGTTATTTCTAGACCAAAAATCAAGTCTGTGATGCGTTTTTGGATTGGTTCATCAAATTTCTCAACTTCAAACGTTTCAGCTGGCACCTGTAATTAATACCCAGAAACAGAAGAAGAGGAATTGGAGGGAAACAAGTAAAATGACTATCATCCAATCAATTGAGAACTGATTATATTAAAGCAACAAAATTTCCAAACCTTCCCACAGAAAGCTATGTACTTGGAAAGCAGCTGGTCAATTTTCTCTTGCTCTAATTTCCTGAGAACTGCTAGCTTCTCATCGCTCACAGATCTTGCTGGCAGTTTCCCAACTGCAACAGAATCACAAAACTAAGAGAAACCCAATTGAATTTCAACGATAATTGAGAAGAAAACAGATCTTTAAAAAGAAAAATGTGAGAAACTTACATGGGGTATAAACATAATCCTTGGAATTATTGTGACTCACATAGAGAATGACAATGGAAATGGGATGAGATTTCCATTTACTGAGAGCCCAATGCAAGGTTTTGATTCCATCTTGCAGATCATTACCGACAGCAACATAGATTTTCCCTCTTTGGGTTGCATCCATAATTTGGTCGTTTCAAGCTACCCAGATCCCCTGTTTGCCTGCCGAATCAAGAAGCAGATGAAGCAAGAATTCCGGCAAGAGCCATATCACCGGGAGCAAAAATATCTAGGAGAGGTTGTTGATGTGGTTTTGAGCTATCATTCTAGACAGTGTGAAAAAATCGTTGTAAAAGTATGTGGAAAAGGACGAGGTATCATCATTTTCAAAGTTTTCTTCTTTGATTTTCGCAAGAGGATTTGATTTATATTTTATTTTAATACTGCTTTTGTGTGGTTTTACCAAGACGAGAGCTGAAGAGGACGGCCACATTTGGACTTTTCCTCGTGTCTTATGGAACTTGGCAAACCGAGTGCGGCTCCCTTGCCATTTGCTTTTCAGATAGCTATTTTATTTCCGCGGTTTATACCAAGAATTCAATTGTGTTCCTTTCTTTGGCCAAAAACTTGTGATTATTGTGGTAGAAACACTCCTGTGACAAGTTGCATTAAAAAAAAAAAAAAAAGACTAACAGCGTAGCAGATAATGTTAATAAATTTGGGATTAGGAAACACTTACATTATAAATTTTTTAGTAAATTATAAATTTTTTTTTGAATTTTGTTAAAATTACATAAGTTTTTCTTTATATTTAACATATATGCAGACTTTTTTTAAAATAAAAAATTATTTTATACTTTAGTCTAATTTTAAATTTTTTTAAACTAAAATACCCTCTATTCATTTAAATACATTTTTTTTATAAACTAAAAGAATTAAATTAGTAAAATTGGTCAAAAAAATTTAAAATTAAATTAGAGTAATTTTTTGTTTTAAAAAATATTTGTATATATTTTAAAATATAAAGGAGTTCGGTAAAATTTTAATAAAATTTAAAGAAAGTCTATAAAATTTATTATAAATATTATACACATATTTTAATAAATTGATTTAAAATGTTATGCATAAGGTATGTTGAACGGATTCACGAATCATGATAATTAATTAAGAATTTTATCATATCAACAACTTTGATGAGGATGAGATCCTATTCCGCACTCATTCTTTTCAAAGAATCAAATAGTTCAAGAACCTAGACATCAAAGTATATTTGAAATTTTCAATTCGTACAGTTCGTGATATAGCTGGCCAAAAAACAATTGATGACATCATATACTATTGAAATATGCAAATATGCTATTAATTTTTTTTTCTCTTTCATTGTATATTATGCAAATATGAAAAGTTGTATCTTTCTCTTCTTCTTCTTCTTTTTTATACTCTTGATATATTGATAAGTTTTTTAATTTATAAAAAATTTTGAAAAAAAAAATGGTATGCCCTCTTAGTTTGGAGAGTTAAAATTTGCGCAAAGGGTAATCCGAACACTATTAAAGGCACCAAAGCCGTCAAGAGAGAGGACTCAAGAAGGTGAGTGCAAAATTTGGATCCTTGTTAGTTATAGTGGAGTTTGTATTTATATTGTTCTTAAATGTTAGTTAATGATAAATTTTAAATTACGTGATTTAGTAAAATTATATAATTCGCCTGACCAAAATAATTTTTTATATAAAGCTATTTTAAATTATTCTATTTAAAACTACTTCTTATATCAATATATTATAAGAAGTCTGTAGACTTAGAATTATTGATTTTCTTTGAGTCTTAGTATAATGGATTGAGTCATCTTGAACCTATATATAAATATATTAATAATATATAATTTAATTAAAATCATTTAACTAATAATTTATCAAAAAAATAGAATAAGACTAGGAAAAAGGATATATATATATATATATATATATATATTCCAAGCCTGATGTAACTTTCGATAGTCTTTAGTTTCATGTTTGTATCCAAAACGTTCAACAAAATATTAATACTTGATTACGTTCAACACTCAAAAATATAATTATTATTAAAAATAATCGGGTAATTCCAAGTCTTGGACCAATTGAACATAGTAATTGTAAATTTTAATCTCTAAGGGTATGTTTTGTACCGTATAAAACCTGCTAATATAATACATTATAAACTTATAACTTGTTTGGTGCATATAATGTATTATATAAGTTTATATATTATAACTTTCGTATACATCAAAATGATGTATAACTTAATCATGCCTTAGAGGGTAAGATTAGACCTGATTAAGTTTTAATATATTAATACTTTTCAATTTTAATCCCACACCTATAAAACATTCGTTTGTTAGATTAAATCAATTTTAATTAATACTAGTTAGGATCAAGTTAGTTGAGTTATTTTTATTTTTTTTATAAAAATTATAAAATGACTCTAAAAAAATAAAATTTTTATATAAGTCCTTATAAAATAATTTTTTATAAAAATTATAAAATGACCCTAAAAAATAAAATTTTTATATAAGCCCTTATAAAATTACATTTGACCATTAAAAATTTTTTTTATATGTCCCTATAAAATAATTTTTTTTAAAAAATTAATAAGAATGGAATAGGCTCTGCAACAACTAATTTAATATTAAACTGAATCTAATTGGTTTACTATGAGACTGGATTAGATTGGTTTCTTAAACTAATTAAGTCATGACTTTTAAAAAATAAAAATTTCATATAAGTTTTTATAAAATTATATTTTGCCTCTAAAAAAATAAAATTTTCATATAAATTCTTATAAAATTATATTTTAATTATTTAGCCTCATGTGACTATACGAGATTAGATCGTTCAAGTAACTAAGTTATCATGCACTATATACAACCCTATTCACCCATATTTAAAAAAAAAATTAATATAACACATAAAAATATAATATATTTTTGAAGTAAAGGTTATTGTTGTTAAAAGAGTTAATTTTTATCTTATCCAGTGTTATATAGTACATCATCAAATAAATAATAATATTATCTTATACGATACATTATCTTATATAGTATCATACCAAACATTGTATAATCTTAAAATTTTATCAGGCTTTATTCTATCAGGCCTTATTCTATCAGATCTTATCTTATACATCATACCAAATGGGTCCTAAAGTTGCTAGTTATATATATATATATATATATATATAAAATCAAGGTGATGAGTTGCATAAAATAGCCGGTATCTTTTTTTTTTTATTTCCAACATTTTTATATCAAAAAAAGATAACGAATATATATCATTTGAAAATTTTTATGCCTCTACTTAGAAAAAAGTTAATCGGTTGGTGAGTTAGGTGACACTTTTAACAACTCTATATTGACTGGCTAGTTAAATATATTTAATCCTCACATCATCATACATTAGTATTCGTGAATCTGTATGACAACTTTTATATAAATATATGTATTGTTAACTCGCGAAGTATATATTTTTAGATTTGATGTCGGTTAAGTCATTTCTAATTGTTTTGTTTAAGACCTCAAAACTGTGGTATTAATATTCTGTAACCTCTATTTAAAAAAAAAATGTATCTAATTCATTAATCTAGTCTAAATTGGAGAGTGATAAGAGATGAGCATGGTAGCTACTCTCGTTTCTATTGATTTGACTTTATATAATGTATGAGTATGACATTATAATTAATAAAAGATTAAATTATACATAATTCTTTAAATTTTAAATCATATGCAAGTAACTTTTTAAATTTTAACAATAAATTTGTATAAATTTTTAAATTTATACAAATAACCTCATTCTCATTGATTAATTTATCATTTTCCTAATTAAATATGACACATCATAAAAATTATTTGTACAAGAAAAAAAGTTAAGGGGTTTATTATTACTAACATATTATGTTTTATTAATGAAATAATGAATTAATTAATGATATGAGAATCATTTGTATAAATTAAAAAATTTTAAAAACATTATTGTCACATTCTAAAGAATCATCATTATGTGACTAAAATTGAGGAGAATTTTGCACAATTTAGTCTTAATAAAACTGTGATCCATTATGTAATTAATTAGTCACCTCGTATATGGAGTGGTTTACCTTACCCTCAATAATTTGGAAGTGATTGTTGATTAGTTTGACGCAATTTATACGTAGGCCTTATCCTAAGGCTTGTGCAAACATATTATATTAGGAAAACCTTTAATAATGACTTAATTTATCAAAATGTTACTAATTTTTAGTTGTCTAAGCCAATAACAAATTAAAAATTAATTACATCATAAGTGAATTTTATCCAAAAAAAATTAATTTTTTTTATACATAATTATTTTTTATTTATTTAATTCACTAAAAATTAATCCACTAAGTTTATACAAGAATTGAGAATTTATTTGTTAATATGACTTGTTTTAGAGTTAATCATGGGCCAAGTTTGGGATTGAAATTTCATCTGCCTGCAACAGAGAGGCTGGAATATGAAACCCAAATGGTTAAGCCCAAACCCAGTCAACTGAGAGCAGGCCCAACAAGAGGCTAATGTTTAAAATGAGCCCAGTATCTTAATAGGACCCCCAACCCAATAATTTTTTTATTTCACACTACTTAGATCATCGGCTTTTTTTTTTCAGATATTTTATTATATTGATAAAATGTATAAATTATTTTCATTTTAAATTGACTTGTACAACTAAAGTATTATAAACACATGGTCTTGACACATACAATTAAAGCACTCAGGATATATTGTCAGATGTCTGTTTTTTATATGTTAATATTCAAAATGATGAGAAATGCCGAAAATAATTGAAGACAGGATCCTTTAAATATTTGGTGTATCTTTTTCTTCTAATAGGCAGTAGGTAGCGTATTTTTAGTTTCTATTTTTGGATAAATTAGAGTTTACTCGATGTAGTTGGCTCAAAGTTGGTTTCGTTTTCTTGTATTTTTTCGGTATGCTCAACTTTTTTTTTGTCCTTTTAATATTATTACATTGTAGTTTAAAGCATGCAGATAATTTTTTTCTCACCAATTAATTATTGATCAAATTTCAACCTCTTTTTTTTTTCAAAATTTAGAGCTTGTGAAATGAGTTTGAATTTTCTGCAATTGTATTTTTTTTCTATAGTTGTACTGTTAGCAAAGAAATAGAATGTATTTTAATTTTTTTCTTTTTTATTTGAAATTAAAGTCACTCACCCTTCTATCTCTCTACTTATAACACAATTGTAGAGAATCTATATTCCTTATGAAATGTATTTCACGGCAAAAAAGTGTTTTTTTTGCTATGGTTATTTAGCAATGGTTATAATTGTTAAATTGTTGCGATTTGGACGACTACTATTATTTAATGGTGGTTGTCTCAATAATCATTGTTAAATAATTACAATTTTTAAAAAAATAGTAACAGCAGTTATTTAGTAATAGTTATAATTGTTGTTAAATATTAAATAATCCCTCAATAATCTTAGAACATTCATTATACAAAAATCACATACCTCGTCAACTACCTGTGTTATTTCCCTCTCCCAACTGCTGTCTAGGGTCACCATTAGTCAATAGCCACTAGTTCATCGGCCATTTCAACCAAATGTCACCGATTTATCATTTGGAACTACCAATCTACCAATATATATATATGAACTTTTAGACGTAGTGTTATTTAAATATTGGTGAGCTTATTTAAAAAGAACAATTTTTAGTGAGATTAAAAGAAATTACATTTTATGCTGTAATGTATAGTAATTGTCAATTTTTTTTATCATATAAATAGCATTTTTAAACTCAAAAACCAAAATTTTAAGGAAAAAAATGAATATAATTGCAGGAGTATGATTCTTATTGACTTAAGGAATACTTAGAATTTGTGAAAACTAAGTAAGCACATGACAGAAAACCTTATTTAAAAATATGTGTTTTATTTAACAAATTTTTTAGTGATAAAGTTTACATAATATATGTCACATTTTTTTTTCTTTCTCACAAGGAGCACCTTCTTTAATTTTAACACAATTTATTACAATTTAATGTGCCACATAAAATTAGAATTTAGTAAAAGTTATAATTAATAAGCAAGAAATCTTTTAGCCTCCCATCTCTCTTTAAAGCACTATCTAGGAAGCACCTATGTAATGAGCAGCTTTTACCTTCTTATGTCTTCTTCTTAAAAACCCTTTCCCTTGACACTTGGGATGACATCTTTAGGGTTGTAAATTTCATCTTCTTTGTTTCAATTGAGATTCCCAACCCATGGTTTATAAACTCATCATAATCAATGACCAACTTTATGATGAAGTTTAACACCATCAATGGCAATGAGGATAGCAAGTCACTGGAAATGGAGTTTCACGATGTGAGGTTGTTGACAAAGTTGGAGAAGCTATTCTGCAATCTATAAAACAAAGGGTTAATAAGATGAATATTGGGTTTTCATTTAAGAAGAGTGAGGTTCTGGTTATGGAGTCAAAGGATTTGCATGGCAATTTTAGAAGATCAATAGAAGAGATGGTGGAATCACATAGGGTTAGGGATTGGAGGAACTATTAGGTTGATACTTGAGGATAAATGAAAAGAATAATCATAGGTTTACAATGACAAATCTATGCAACATTCAAGTTAAAAAAATGTATACATTTGTAGATACTCTACCTTTTTAGTTAAAAGAGCTCAGGCAACCTCTTTGCTTGTCTATCATCTTTACCTTTTTGGAGTTTGTTCATCTCTTGTTTGGTTTGCAAGTTTAGTTGATTAAGATTTTAAAAAGGAAAAAAAAAAATAAACATGCAAACCCATAGGTTATGCAAGCTAGCTTATATATTAGATAGGTTATGTAGGTTGGCTAAAAAATAACCCTATTATGAAACTTGTCCAACGAGTGGGCAAACTTAACTCACCAAATCAATAGGCTAAATAGGCCAATTTACTAGGTTTAACTTATTTTGACAACTTTAATAATACTAAAGTTGTTGGCAAATACATTTAAACATATAAAGATTCCACCTTTTTTTTTTATGGTGCCAAAACAATTAATCAATTTGGACTTTTATTATACTAAAATTCATGCAAATCTAAATGATTACATGCTATATAAGTGGAGGATGCAGATAAAAATGTCTATAAGAAATGTAGTACATCTAGATGAAAACCAAAAGGTAAGCATATGTCCAATGGTAGTAAAATGAAAAAAAAGAAAAGAAAAAGAAAAGGCTACCTACAAAAATTCTACAATATTTTTCACTAAAGGCATTGTTATAGAAGTTATTCATATCATCTAAGATAGTTAAACATATGAGATGACATACAGTGAAAATGAATATTGATGGTATGGTTATGATTATAGTTTACAGAATTAGTAATATTTAACAATATTTTGATTATAGTTTATGGAATTGATTCATATTTGATAATATTATAATTATGATTTTTGTAGAATTGGTAATATTATGATTATGTAGATAAAGATTTCTACATATAAATCTAGTTTAGTGTCTATTTCATAAAAAATATCATATTAAGATTCATTGTCCTCTGGTTAAGGAAGTCAAAAGCACTGTGTTGTGCTCGGGGCTTATGATTGGGTCTTTCCTTATCTAAAGTATTTAGATGTTCCACTCATTCTTATAGTAAGATGAGTTCATTTGCTTCTTTTTTTTTAACATAGCTAGAAAGTCAGGTCTTTCAAGTGTAATTAAAAGTGAATGACCAATAAAAAATGATAGATAACCAAGTAAGAAAGATTAATGCAATGATAACTTTTATTCTCCATAGCTTCTAGGGTCATCTGCCATATGAGCTTGCTTCTTTTTAAATTCCAATAGTAATATTTATAATGTATTCATCAAGCAATATTTATCTTTTGTAATTTAATTTTTATATATTTATAGTAATATTTTATATTTTAATTTAGGCACTTCATCAAAAGAACAAGTATTAGCTAAGTATGGTAAATTATTTTTCACCTTCTTCCAATCAAAAAGAATAATATTAATAGTTTTAAGGTAAATGAAATAACTTGTAGAAATTTTTATTAAATGATATTATAACTGCATTTAGAACTTACCTAGTGATTTATAAAACTTTTGTCTACAATATATTATTATTATATGTACTAAACTTAAATTTTAATTTTAATGTCAATTTAATTTTTATTTGATCATAATTTAGAATTTATTTTAGTTGTGATTATTATGTATAAGTCATTTTAGTCATACTTATATACAAGTTCAAATATCATAATTATGTTTTAAAAAAATTAGCAACCATTATAGATGCTACTATGTATTACTATCTAAATAATGATGATTGATGTACTTAGCTATAGTTCCAACACAACTACTGCTAAATTTACTTAATTTATAATGGCTGACCAATGTTCATTATGTAATCAATTGCAATAGTTGTTCTCACAGTTGATAACAATCGCTGGAATTTTGTTCACAATGGATAATATTGAACCGTTGCTAAAGCCCAAAAACAAAATTACCATAAATTATCCTATTTGTTGTAATGTTTCTTTAACTTTAAAAATAAACAGTTAACCTTTTAAATTTGCAAATTCATGTAATTTACTTATTTCATTGGCAAGTCCATTAATTTGGCTATCAAAGCTCCTCTATATAAAAAAGATGATGCCACATCATCATTTTTGTGTATGTCCATTTGGCATTGAGCAAACATATAAGACTAAGTAAGGGTATTTAAAACTTTTCATTATTTCTTTGATCCATCATGAAGTTAAGGCATAAAAGAGAAGTATCTTCTACATAAATGTTCAACTTTAAAAGTTAGGTAGATAGCAACATAAGTCCAATAAAGAAGCCAATTACCTAATACAGTTAGAGCAATACAAATAGCATAATCATAGAGAGAAAGAAACCTAGCTAGCTAACCAACTTCTACACATGATTTGTGTGGAATATTTAGTCATGCATGTACAAGAGCAATGTGGCAACAAGTTAGCAATGACCATTATGGGCTGTTACTATCTAGATACTCATTTTGTCATTTCTTTCTTTTCCTTTGTTACATTGTCGTGTGTTGTCATAAAAGAGGGTCAACAAATGATTGAAAATATCTATGTATTAGAGGTTTTCCGTTCTCTTGAATAAAGGAATTCTTTCTCATTTATCCTTGCATTAATATTTGCAATCATAAACATATGAAAACGCTACCATTTTTGTCTTCTCATCTATTGCTAGCATTGGATATATTCTTGACCCATATTATTCTCTCTTTGAATCAAACGAAGTGTTTCCTTGTATGATATAAAGATTTCAAACAAATTGTTGAAAACTCAAAATATTAAAATAGTACCTATTTTCACACTCCTTCAAAATCACCAAAATCTTCATCCTCTTAATTGTTGCCAACATTTTTCACCACGAATTGGTTATCCCTATATTTGCTTGATGGATTATTTTAGGAAATTCTAATACTATTTCCTATAACCTTATTCATTTTGATAGGAATATTGTCTTCAACGATTAAAGAACTCTTTACAACCTAGTGCAACATTTTATCATGTTTGATTTCTTTAAACAAGTGAAAAAAAATACACAAGTTATTATGTATATAAGAATTATTGTTTTTTGTTGAAGTTAATATATCAAATTCAATTTCTTTTTTCATTACATATTGCTCTTAAATCATATAAATAATATATGATTTAACATATTTTATTATAATTTATGCATGTACACTTAACAATATCTATGTGTATTGTAAAAATTTGATGCTAATTTTTAATAGAAGTAGTAATGAAACTAAGTTGGTAGTTATAACTTTCAAATACTAGTTTTAGTCTTAATAATGCCTTATAAAGTTAAGACAACAAAATGACATGATAAATAAGTAGTAATAAAATAAAAAATAAGTAACATTATTAATATCTTTAATAATGATATGCTTGGTATGATAAAATGGAGGAAAAATGGAAGGAAACAATACAAAAGAAAAGATAGAAATGATAAGAGAAAGTAGATGAGTTATCCCTCATGTTATTTGGTATAATAGGATGGGGGGGAGAGGGATGTTTCTCTTCTCTAGTTTTATGGAAAAAAAAATATGAAAGAAAATATAGTAAATAAAATGTCAAATTATTTTATTATCTTCTATTTGATTAAATATATTTATCATGAATATAATATATGTTACATCTATTTGTTTATATTAATATAAATATACAATTTATTTATTTTAATTTTCTATTGTTTATTTGTAATTAAATTATTAGAAGTCTTATTTATTGCTTAATTGTATTGCCAATTTGCAAAATGGTATGGGGTCCACAATTTTTTATGAAAATGGTCTATTATTTATTTATAATATAAGTATGATAAGACTTATAGCAAATATTTTGTTTTCTAATTTGAATCCTCTCAATTGAAGATCCTCGTCAATGGTTTAGTTGAGCAATTCTAGACCTTCTATATTTGGTTTGGATGGCTTAGATTTTAAGATTTTTTTTAATTTAAATTATTATTTTATTAGAGTTTACAATTAAAAAATTATTTTTATTTTGCATTTGATTTTCTTTAAAAAAAATCATAATAACAAAAAATAAACTTGAAACTTAAATCATCCAATTCAATTTGAATAGTCTATATTAGACTTGATTAGAGGTTAGATTCATTTTAAAAAAAGTTAAGTTTGTTAAAACTTTGGATTAAGAAGAAAAAAAAAACTGTAAGCCAAATTAGCAAAAGTTAATTTTATTTTTACTTCCATCGATATCCTATGGACATTTTTCTAGTGATCCAAGACCATTTGAATTTATGAACATGGGAACTAATTTGCATCTAATTACTGGTGGTATAAAATTTAGTAGAAGTTTTGAGTTCATGCATGCTTTCTTATTCTCAAATGATTTGCCACTACTAGAAAAATTAGATTTAGCGAGGGACAAATTCCTCGCTAAATTCTTTAAATCCCTCGCTAAATCTGATTTAGCGAAGGATAATTTTTCTCGCTAAATCCGTTGCTAAATCACTGATCGCTAATTTTTAGCGAGGGATAGTAATATTCCTTGCTAATTTAGTGAGAAATTTAGCGAGGGAATGAAATCTCTCGCTAAATTTAGCAAGGGACGTATTCCTCGCTAATCCTTCGCTAACTGACTAAAAATCATATTGTTTTAGCTAGGAATTAGTGAGGAAGATTTCCCTCCGTAAAATTATCTTAGAGATGGATTGAGATGCCACGTCATCATGCCACGTCACGCCTCCACATCACTCCTCCAAGCCACATTGTTGCCACATCATGCCTACATGCCAGGCCATGCCTCCGCCACATCATACCACCACACCACCTCATGCCACATCATGCCATGTCATATATTGCTTCAAATTTGCCATACCTGAGGTTTGAACCCAAGACCTGAAGCTCCTTCCTTTGTGTTCATCTTTTCTGCCAGTTGAGCTGCAATGAACCTATAGTTTTTTAGTATAAAATTTAATATATATCATATTAGTTAACTATTATAATATCATGATTGTACTAAAATTATAAATATTCATCAATAAATAATATTATATGCTTTAAACATAATATATTATATTTTCATCTATTACATATATTAAAAGTTCAATTGTTTTACTAAAAAGGGAAAAATATGAGCTTTTTTTTTTACACATAGAAGAGCAAGCTCAGTAATATTGAAAATTGATAAGGTTTTTTTAGTTTAATATTTATTTTAACAAGGATTAAAATAAATCTTGCTAATTTTCTTTGCTAATTTAGAGAGAGATAAAATAGGCCTCGTAAATTCCTCGCTAATTTAGAGAGAGATAAAAATGGGCCTCGCAAATTCCTCGCTAATTTAGAGAGGAATAAAATATGCCTTGCTAATTTCTTGCTAATTAGAGAGGGATAAAATAGGTATCGCTAATTCCTCGCTAATTTAGAGAGGGATAAAAATGGGCATCGCAAATTTCTCGCTAATTTAGAGAGGGATAAAATAGGCCTTGCTAATTTCTTGCTAATTAGAGAGGGATAAAATAGGTATCGCTAATTCCTCGCTAATTTAGAGAGGAATAAATAGGCTTCGCTAATTCCTCGCTAATTAGAGAGGGATCAAAAATCCCTCACTAATTTCCTCGCTAAATTTAACTCAAGCTACGAAATTAATTTTTCTCGTTAATTTCCTCGCTAATTCGGTGTTTTAGAGAGGAATCAATGATCCCTTGCTAAATGTCCTCGCTAAATCTAATTTTTCTAGTAGAATTTGTATGATTATAGCTAGAAATACTGCAAAAAACTCTAAAGTTTTAGAATGAAGATTAGTTGGACTTGATACAATTTTGACATTGTTTAGCTTACCTGACTTAATTCATTAATATATATATATATATATATATATATATATATATTAAAAATACAGGCCAAAGTTGGATTCCATTTAGACTTAAAAAGAAAAAAACTTAAGTTTAGTCCAAACTTTTTTGAACTTTTTTTTTTTCGGTTTATATCCTTTTTTTTTTTGAAATTATGTTTATTGGATTGAGCAAACCCTTCAACCCATGATTAAATTTAGTTCAGATCTATCAATTAAACAATTGATAAGATTATTCAATTCAAGAGATCCATTTTATTTTTTTTCTTTCTAATCCTTTATTTTCTTTTATATTTATGCAAAACAAATAGAGAAATGATAGAATCCTCCCCTATTTTCCATAAAATAACTCCCCTATTTTCCGTTTTTTCTTTCTTCCTTGTTTTCTCTCTCAAACAGAACATTATACAAAATGATTTCAATTCAAATCACACTGGTAGCAAAACTGCATGTAATTTACCATTGTCGCTAAGAAAATGGCCATGTTAATAGAGAAACGTGGTACTTATCATTCAATTTTTATCATTCAACCTTTTTTTTTTTTCTCTAGCATGAATGTGAATGCTATGGATTCAGCTAACAGTTATGGCAAATGTCATGTGCATGGCGGGCACCACTTGAGTACATATCATTTCGTTAACGTGGCTTTATTTTAAAATGAACCCTGGGATTATACAACAATGGGATAGGTAATCTTGAACGCAGTTAAAATATGGAATCATTAAAATATTACAAAGTTGAACCCAACATTTAAGACATCATTATATTAGTACATGTCCGGACAAGGGAATGCACGTGCGTCGCCGAAATCATCGTTGCTGCCTCTCTCAATGCACGTGCCCCTCCGGTCAATGGTCAAAAGCACTGATTGCTTTCTCTCTGTCTCTCTTGCCTTTTACAAAAAAAAAAAAAAAAACATAGAACGTTGATCAGGAACCATCATCACCGTCCAAGAATTTTAATCAGAGAGATCTATCATGATCAGGATTTGAATAACAAAAAATTTATATACAACTTTTTTTATATTTCTATTATTAAAATTTTTAATTAAAACATAATAAGTATATAATTTTTATAAATAAATATATAATTCTTTAATTAATTAAATTATACACCTAATATATTTTATTAGAAAATATATAATAAAAATATAAAAAATTATACTTACTATAATCATTTAAATAATAAAATACCGCGACCTGTACCCTTGAGGCTTTGGCTTCAACTTGCTATTTAGAACGATATAATATACAGCATAAGGCTGTGGTTTATGTGCCCGATACAAGCATGCCTCTAAACTCTATACTTAACCTTGATTCTTTTTATTAAAAAAAAAAAAGATTGATTTGGCGGAGGCCAGTTCGCACCTTCACATTCCCTTTGTCTGTTGGGGTAAACCACGTGCGTGTCACCTGCCGATTTCAAAGGGGGTTAAAACTTAAACAAGAGCAAGCTTAGTACCTGTCAGCCACTATGCAACTTGGAGATATATTGTTGTGTGAAGTCTAGAAAATAACAGTCAAAGCTAATCAACAGCTAGATCACCAGCAATCGCGTGAGCGTACACAATTTGTGCTTCTTCAAATAATTCTTGCACAAATCTTTTCTATTCGTGTGCGTGTGCGTGTGCGTGTGTTTGGAATCAATATATATGTACATATATATACATGCTTGAATAACATTTAAATCATGCTTAATAATTAGATAGCTTATGCAAGAGAATTAATAAGACAAATAGAACTACTTCGCTGGGAATATGATGACTCATATATGGTCATTCGGAGGCAAGGGGATGAATATCATAGGCCTTGAATTTTTTAATAAATAAAATCATAACGAGATATTTCCATTTCATATTATGACAAAACTATTGATGGCATGTGAGACATTCCATTTTGATCTTACATTCATATCATATCTGTGAGATTTACGATATATTTGTATTTATCACCTTTGTACAAGAACACTGTTTGATATATCATTATTCTATATGTTACAGTAGTACTATAATATGAGATGATATGTGGCATAGAGTATTATCATATTCAAAATATCCATGAACCCTTGATATAACATTGTTGATATTTACATTTAAGAGATACCTGTATTTGATTTTGCAAATGTTAATTAATGGTAGTCTTTGAATTTTTAAATATAATTTTTCAATTTTAAATGAATATTTACACCATATATTTATTCTATTTTTACTATTTGTGAATAGAAATACATGTATAAAAAATTTTAAAAATTCAAAAATAAATTATTCCTTTTTCATTCATATAAAAAATAAAATACATTTTTTTTTTTGCAATGTGTGTTTTGTATATTTTAAATGCTTCCTATAATTTTTCATACAATAAAATTTGTTTTGAAATTTATTATTATAAAAAAGATCGAAGTAAAATATAAGTTTTTTTTTAACATATTACATTTTATAATGTGAGATGCCAATATATTTTGCTCGTCGAATAACACTGTTTTTATTAAAATATTAAAATATGCTTTTAAGGCTATCCCAAATATCGCCCAATTGACTACATAAACTTATTACAATTAGGGCGTCTAAAAAAATTTTGATCAAAATCGGTTTTAACAAGAGAGGGAGTTGGCATTGAGATGGGGTTCGAAATTTAAGTTGTGGCTGAGCATGGAAGTGAAGAAGTAGCCAACACGAAAACTAGCGAGTAAGGAGCAAGGGAAAGAAGAATCGCCCTGCAGGTGTCCCTATCAGAAAAACACAACAAGAAGCCATGTGTCATGTCCAAACCAGAATCATCTTCTGGGACCTATACCATGCACATTACCAATCCAAACAGAATACATCATATAAATAGGGGAAAAAAAGAAAAGCCCTACTTTGCTTGCGCACCCAAAACCCAACACCCAACAAATCACCCATCTGTGTGTGTGTGTGTGAAGAATGAACTGTTTTCTGTTTTCATGCACAAGCAGCTTGCAGACACGGTTTCTCTTAGAGTCAGAGGAAAATTCTTGAAAGAGACCCGGTATATTACAACTACAAATCACCCGTCTCTCTCTCTCTCTCTCTCTCTCTCTCTATGTGTGTGTGTGTGTGTGTGTGTGTGTATATATATATGAAGAATTTCATGCGCAAGAAGCTTGCAGACACGGTTTCTCTTAGAGTCAGAGGAAACTTCTTGAAAAAGATCCGGTTTATTACAACTTGGTCTTTGAACATAGCCTTAATTTGTCTGCATTAACAACTCGCTAGTGCCTGCTCGTATATATGTAATAAAAGTAAGTAATTTCTGCTTGTTTTTCCATCATCAATATTCAATAAACTTCCAGGGTCCTAACGCACGTTATAATATGCACTTTCAGTTCAATAAAAGTTGTAGGAGACTTTGAATCTCTTTTCTTTGCAACAGAGGAGACTTTCAAATCTTGATGGTCATTGTATGTTAATGCTAATTAATTGAGCTCAACTTCATGACCAGTTATCTGTTCGTACAGTTAAGTTTCTGCTTTTCCACCCTTTCTTTCCCCAAAATGAGGGATTTGAAATTAATGGTCCATTTCTCGGAAAAGGAAAAGGTCTTGGGTATGTAGTTTTTTCAATAAATAGAAATATCTTTTGGCCATATATATATATATATAAAATTAATTAATTACTTTATTAAAGTATATTCGTTTAATTTTTAATTAGAGTTAAGAGTATTACAAAGATTCAGACTTAATTTGTCCACGTTCATTCTTTGAACGAACTTAAAGATACATTTCTTTCTATATTGGCTTAGCACATTTAAAATTTTATTCGGTATAAATAAAATTAGAAAAAAATTGTTTAAGTATGACAATTAAGGAAATATTCTGTTTCGCCAAAAAAAAAAATCTAGAATAAGTGGACATTATGTTTTAAAGTTAGTTAGATATTAATAAATTCCATAGTTACGTATCATGATATATTTTCCATAAATCAGTTGTCTAAATTACAACTGTATAAATTACAGTTTATAAAAGTCAGCCGAATAAAAAATAAAAATCACGATTAAATATGATCAGGTTATAAGTGAGGTGATACAAAACTTATACCTGGGGTTCAAGCTTATATCAGTCTAGTTAATTGCATGCTTCAAATTCAAGCATAATGGATATATAATATCTGAAACTCTTGTTTTCACATATGGGTGAAATAAGATAATTAATAATTATACATTCCAATCAAACACATTTATGCAATTATTAGTTATTGATTACAAAGGTTAAGAACTTTATATATAATTAAAGTTTTTTTTTTTGGTTTTTTAAAGGTAACATGCATTGGAATTGGATGCTAAAAAAAAATAGGAAGAGATGGAAAGGAAGAGTAGGGATGTAGTAAATTGCAGAGAACAATGCGTATTCATCGGCACTGTATGGTGCAGGCATGTTTCCCCAATTCATTAAATTTTAACCTTAAAAGCGACACATACATTATGTACCTAAACTCGTCTTTTACATAGGGCTCCTGGGTGAATAGTTCACTGCTTCCCGTATTCCCGGCCACTGGTCTACCACGCTGTCTCTCTCTTCCTCCTTTCTTTAATCTCTGCACAGAAACTTGATGTTGCAAATGGCTACTTTATTCATTTAACCCTAAGTGTCGGCTATCAATTACATGTAGTCTTGTGTTCTGTGGTTTTAATACTTTTACTCCTAACTAAAATTTTTTTAAACCAACAGATCTGGCTTAAATTGGCTAATGTCACACAAATCTTATGGAAAATAATAAGGTTTTTACTTCAATAGGAAATTAAATCAAGTTTAGTGGACTAAAAAGTGTTTGATTTGATTTTTGTTGGAAATCATTTATTGATAAGCATTCATCAATTGTTATGATGTGTCCTGCTTTAAATTTATCTATCTCGTTAGTATTTTGTCGACTAATTAATAAAACTCAAATACGAAGGAACAAAAATATTAAAATCCCAAACTCAAATAAGATCGGTTGGATGAAATCCGAAGAAACCTTGATTGTAATTGAAAACAAATATTGAAAAAATATGGTCGTCCAGACTTTGGCCTTGGAAAATTCGGTGAGATTCGTGTGGCCAGGGAATTGTCACTGCAAATTTTCCAATCTCCCGGTGAAATACATAACCAGGTGATCTTACAATAACACACGAGTTGTTATAATTCGACAAATTATTTAGAACTCGTCATAAATGGCGGGGATTTGAGCTGGGTGACTGTTGGTCGGAGCGAACTACATCCAAACTAACCCGGACACGGCTGAACCGGACCGTAAGCAAAGAAGGGTGCATGGACGACAAGTGTATGGAATTTACTTTAAAATTAGAATAACATATTGATTGGCATTGTAATCCACAATTGATCAAATTTGATACCCTAGACAATCTTTTTAATTTATAAAAATAATATTAAAATACTTTAAAAATTAAAATTACTTTAAAGATAAATATTATTATTAATTTTTTTTTTAAATTATCACTTATACTTATGGTTTGACATTCTTGATATTAGAAGAATGTCCTTATTTTTAAGTAATAACAAATTTAAAATAATTTATAAATATAAATAGTAACTTTAGAAAATAACTTTGATTTTTAATCCTTAAGAGTAATTTTAAATTTTAAAACCCTTTACTATTATTTTTATAAAGATATGGTTCATAGGTGAAATTCTTCCTTTAAAATTCGTCAATTTCATTTTTTAAAACGGAGTGAGGCCATTTTGGTAAAAAGAGGGAAAAAAAAAAGAAAAAGAAACTGAAACGAACCCTAACAAATTCTACAATTCCGCAACCCTGGAGGGCCTGGGCCATGGCCATTTTCAGTCAGGCAAATTTTCTTTCGCGCAGAGCCAAAAAGCCACTTCTCTCTATTTTTCTTTTGTTTTTAAATATTTATTTATTTATTTTCCAAACTCGCTCTCTCTCTCTCTCGCTTTCGCAGTGTAAAAGCTCATCGCTCTAGTTTTACGCCGGTTGGCAGCTGAAACCGCTCGTCTCTCCCTTAAAAACACAACACTTCGTCTCTTTTCTTCTCTACTCTCTCCATACCTCTCTTCTTTCGATCCTTTCTCCGTCTTTGACTAATGCATTAAATCTTCTTCAATGCTTAACTTGCATGCGTTCTTGTAGAACCTTTTCTTCGCTATCTTACTCTACCCTTTGAGTTCCAATCCCAATGCTTTTAGAAACTGATTCTGAGTCTTTGCCTCGAAGTTGTCGTACCTCCATATCAAATATTATACTTTTCTCTGTTTTTTCAAAAATACCCGCATGGTGGAGTAGCTTTCTGTAACGCCTAAGCTCACAGAGGTGATCTCAGTTTTGGGCTTTTACTGTGCAACTGCACTTTATTTCAATTTTTGTTTGTTTCCTGGAAAATTTTGTTTTAAAAAGTGATCTCTAGTCTGTTCGGTTCAGGTTCAGGGGAACGGAAAAAAGATTAGTAAGACTTCACCACAGCGAAAACAATATGGCTCGCGCTACTAATTGGCTGTCGTTTTCGTTGTCGCCGATGGAAATGCTGAGGTCCTCCTCCGACTCCCAGTTCGTCCAATACGACAACCCCTCTGCTACCAATTCTTCTCACTACTTCGTCGATAATTTCTATGCCAATGGTAACGCCGCGTGAAAATCTTCCCAGCTTTCTAGCCTTCTGTGTTTTCTATTGCTAAACAGAAAATATTGCTGTGGGTTTGGTTTTGATTTTTGTAGGCTGGACGAATCTGAAGTCACAGGCAGAGTACTACCACCAAGTAGAGCAAAACCAAAGCAGTGAGAGCTTGATGGGCTCACAAAATCAGAACCAAGGGGTGCCGAAGCTGGAAGACTTCTTGGGTTACTCCGATAGCCATACGGAGACCCAAGATTCGTCGCTGACGAACATATACGAGCAGGGAGGCGGCGGGTCCAGCTACTTCGGCGACCCGCAAGATCTGAAAGCAATCGCTGGGTTTCAAGCTTTCTCTGCGAACTCTGGCTCCGATGTGGATGACTCGGCTTCCATCGCCAAGACTACTCGCGCTGCTTGTAGGGAGTTTGCGATTGAGTCCTCCGCGAACGACGGGGCATTCTCAGGTTGCGCCACGGGTGCTTTGTCTCTCGGTGTCACACAAAATCATGAGAAAGCCATAGTTGTTGTGGACTCAGATAGCTCAAAGAAGGTCGCCGATACTTTTGGCCAGCGAACTTCAATTTACAGAGGGGTTACTAGGTACCCATAAATTTCTGATTCCCTTGTTATTATTGTTTTTCCTAATTAGTTAAATTTTTTCCATCATTCTCTTCATAACGATTTCTTTTTCTTCGTGGATGCAGACACCGATGGACGGGAAGATATGAAGCGCATCTATGGGATAACAGCTGTAGAAGAGAGGGGCAGGCGAGGAAAGGACGTCAAGGTTCGCCTCTCTCTCTCTCTCTCTCTCTCTACGTTTTGTTATATAGTAAATCTATCTTTTATCTCCATGAGCTTTGGAAAGTCATCAATCTTAAACCTTTGTTTCTGAAACGTCGATTGCCTCCCTTGGTTGTTGATTAAGAAGCATAACTTCCCCTTCCCACAATTTATGCAGAGAAATGTGCTCTGGCCAAAATTTAAAAGAGAAAAACTTGTTTTCCTTTTTGTTAGGAGCTTGTATTTTTTTTTCTCTTGTGGGCCAAAATGGAAGTGGCTCTGTCGAGGTCTACAAGGAATAATAAATTAGTAATAGTGAAATTTTGTAAGCTGCAAAGGGCTTGCATGTTTTAAAAACGCATTGATGGTTGTAGAGGGAGAGGACACCTGAGTTTCTTTCTCAACAGCCTTTCTTATGATTGACTGATGCAAAATACGTGTACTTGTATTTCATGATTCTGCAACTTCATTCAATTGATTTGATCCTATGTGCCGCCATTTTGGCCACGTGGGTTTGCTTTATTATTGTCTTGGTGTTAGAGTATTATATCGGGATCTCTCTCTCTCTCTCTCTCTCTCTCTGGACAGACATCTATCATCTGCGAGCTGAATACTGTGTCGTCGATATATATCTTCTGAGCTGGGGCTTAACTTTTGCTTTCGCTTTTGCTTTTGCTTTCGTTCGGCAGAGGAAAGCTGGGTTTGACCATAGCACCCGTTTTGAAAATTGTACTTACATTGCCACTGTTAGCTGAAAGCTCGTTGACAGAGGCGAATCTCATAATGTCCTCTTCATTCTGAAGCATACTCACGGAGTCACGGGTGAAACGGATCCCCTGCAGTGGCCTCTCCTACGGCCTCTGCAGTGGGAAATCTGGACCGTCCAGATTGATTTGGATGGTCCAGATTTATTGTTATTTTTTTAAAAATTTAAAAATAAAAATTATTTTATAAGATACAGAATATAAAATAAAAATAATTTTTTAACTGTAAATTTTTTAAAAAATAATGTTTTAACATATAAAAATAAAATAAAAAATTAAACCGTCCAGATTTAATTGTGAATGGTTGAGATTTTATTGGAGAGGGAATTGAGAGAGAGATAATGGAGAGGATCTGAATCCAGTCACGGGACTCATAGATCTTGTGTTGCAGACTCAACTAACAGTAAAAAAAAAATTTTATAGAGTATCACTTTTTCGAAAAAGGAGCGAACGGAAAAAGCGATTTGTCTGTAATTTCTTTAATCTATTTATTAGGGAAAGGCAATTCGCCATTTCTTTGACTATGAGTTAGTTAGTAGGATTATTAGGAAATTAATTTAGTGTGTCAAGCTTCAACTCTATAATTTTATTTTGGTACTATTGAACTTTGATTGGTCATTTTTAGAAAGAAAAGAGGGTGGGCTAGACGTATCTATATCATGTACAGTCGTTTGCTCTTCCTGTATGTAGCTAGAAAGGAGGGGTAAGAGAAAGAAACAAAGAGAATGAAAAAGAAAGGCGCTTTTGCACAGGCACCATATATGGCATGTATAGAACTTTATTTTTTTTGTTGGATTAGAAAAGTAATTTTTGGCAGAAAATTTTGACCACCTTATAAGCTGATATCTCTTGTTCTTGCCTTTTCCTTTGCATGGAACGTGGTTTGCTGCATTTCTGGCTATCCATACAGTGTATTTGGGTAAGAAATCTTTTAACTTAATTTTATTCTAGATTCGTTCTCAACCTATCCTAAGAAAGATACTTTTCTTGATGAGATGGACTTGTTATTAAATAATGAATCTTGATGGGTATCAGGTGGATATGACAAGGAAGAAAAGGCTGCAAGAGCTTATGATTTGGCAGCTCTAAAGTACTGGGGTCCCGCTGCTACCACCAACTTTCCTGTAATACTCTATCTCAATATCATAGTTTTAAAATTTGAGCTCATTTGGCTAATAGTTTCTTCTTTCAAAGGGAGTTTAAAGCTGGAGGAATATATTCATATAATAAGAACTGAGATTTTGTATTGGCTAGAACATTAGAATTTGCATCACTTAGCAATACTTATTCCATCTTATTTTCTCAGGTTTCAAATTATACAAAGGAATTGGAGGAAATGAAACATGTAACAAAGCAAGAATTTATTGCGTCATTGCGAAGGTTTGCCTTAGTGTTGAAATATTGAAGTTGCTGGTGTTTTGTTTTTCAATGCAGTAAAATGAGAAATTGCACGTCCCTTTCGTATGCAGGAAAAGTAGCGGTTTTTCTAGGGGAGCTTCTATATACAGGGGCGTAACAAGGTATAGGAAATGTATTAACAAATCATGGTATTATTGAAGCTTATCGTTGTTGATCTAGTGTTCCAATACCTATGTCTTTTGCCCTGTATGGGTGGTAATAATTTGTATACCATTTTGTTTCGGCAGGCATCATCAACAGGGTAGATGGCAAGCAAGAATTGGTCGTGTTGCAGGGAACAAAGATCTATACCTTGGAACATTTGGTAAATTTAATGCTTTTGCAATAGTGATGACTTTTCGGAGATGAACATTTGGTATTAGTTATGATTTATAACAGTTTGTGAGTTAGACCGGGCCATGGGTATATTTCATTTAAGAGGCTTGGGTCTAAGCAACATTTGATTAAGAATATAGCGTGTAATTAATCTGATCCTCAGTCCAATAAAAGGAAAAAATTATAATCTGATCTATATGTATCACGTTGTGACAGCTACTGAGGAGGAAGCAGCGGAGGCATATGATATTGCAGCCATCAAATTTAGAGGCGCAGGTGCTGTGACGAATTTTGAGATGAGTAGATATGACGTGGAGGCTATTATGAAGAGTTCTCTTCCTGTTGGGGGATCAGCAAAACGCTCTAAGCATTCCCCAGAATCAGAGCAGGATGCTTCTCCCAGCTATAATCAGCAACCCCAATATTCAAACGTCATCGATAGCAGTGGCACTATCAATTTTTCACCCATTCAACCTGCACTTGCCTCTATCCCTCGTGGGATTCCCTTCGACTCTGCTGCAGCATATTACCACCACAATCTCTTGCACCATTTTTATCCCACTAGCACCCCTGGAACTGCGGATCTGGCTCCGTTGACTACAATGCCGGCAGCCGCTGAGTTTTTTCTGTGGCCTCATCAGCCCTGTTGATCACTTGATCTAGTAGTTATCCTTGTTAATTTCTGTTCTGCTAACATATCAGGAACTGGAGTCTCTGGCACAGTTTGGCTGACCCCCATGGAATATACCTTAACTGGGAAGAAAGAAAATCAAGGTAGGTTTTTGTGTTGGTAAAGGTTAGGAGTTTTAGTTTACAGTAGGAAGCTGGATTATGTAAGTAACTTCTCAAAGACGAGAAATGTTGAGTCGTGCAAGAATTTATAGATGCTTCTTTACTTGCATCGCTAGTATGATTACCTTTCTTTTGTTCCCAATTTGGCTTATTTGAATCGTTCTCTACATTTAAAATGGTTGCGGCTAAGTGTAACGATTTTTAGTTGAACGTAAAGCATCCTAACTTCCATTCGAAATTATAAAACACCATTTGCTAAAATCAAGAGTGATGAATCGAAATGTTATTCGTTAAAATGTTTGATTTTAATCATTGGAGCAGAATACTTCTAAATCGGAACTTCGTTTACGGCCTGCTTATCTAGTTGGAAACTTGGTTTTCTTTAATGTGGTAACATTCTCGTTATATCATATTATCAAAAGGAGATAAGGAGGAAAAAGGAGAAAAAAAAAAACACATTTCAATCTTCAATGATGGTATTCTATGCATAGTCGTACAAGTAAAACATCTATTTGAAAAAGTATTATCCTTCTCAATGGCGTGTTTTTCTGAATGGGCCTAATCGATCCAATCCATTACGAGCCTTCACTGAATCGGGCTCAAGTTCGAAGGCTCTCTCGAACGCTTCCCTGGCCTTTTCTTTCATCCCCTTCCACTCGTAGCAATCTCCCAATAAACAGAACGCCTCCGTGTTCTTTTCCCCACTCAGCCTCACTGCCTCGACCAGATCTTCCACCGCCGAGTCAATTCGCCGCCGTCGATTCACCGCCAACTTCAATTCCGCCCTCTTCACCAGTGCGTCTTGGCGCACCGCCGCCGATAGCGACTTCAATTGCGGCGAAGACAAAGCGGAGTCCATAGACTTGAGTGCGGGGGCGCGGTGACCCATGAGGTCGAGAGCGAGAGCTTTGAGGATGTGAGCTGCAGGGTCTCTAGGTGAGAGAGAAAGGGCTTCGTCAGCTTCAATCAGAGCGCTTCTGGCATGGGTCAATGAACGCGGTCGCTGAGAATTGGATCTGGCTCGAGCCAGGAGGTGCGATCCTTGGACCAAATGGCGGCTCGATTGGTGGGTTTCTCGGTTCCTGTTGCGAGCCCTGAGTTGGGCCGCTTGTTTGCGAAGATTGTGCACAACGTAAACGATAGACAGAGTTAGCATCAGGATGGCCACTTGAAGCATCAACTCCTTCGCCATCGGGGGTTTGCTGTGTTGTTGTTGCCTTGTCAACGGTAGATAACGTAAACTACCATCGGGGGTTTGGAATTGGGCCAAGGCCCAAACAAGGTATTTCTAAATTCTCCCCTTATTGTCGGTGATAGGATAAATTATTCTTTCTCCAAAATGTTCAAATAAAGAGTGACTATGGATACGTTATGGTATGTTATGGTAATTTCCAGTTTTAGACTCATTTTTAGTGGGTAAAAGTTTTCTCCATCACTATTGGATTTCTTATACTTATTTATTAAAAAAATTTAGAATGAACAAGTTTTTTTTTTTAGACTTATTTACATAAAATTTGTTTATATAAAATTAAAACAAAGAATAAAATATGTCAAATAATTATTAATATAATTCAAAATCTATATTTGAGTAGTTATAATGATTAATATTTATACATGTATGTATAAATATAAATAAATATACACCATGGGTCTCAAATAAGGTGGATATCATACTTAGTTAGATCCAAACCTAAACTATTAAAAATAATCATAAAAATTTTCATACTTATACCCAAGCGATAAATTTGAAGCTTACCTATGGTATGAATATTTTTTCTTAGTTTTTCTTTATTTGATATTTAGCCCAAACTTCTCTTAAAATTAAAAGATGACTACAATGCTCTAGAAAATAATATTGCTTTCTTTTATTAAAATAATATACTTCTTAAAATTTTATTCTAATATTTTTTATTTTGTGTTAAAAACTATAAATACAATTTATTCTAAAATTTATGGCAATATTTATATTTACTAATATATATATTTAATACAAATGTTGTTATTGATATTAAATTATTATCTCTAAATTGAATATTCCTAAAAAATAGTTTTATGAATAGTTTTTGGTTTTTAGTAATTGTGTATAATTTTTATTTTTTATCAAATAATTTTAATATTTGTTAAATTTAGAAAAATAATTATTTTATATTAAAAAAATATATATTTAATATTTGTTATATTATACAAGTAATTAATATAAGAATGTTTTGATCAAAATAAATGTAATTATATCTTTTGTTACAAGAGAAATAAGTGTAACAAATCTTTTAGTTTTAGGAAGCGTGATGTAATATTTTAAAATAGAACTAGCTTTGTAATTGAAACACTCTCAAGGGAAAATAATTTATCCTTTGTAATATTTCTGTCTTGCTGACCTAAAAAATATTAGTTCTGTGCTTGCATAATTGCAAATGATAGTGACTAAGAGGGAATGAACTTTGTTTGAATTATCAGTGCAGACTGCAGAGTCAAGAAGGTACAAACACTCTCTGGAGCATATGTACAATACATTATGCTTTTTCTTCTTCTTTTTAGAAAAATAGTTGTTCTCAGGCCAGTCGGTGCTTTGTGTTTACAAAACCGTGCTTCCTCCTTGATTACTGCTCGTTACAAGTTCATTCCAAATTTCAAGCTCCCATGAAAGCTTGAAAGCTTTAATGAGGACCCAAGCTTGTGGCATTGGCTGATCGACCAATGGCGTTACAAAGATCATCCCATAGATTTGATTTCACATATACAACGGCAAAACAGGAAACCCCACATAAAGAGCACTAATCAAGGATTAGGCAGGATCACTCCATGACTAGTTGCCTGTGACGATTGAGGTCGTTCAAGTAATTAGAGCAAGTGTACTCTTCGAGGTCACAGGCATCTAACAAGAGGGATCTTGTTGATATTGATTTCTGCTTAATATCAGTAAGTCCCTCTTCGCCCTTCAGCAGCTGCACAACCTATAGTTCCCAAAGGTGCACGTCAGCTTCTTGCTTGCGATAGTGAAAGAGTATGCAAATGCAAAATGAAGTCATTTCTTTACCTGTTTCATGTAAGGGCGGTAGGAGGATGAGTGGTGGACACACATGGAAGCAGTAGCCATGGTACGCTTCAATTCAATGGAATCATAAGCTTCTCCTAATCTGGGGTCTACTAATTCCTTTACATTGTTAGCATCCAGCAGTGGTTTTGCCTGACCATGTTGAATATACTCATTTTAGCCAGGAAATTCACTCAGACATCAATTGAAATATTAGATACAGGGGACATGAGGTCTTACCCAGAGGACAAGACTTTGCCTACTGCATGAATCAACTGCACGACGACCTGTTATGAGTTCCAGAAGCAAAACCCCAAATGCGAATACGTCAGTCTTCTCATCCACAATTCCATGCATAAAATACTCTGGAGCCAAATACCTGAAGCCATTGATGCATCCGGTGTGTTAGAAAATGAGTTGACAGTGATAAGATGAAGAAAATCCTGAGGCTGACTATACTAACCCGAATGTGCCTTCTATTGGGAAGACAACATGGTGGGTCCATTTCTCTGGGAGCCATTTTGCGAGTCCAAAATCTGAAATCTGCGGTTTATAAGTGAAGGAATCATTTTCCCTGTCCCGTATGATTGCAAAGAATATAATACAATGCTCATGATTCAGAAGCTTCCGAGGTACCTCAGCTTCGTAATTTTGGTTAAGTAATATGTTGGAGGCCTTGATGTCTCTGTGAATAATTCGCCTTTGGCAATCATGATGGAGGTATCGCAAGCCCTGTGCCACACCAATAGCTACCTTGAACCTTATCTTCCACTCCATGCATTCAGAACCTGAAATGTTGAAAATCTGTGTGATAAGCATAGAAAAAGAAAATGTTGACTCTACCAAACCAGGAAAAGCAGTGTAGTAGTAGAAGGAAGAGGTGGATAGAGCACCAAAAAGCAGAGAAGAAAGGCTGCCGTGTGGAGCTAATTGCAAGACAAAGTAGAGACCATTATTGACCCCGAACCCAATCAAACGTACAGCATTTGGGTGGTTTATGTGCGCAATAATTCCTAGCTCCGACAAGTAATCACCCGCTCTGTCCTCATCTTCCTTTTCATTCTTCATTAGCCTCTTTACTGCCACTAGTTGACCATCGGGTAAGCGTCCTTTGTAGACTTGAGCATGCCCACCTAGCCCAATCAGGTTATCTAAGGAAGCACAAAAGCAGTATCAGGGTGGTGTCTATATATATATATATATATATATATATTAAAAGATGGAGTTTCTGTATTTTTAGTAGACACACAAGTATTAGTGAAATTCAAATTTTCATTCATAATTGATTTGGTTTATTTATTTATTTTTCTTTTAAAATTGTGTTTGCGTAATAATCTCTTATTATCATAGGGCGGGATGGCGTCCAAGTTGGAATAGTTCTTAAATACATTCCCTAGGCTCACGGTAAGAAGTTCACTATGACACTTAATTAGTGAGCTTTTATAAGTTTTTTAGTGAGTTTTATTGTACACTGACTAGTCAGTGAGAGGGAACAACTTGCCAACAACCCATTGACTTCAGACGACATCTAATATTATTTAGCAAGTAGTTGCTGTTAAGTTGAATAATTAAGGATAATGACATGGAGCAGAATAAAGTTAGAATTAATTCTATAGCTGAAAACTTGTTTAGGTGCCACCCTATTCAATTTAGCTGTCAACGGCTTTGAAAAGTCTTTCCTAATGAAAATCATTTTCATAATTGACTAGTAGCCTCCAAACTTGAAAACTTACAAGATATCTTGAAAAGTAGAGGCAGAATGAAGGCTAAGAGGTTGTTTTACTGCCCGGTCGATATAGTTTATGAGTTGGGATATTCCGGGTCAAATCTTATTAGGTCTATAGTTGAACGAATTGATAATTAGCTTTGGAATGAAAGGTTCATCCTTTGTTTTGAAAACTACAGCTACTAACTTGATGTCAAAATATGAGGTACTCAAATAATTTTAAGAAAAAATAACTTGAGTCATGTGGGAATATGCTATTTTTAAGAATTATTTCGCCACACTATTAGATTAATTGTGAAAATTCTCTAAGATTAAACAAATTCTTTTGAAAAAAACTCAAGAGATAGAATAACAATTAATTTGTTGTGCATAACCTAATAGTCTGTGGAGAGAGAGAAAGTGGGAGTATTCAGAGAAATAAATCTGGACGTAATTAAATGTATTATTAAAATAATAACATTTTAATATTAACGCTAAAGAGATAATGGAGTTGATAATGGGACAGACAATCTAAAAATATAAGAGTAATTTGAAATTTAAAATTAAAAATTAAAAATACTAAGATAATAGAAGAGTCATTTATCTAAAAAATAAAAATTAAATTTAACTAATTTAAAGATAGTCACAATTAATTAATTTAAATTAATTAATTAATTTTGGATAGATAAAAATAATATTTTATAAAAAATTAGCACACGCGATTAATTCGTGCGCATGGGAGGAGGGGAGGAATCCAAATTTTGCACTGAAGCACATAACTAGTTTGACACCATTAATAAACTTCTTTTGGAGTATAAGAGAAGGCAATCAGATGATGGCACATGCACCCCAAAAAGATACTTAAGGAGATGGTTAATTGGTAATGAATCCACTTAAAGAAATCCAGTGGGGCAGGAGAAAAGTAATGTTCGATTATTTTGTTCTTTTATACTCCCTAAAAATTAGCAAATTCCTCAGGAAAGCAAAAATAAAGAAAAAAGTATCAGTTGGAAGTAATCCCCATGAGGGATTGGTCTCATTGGCAAGCTAAAGCAAACACAGCCTTTGTTAATTTTGATGGGGTCAGACTCAGCACCCAGTACTCAACGGAACTACCTATGAATATATAATATTGGATTTGGATCCTTCATTCGAGAAACAAAATTCTAAAAAACAATTGGTTGACAAACGCTTGGGTAAAATTTGCATCTTATATTAGAAAATTTTCTATTAATAACATAAGTCAACTGAAATTAGATAGATTAATTAAAAATAAATAACTATATAAATATATAAAAATATATTTTTTTAAGGAATAATGAATATGTAGACACACAGCGTGATATATTAATATGTTTAGTTATAAATAATTTAATAAAGATATTTTCCTTAATTTATATGGTTTACATCTTTAATTTATACGGTGGATGGCTTGATTGACTCGAATGAGATATTATGAGAAGACCTGGCTTTTTGAGAAGGGGAAGAGTAGACAACCTTTTTGACCACGAGTAGATTCGTGTCCATGGACAAGGAGCCAAAAATGAACGACTATGTAGGGTTCCTTTGTTACACATAATATTAGATATGAGAAAAAAAAATAAAAAGTAAATAATAAACGATACTTATATTTTTTATAAAAATAATAATAATAAAAAATAAATAAAATAAATACAAATACAAATACAAATACAAATACAAATATAATAGATATTACATATTTTTATTTTTTTTTTGTATTAAAAAAGAAATCTAATTCCATTAATATACAAAACCAGCCATGAGGGGTTTTGAATCCTGTCATGCGAGGGGTTGAGATGATAGTATTATATAAAGAGAAGAGAGAAATACAAGAATGTGTGAATCTATAAATGTTGAATTTTCTTTAAATGCTGAATTTTACCCGGAGTGCGAGTCCATTTCTTTTCTTACATATCACTGAACTAGAAGAACCAAACCAGGAAAGAAACCCTTAATTAACTAACGAAAAAGGAAAATTAATCGACGTTCTTTTGCAAGAGAACATGTATATTGCAGAAGAAGAGCATATTAGAGCACAAGGTCATGGTTGTTCTTACCAGGACTGAAATCGTCTGTAGCAGCTTGGAGTTCTGCGTAATCGAAGTTCCTCCAAGAGGGCTTAGTAGGAATAGCTCCCAGATGAATACTATCTTCTGCGCTTCGAATACGTCCTATCCTCCTCCTCCTCAAGCTCTTCCTTGACATCTCGTAGCTCGCAGCAAGCAATGGAATCGTTGAAATTCTCTGAACTGACTTCTTCCTGAATGATTCTATCATCGCCTTCCATAGCTGCCCATGGACTTCCCGCCCCACTGGTCTCTCCGCCACCGATGACTTGTCCGGTGAGCTAGGGCTGCAGCTGCAGCTTGCACTGTGATCAGACTCTGTACCCGAAACAGGGATATCCAATACACCTCTTGGCGACGGCTCATCGTCGCAAGAAGACTCTCTTCTGTGGTAATCTAATGACTCCATTTCTGGGTTTTGCTTTTTCCTCTTATCCCTTCTCTGTATAAACAACAAAACTCAAAATTCAATCCATGCATACGGTCTTCCTTGTTGCATAGTTGCAGAGGAAACAAAGGATCTATAGAGAGAGAAAGAGAGACCATCAAAAGTTCAAAACTTTCTTTTTTGCATTTGCGATACAAACCCAAGAGACCTTATTGGGGGGCAAGAGTAAAAATCAATATTATTTTCAAATTTGTGAATAACCAGACTGGAGAGGAGGTAAAGTAAAATGAATTTGCTTTTCTTCTTTTATATGTGCTCTGTTCTTAAAACAGAGGAAGGTAACTTGCACGTAAAAGAAGCTTACCTTAAACAGGCTGGTACCCTCATGGAGGGTTTATTCCAAGATTCCAAACTCAACCAGCTCGTGCCCAAAAAAACTATTTTCTAAAATAAGGATCATAAGTATCGAAGTTGAAATTTAGTTCTTCACATCTCGTGAGGATCTGAGACAGAGAGATGGATAAAATTGCTTGACGGAATCAGAGGGAATAAGAGAGAGGAAAGCTTCAAAATTAGTTATTCTTAGAAGGAGAAGAGCAAGCGAAAACCAGCTTGGGGATGATTGGAATAATTGCTATATTTATACTCTCAGTTTCTCTTCTGTTTTCTTTTTTTTTTTTTTTTTCCTTTCTTTCTTTCCATATTTTGTTTTCTATTGTTGGGGAAAACTTGTCTAAGACCCAAACCCAAAAGCTTTAAAACGTAAAAAAATGAGAAAAAATAACAATTGCAAGGGGAATATAGAAGTGTTGCTTCTGAATGCTGATGCAATCTCCTACTTTGGATTTTTGGTCGTGATTTTTGGCGCAACTAACGCATAAAAGCGCATGCCAGAGACTTGGGACTCTACTGGACCCCACCCTTATCTCTATCTCTCTTCTATGGATCTCTTCAATCCATGCGAGAATCTGCTGAGGGACTGGAGAGAATCTGCAAACCATGCGAGACCATGTAATGAGCCAACGATGTTTGTTTGTTTTTTAAAATGTTATCTTAACATACATGTTGGAAGAGAAAAAAAGAAAAGAAAAGGAAAGAGTATATAATTGACTTTTTCTTTATGTAATAAGCATGCATTTTTATCACTGTAATTAATTTTTTAATAGATAAATTAGTGATTCAGTTATTGATTGACATAATATTAATCCACAAGTCAGTCTTTTTTTTTTTTCCTGTTTTTCAATTAAATTTTTGTGAATTTTAATTTGCTTTAATTTTTGAGTGTCTTGGAAGACTAAATAAAATAAAAGTATAATACACCATAATCCAATTAGAAAGAACTTAAAGACAGAGAGGATTAGATTAAAAGTGTAGTATATTTTAAGAATCAGCATATTAATTTTCTCTTACAAATTATACTTCCTATAAATTTAAATCGTATAAAAATACATATGTTAATTATATGAAAAAGCATCTTTTGGTTTATATTTGTTTGGATTAATTGACAATATAAACAGTATTGTTTTAACCATATGCACAATATACTCAATCATCATCCGTTTCAAATAAAGGAAACGAAAAGAAATTAAAAGAACAAATTACAAAATGAGAAATATATAATTGATTATTCATTTCGCTTAAACCCCCCCGCCTTGGTGAGGACCAGATATTTTTCAAATTTTAATAATGAGCACATGCAACCATAAAAACAAAGGATGGCAAAAAAAATGCAGACTTGTTTTTAATCTCTAGGAAAACATATATAGAGGTGTTGAAAAAAAATGTCAATATTTACTGGGTTTGTGCTTTGGGGAAGGAGAGAAAGTGACTAGTCCTGTGTGATTTATATTATGCGGTGGAGTAGGACAGCAAGAGTTAGGTTTGTTAATGGTCCTTGTACTCATACTATTGGCTAGCAGCATCATTGTAACTGCAAATGAGAAGGTTTAGGGGGACCTCCATGTGTTTCATTTATTTTTGCTTTACTGCTATTCATAAACATGCAATGTTGGACAGAGCTACACTCATGTTGCATTTGGTTGGCTTTAATCTATTCATTCATATAATTTTGATATTTTATGCATAACTTTCTTTCTATTTACTAATCCCTGAAGTTGTTATCTTTCTTATGGATTTGGCTCTGAAAATATGTCCATACAAAATATATATATATATATAAAAGCATGCAGAATACAACTGTAGAGATATCGTTGTATTGTAGACTCAATTCGTACGTAGATTCATAAATTAAATTTATCACACATTTCAAGTAATTTCACATAAATTTCTCACTCAATAATAATTATGTGCAGGTGTCTAAAAATAATAATCCCATGTTATATATAACGAGCTACAAAATCGTTAACACCTACGTACTATTAATTCTTCCCTCTGCATATATGATTTTCACCTCTAAATTATTGTTTTAGTATTGATCCACACCGGTCTGGCACCACAAATCGTGAGAGTAAGGACTTGGAACCACAAATTTTGAAAATCTAGAAACATAAATCACCCCAGAATCCTTGGGAGAAGTAAGGACTTGGATTTTAGGCTGCAGTATGATGTTACTAAATAACATATATTTTTTCTTTCAAAATTGTATTAGAGTTGTTGGCCCAAATGGTTAAGAATCAAATGTTTATTGTCTTTTATTTTTTTTAATAATTAGATTAAACATGGAGATTCTTGACTTTGAAGCTATGGAAGAGTCAAGTGTTGAACTAAAACCAGCATATATTTGATACACTTTATGCAATAATAAATAATTTGATAACTCTCACTATGACCAGAACGAGAAAATGTGGTCCTAACCAACTTTGACAATTTAAAAGTGGTTTTCTTATATTTAATCAATGGCTTCTACCCTGTCACTTACATTCCTCAAAGAAAGAATTTATGTGTTCGCAAATTAATTAATCATATATCTTCCCTATCCAGTCATTATCACAGACAAGAAAGGGTTTAAAAAATCTAAATAAAGAGGAAGCATACGGTTAAGTAGGTGAACCAAACCCGTTTATGTTCCTTTTTAGCTATTTATAAAATCTATTTATGTGTTTAACCTAAAATCCTAACAACCTCACCAAGTCTTAGTCATCACCTTTGGCATTTCAGTCAGAAAAGTATGCTTAACTGAATTCTAATCACGCCATTAAAGTACGTGAGCAAGGCAATGAGAAGCCTAACGATGAAAGAGACCTAGTATATCTTACAAGGCACCAAAAAGATATGCAACTTCGAAACCGAACCAACAAAGATTATATTAACTCCAATGTTTCTATAAATTTATTTTAGATTGCATTTGGTTGTCAGAATTCAAGGTGGGGCACCACCTCAAAACATGGAGATTGAGAAGGTGAGAACGATGGATAAGATCTTTAGGGCATAATACCAATGTGGGTTAGTTAATCAATTCTCCAAAGGCATATAATGGATTTGTTTCACCTTCACCGTCTAGATAATTCGCCAGCGAGTTTAATATGAAGGAATGCTTATCACAGCATGCTATATGATTATTTGCGAGCTTAGGCCAACGGTTTTGTAGATAAAAATATAAATTTGTTGAAAGTATGAATTAGTCTATTGGTAGCCTAATATCAAAAGAAGTATTTGGGAAGCGTTAACAGTAACTCAAGTAACAAACATATATAATGTAAATTTACAAGTCAAAGGAGATGTTGACGTAGTTTTCCCTTGTATTCTTTTGTAAGTTATTATTTCATAATTTCTCGAATTGTGAAAAGATAATTGAAACGTAGTATTATAAATGTAAGTCTTTATTGCTGTAATGCTTTTACCATTTCAGTTATGAAGCTTCTAACCTTAACTCTCACTTGATCCTTTATAGACATTTCATAACAATTTTAAAGACGACATAGAGTCAAAATCTGTTGATATGATAATATTTTTATCATTCTAGCAAATTTGTTATCATGACATCTGCCAACTCTAATCCTAAACTTTTATATAGTGCCATTGCTATAGGTGATTCTCATTTTTGGAAGTTCGATACTTCTCTTCAAGAAAAATTAAAAAATTTATATGACATAATTGAGTTCTATAATGATGAAAACCTATTGGTCAATTGCAAATCTCATTGCTGCATGTTATAGCAAGTCATTGTCACCTTCAGTAAAAATTAGTTTCTCACTTATATATATGCTACATTCTTTGGTTATCATTTTAAACTGCCATTATTGAATATAAGTGCACTTTCCTTTTAACTCAATTTATATGTTCAATTATTAATTACAATATTTCAGCCTCTCCAACATCAAGAAATTCCAACGTCCGTGCATTGCATGGGTATTAGCTAGTTGTATAAATTTGAAGTAATAGTTGGTTGCATTCATTAATTCGGATAGAAAATCAATTTCAGAGTCAGTATATAATACTAATTAAAATGATAAAAATATAACACAGAAGATGGGCAGCTATTGAACCCACGACCCCCTGGACGAAAAAAGGAAAAAACCCACGAACCAGAATCTTACATTCTTAATA
The DNA here is from genome assembly GCA_032878935.1 of Erythrophleum fordii. Classification (NCBI taxonomy): domain Eukaryota; kingdom Viridiplantae; phylum Streptophyta; class Magnoliopsida; order Fabales; family Fabaceae; genus Erythrophleum; species Erythrophleum fordii. The sequence goes on along the minus strand of JAVQMF010000036.1, from coordinate 12,793,830 downwards.
AGTGGAGTTACACATCATGTTCGTGCTCTTGAAGAATACCAATGCATATTTATTTTTTGGGCTAACACCCAGAATGAAGAAAAGGTAAAAATCACAGAAAGCTGGGTGAAGAAACCTCCAAGCCTACCCATGGGCCAAGCAAACAAGAAAGAACCTGCATGGCTTTTATTATCCCATGAAAAACATCATTTGGGTGCACCAAATGACCTCAAGTACTGAACAAAACGGTCGTAATCACAGTAAGACGATCCACCTTCGCTGACGCTTCTCTTGGCCAACGCAGCCATAGCTTGCGTCGATTTTCCAAACTCCTCCTTCCTGTCCACCATGAGATCATTAACCATATTCTCCACAACCTTCCTGTCACAAACATCCTTCATATCCAACCCTATCTTCCAAACCTCACTCACAAATCTACTATTTATCTGCTGGTCTGCAAAGTAAGGCCAGCAGATCATGGGAACTCCAGCTACCACACTCTCCAACGTCGAGTTCCATCCACTGTGCGTCATGAACCCACCAACCGCCAAGTGCGCAAGTACCTCCTGTTGCGGGGCCCACCCCACCATACACCCTCTCTCCTTCGTCCCTTCCACTAGTTCCCTCGGCAGATCCTTTCCGTCTTTTTTAGCCACCATGTCGGGTCGGATCGCCCACAAAAACCGCTTCTTGCTATTTACCAAACCGTACCAAATCTCCATGAGCTTGTCTCTTGACATAGTGGTTATACTACCGAAGCTCACGTATATCACTGATTTCGGCGGCTGAGCGTCGAGCCACCTCATGCAAGTTCTATCCATTTCCCAGAGATTGTTCGTGAAAGAAGGAGGCGGTTCCTCACACGACGCCGTTTTGGAGGCTTTCCTAGAGTTGAGATGTGCGTGGAGAGGGCCGAGGGCGAAGAGTTTGGGGAAGTGAAGGCGCATCTGGGAGAGGACGGGGCCTTCTAAGTCTTCAAATGTGTTCAAAATCAGAGCTTGTGCTCGAAGCGTTTGATGGGTTTCGAAAACCACAGATTCCCGAGAAAGTTGGCCATTATGGCTTCCCCTACAGAAACTTGGCAGATCCCGACACCGAACCACGTTTTCCATGCCTGGGATCTTAGTTATTATGCGATCCATATCTTCTTCCCCTTCAATATTACACGATGTTAATTTCATTTTTTCAAAGAATAAATTAATAAATTATAATTTTTTAAAAAATTATACAATTTTTTTATTTTTAGAATATACAAATATTTTTCTTTAAATAAAAAATATTTTATATTTTAATCTAATTTTCTCTTTTTATTGAAATATCCTCTACTTTTTTAACTAAATACATATTTTATTTAAGTTAAAAAGCATGTATTTTGATTGAAAAATTTAAATAAAATATACTGTAATAAAAAATTAAAATTAAACTAAAATATAAAAAAAATTTCTTTTAAAAAAAATTATAGATATTTTAAAAATAAAAAAATTATATAACTTCAATAAATCCTAAATCCTAAATCTCAAGATTCAAAATTTTTTTATAAATTATTCTTTACAAAATTCACTTCTATATTTAATTGAATTCCAAAACGAAGACTCGAGAGAATTGATAAAATCCATACCTTTAATGGGAAGTTCGTTGCACTCAAAGAGCTTAGGAGCGGAAAAATAAGCCCAAAAGCTGCAAGCACTGATGGTACGAAAATGAACGATGGGTATCCCAAGCTCTTGTCCTAGTTCGTTGGAGAGGCGTCCGAAGATCCCATCTCCTATGATACAACTGAACCTGGGCTTTCCAGATTGGTCCAAGCATATCTCCTTCAACAGAGGTTTGGCGTTCAAATTCACCTGTTTGATGAGTTCGCCTAGGTTGTCCCCGTGTCGGGGGTCGTCGGCGGGAAGGCCGTCGGAGAAAGTCTTGAAGTGGAGACTGGGATAGGTAGCTAAACGAGATTGGATGTCGGCGAAACGGAGGAGGCGGTGGTGGATGTGCTCTGTGTTGAGAAATGTGACGTGGATGTGGGAAAGGGCCAGAAGCTCAGCCAGTTGAAGCATGGAGTTTACGTGACCCTGAGCTGGTAAAGGAAAGATCAAAACATGGGTTTCACTTTCCCACTTGTCTGCTCCTCTCATCTTTACTTCCTTTCCTTGATCTTTCCCTTCGTCTTCTCTTCTTTGTGTGTCGGCGTTTCTAAGGCTATTATGAGAAACAGGAGTTATACGTGGTGTACAAAAGGGGAAAACTTATCTCGTGGTGCAAGATGGGACAGCACTACCGAAGTCGATAAGATAGTTAGTTGGGACAAAATTTTGCTTTTTATCTGTAATAAACCAAAATCATATAGATATTACCAGCTTATTGAAATAATTAAATAATTTAAACTATTTTTTTTATCAATACAATCTGATTTACATGACAAAAAGAGATTTGATAAGCTGTTTCATATTGAGCTACATTGTAACAGGAACTCTACTCGATAACATTTAGATATTTAACCTGAGTATACTTATTTACCGTGTAACCTTCGTTTGTCTTCTTATCCAGATTTATTAAGGATGGAGAAAATTTATATTGAAGAATTATAAGTTGAAAATATTTATATTAAAAAATTTTAAATTTTAAAATTATTCTTAAAAATTTAAAGATTAAAAATTTAAGTTATGTAAAAAAAATTATAGTTCAGAATTTTATATTAAAAATTTTTGTCTTTAAATCTTTAATAAAATTTTTATAATTTAAAATCTTTTATATAGATATTTTTAATTTAAAATTTTTAACTGAAATTTACTCTTAAAAATATTGAAAGATGTCAGTGCCACTTCTGCTTTAGTATTTTAATTCCTAAATATTTTCCCTTGTCATATACTCCTATATACTAATTAATTAGGTGTTATATCAATTGTGTCGATATAATTTCCGTGCTGGAAAGTGGAAACGCATTATATTGGGCATTGCGTGATTGGTCAGCGTGTTTTACCATCCACATCATCGATTTTGAATTTTTGATTAGCCAATAAAATAAACAGGAATTTCGTTCATTTGTGACCACAAATGAGTCTTCTTCTTACTTGCTTGTTGGGAACGAAGTTCCCCACTACAGTGCAGCGTAATAATTGATTGCATTCATTGATACGGATAGAAAATCAATTTCAGAGTCGGTCTATAATACTGATTAAAATGATAAAAATATAGTACAGAACATGGGCAGCTATTGAACCCACGAACCCCTGGACGAAAAAAAAACAAAAACCCCACGAACCAGAATCTTACATTCTTAATAAGAGCTACACATCACCTTCGTGCTTTTCAAGAATACCAATGCATATTTGTTTTTTGGGCTAAGGCCCAGAATGAAGACAAGGAAAGAATCACACAAAGCTGGGTGAAGAAACCTCCAGGCCCACCCATGAGCCAAGCAAACGAGAAAGAACCAGCATGGCTTTTATTATCCTATGAAAAACATCATTTTGGTGCACCAAATGACTTCAAGTACTGAACAAAACGGTCGAAATCACAGTAAGAAGATCCACCTTCACTGACACTTCTCTTGGCCAACGCAGCCATAGCTTGCGTCGATTTTACAAACTCCTCCTTCCTGTCCACCGTGAGATCATTAACCATATTCTCCACAACCTTCCTATCACAAACATCCTTCATATCCAACCCTATCTTCCAAACCTCACTCACAAATCTACTATTTATCTGCTGGTCTCCAAAGTAAGGCCAGCAGATCGTGGGAACTCCAGCTGCCACACTCTCCAACGTCGAGTTCCATCCACTGTGCGTCATGAACCCACCAACCGCCACGTGTACAAGTACCTCTTGTTGCGGGGCCCACCCCACCATACACCCTCTCTCCGTCGTCCCTTCCACTAGTTCCATCGGCAGATCCTTTCCGTCTTTGTCAGCCATCATGTCGGGTCGGATCGCCCACAAGAACCGCTGCTTGCTATTTACCAAACCGTACCAAATCTCCATGAGCTTATCTCTTGACATGGTGGTTACACTACCGAAGCTCACGTATATCACTGATTTCGGTGGCTGAGCATCGAGCCACTCCACGCAAGTTCTATCCATTTCCCAGAGATTGTTCGTGAAGGAAGGAGGCGGTTCCTCACACGACGCCGTTTTGGAGGCTTTCCTGGAGTTGAGGTGTGCGTGGAGAGGGCCGAGGGTGTAGAGTTTGGGGAAGTGAAGACGCATCTGGGTGAGGACAGGGCCTTCTAAGTCTTCAAACGTGTTCAAAATCAGAGCTTCGGCTCGAAGCGTTTCATGGGTTTCGAAAACCACAGCTTCCAGAAAAAGTTGGCCATTGTGGCTTCCTCGACTGAAACTTGGCAGATCCCGACACCGAACAAAGTTTTCCATGCCTGGGATCTTAGTTATTATGCGATCCATGTCTCCTACCCCTTCAATCTTGCACAATGTTATTTTCAATTTTTTTAAATAAATAAGTTAATAAATTATAAATCTTTTCAAAATTACATAATTTTTTATATTTAAAATAGATACAAATTTTTATTAAAATAAAATAATATTTTATATTTTAATCTAATTTTATTTTTTTAAAAAATATTCTCTATTTTTTGAACTAAATTCGTATTTTATCTAAATTAAAAAATATTTCTTTGATTTAAAAAATATAAATAAAATATATTTAAGTAAAAAAATTTAAAATTAAATCAAAATATATAAAAGATTTATTTAAGAATTATATATATTTTAAAAATAAAAAAATTATATAATTTCAATAAAATTAATAAAATCTCTATAATTTGTTCTTTTAAAAATTCACTTCTGTATTTAATTGAACTCCAAAACGAAGACTCGAGAGAATCGATAGAATCCATACCTCTAATGGGAAGTTCGTTGCACTCAAAGAGCTTAGGAGTGGAAAAATAAGCCCAAAAACTGCATGCACTGCTGGTACGAAAATGAATGACGGGTATCCCAAGCTCTTGTCCTAGTTCATTGGAGAGGCGTCCGAAGATCCCATCTCCTATGATACAACTGAACCTGGGCTTTCCAGAATGTTCCAAGCATATCTCCCTCAACAGAGGCTTGGCGTTCAACTCTTTGATGAGTTTGCCTAGGTCGTCTCCGTGTCGGGGGTTGTCTGCAGGAAGGCCGTCGGAGAAAGTCTTGAAGTGGAGAGTGGGATAGGTAGCTAAACGAGATTGGATATCGGTGAATCGGAGGAGGCGGTGGTGGATGTGCTCTGTGTTGAGAAATGTGACGTGGATGTGGGAAAGGGCCAGAAGCTCAGCCAGTTGAAGCATGGAGTTTACGTGGCCCTGAGCTGGTAAAGGAAAGATCAAAACATGGGTTTCACTTTCACACTCATCTTCTCCTCTCATCTCTACTTCCTTTCTTTGTTCTTTCTCTTTATCTTTTCTTCTTTGTGTATCGGCGTTTCTGAGACTATTATGAGAAACAGAAGTTTGGGAGGTGTACCAAATGGTCAGAATTAGCCCGTGATGCAAGATAAGACTGCACCACCGAAGTAGGTAAAATATTTAGAAATTTGGTACAAAATCTTGTTTTTTCCTCTGTAATAAACCAAAATCATATCGATATCACCAACTTATTGGAATAATTAAATAATTTAAAATTTTTTTTAGTCAACATGATTTGATTTACATGACAAAAAGATAGTTGATAAGCTGTTTCATATTGAGCTATATTGGAACTGGAACTCTAATAAGATAACATTTAGATATTTAACATGAATATCCAAATTTACTGTGTAACCTTCGTTTGTCTTGTTATCTAGACTTATTAAGGATGAAGGAAAATTACAATTAAAATTTGCAAGTTGAAAATATTTATATTAAAAAATTTTAAATTTTGGAATTATTCTTAAAAATTTAAAGATTAAAAAATTAAATCACATAAAAAAATTATAATTTATGATCTCAAGTTAAAATTTTTTTCTTTAAAATCTTAATAAAAATTTATAATTTAAAAAATTTTAATATAGATATTTTAGTTTAAAATCTTTAACTGCAATTTAGTCTTGAAAATATCGAAAAATGTCTGTGCCACTTCTGCTTTGATATTTTAATTCCTAAACATTTTCCCTTGTCATATATATACGAGTTAATTGGGTGTTATTAAATTGTGTCGATATAATTGCTGTGATGGAAAGTGGAAACGCGGTATATTGGGCATTACGTGATTGGTAAGCGTGCTTTACCATCCACATCATCGATTTTGAATTCTTGATTAGCCAATAAAATAAACAGGAATTTCGTTCATTTGTGACCCCAAATGAGTCTTCTTCTTACTTACTAGTGGGAACGAAATTCCCTACTTAATCAGATATGTTAATGCTTGCGACGTGACAATGGGCCCTTTGTATAATTGCATGTTTGACCATAAATTTTTCGCATATATAATTAAAAATATTACAGTTTAGATCCTTTAATTTAAAAATATTTACAGTAAAAGATTTTAAAATTTAAATTTATTCAATAAAAAATAGAATTATCGAATCTTAATTAACCATAAAATCATAGTTAGATTTTCCTATGTTCTAATCATGGTTTGCCACAAATTGTAATTAAGACACTTCATAACTGTAGTTTGTGTCAATTAGTGGTAGGATATAACCAATCATAACTACAGTTTGTTTTAACCATAGTTAGAATGTAGTCAACCCTACTTAAAGTTAAGCCTGCTCATTGGATCCCATGGACAGGAGGTAGCCACATCCCATTTGGGCTTAATGAAATGTAGTGTCTGTTTACTTGAGCTAGCCATACCAGCTAGTGATGAAGAAGAGAAAGAAGGATGATTTTCTCGGCAACCAAAGAAACTCATCCATGATATTAGAATTGAAGATTTTTTTAGTTTCATAGTTAACAGAGAAGTTAACGACGATTCAAAACCGATTTTGAAACAAAAATCGAAGCAAAAAAGGGAAAAGCCTTGTACAATCACTGGAACAAAACCACCTGAGAAATCTTTAACATCTGGTACTACCATTAAGCAATTAGGCATCCCAAGGATTTGTGAAAACTACTATGAAGAAGGAGTGATCAAAAAATGAGTGTGTCTACGATTTGAGCAAAAGAGTCTTGTAATTTATTATCATTGTTGTCTTCCTCGTTGACTTTTGTTCTTAGATACGATGGTGGAGATTCTGGTGTACCTACTAGGTGGGTAGCCATGGAAGAGTTGAGAGAAGAAGAAGAAGAAGATTCTTGTTCCCAAATTCTTCTTTGGAATTTGTGGGTTGTTGTTATTTGGATTACGAAACTCCTTTTACCTCAATGTCTTTTGTTGAATCCATTGTGCCCAATTGATTTCCAGTAAGATTTTGAGGGATATTCCACTTCTTCTGGATGATGATTTTGAATCTTCCAAATGGATAATTTATAATTACTTTTAGGACCCTTTGCCTATGCAATGATACATTAAAAATAGGTCTACAAGAGGAAATTTTGCACTAATCAAGCTAAAGGAAAGTTGGGGTCACATTGGATCCCAATTTGAAAAAGCCTCTTTTGCCTTATTGAGTTCTTTGCACTACACATTCATCTCCATTATTGGTCCATCCTCTTCTGCTTCGTTGAGTTTGTAAAGCTATTGGGTATCTTAGGCTTTTTTGTTTTCCAGTTTTCCCTTTTCATGGCAACCCCACAAACGATTCTCGGACTTGAAACTAAGAAGCATGTGTAACATGGTGTTTTGTTTTTAGAGAAGGAGAAGGTGACACATTCATCTCAAGTAAACAAACGATACGTTTCATTAAACCCTGATGCTATATGTCTAACTCCTCTTCATGGGATCCAATGAGTTGTTGAGATTAGACGAAAATGATAGCTCATGTTGTCATGTTAACTTGAACTCGTGTCATGCATAGATACACATATAGGGTTACGCACAGGTGCAAAAATGTCTTTCCATGCTTAGGTCAACTTATATTTTATATCCTTATTTCTTTTATATTTTTATGCATAATGTTTTGAAATTCAAGGTTAAAGTTCCATAAATTCCCTTTTTTTTTCTTCTTGCATGATTCCATAAGAAATGGCCATATAAAAATGTAACAATTTAACTAGACATAAATGCTATCTTGTTTTAATAATGAAACCCCCAACTCTATTTACTTGAAGGAGAGTGAAGAAATTTTTTGAAAAATCATTACTTTGTGGAATAATAGATAACAGTAACAACTATCACATGTGATGAAATAATATCCATATGCAAATCCAATAAATATATTTTTATAACCTTGTTGCTTACTTCATATTCCCAAGAAGACAAGTTTCCAAAGGTTGATCATTTCCACAACATGAAACGGTGTGTTTTCAACTACCAGAACTATCATAAAAAAATATATATGCAGTAAAATGGTTCCTATAATTAAGAGAATATACAACTAAAGAAATTTGCATGAATACCATGCATGTAATATATAACCAAAACCATGGCTCTATTCACCCTCCCATTAAAACAAAAACAAGAAGAAAAATGAGTGTTATTGTATTGTTTTTGCTTTCTTGTTTTTCTTTGTTTAACCAGCTTTAGGACTTGGGTGGTAGGTAAGGATATATATGAGTTGAGTTGAATTAGGTTTTACTCAATTTGAAACTTGGCTAAATTTAAGATAGATTTGAAATTTTGAGTCCAAGGCTTGGCCCTGCCCCCAATTAAGTCGGGCTAGATAGGCTGGCCAAATTTGACTTTTTGTTTTTTTTAAAAAAAGAAATTAAAATTTTAAAAGTTTATATTTACTCGACTATTTTGAACATATGACCACTTGTTATTGATATATTTTTCCTAGATCCACACAATGGAAATTGAAAAAAATGCAGATTTGGAAGAGGCAATAAGATGAAAACACAAATATAAATATATAAATACTAAAACTTTAAAATATAATAACTTGATGCCTAATAGTCTAATTAGTGTTTTTTTTTTTCATTTTGAGTTTTTTTTTTGTAAGACAGGGCCAATGCAACCCACCAATTGCCTAGCTATTTTTCCCCAAAAAATGGTCATTTACTATATCAAATTAAGATTTTTTTTTTTTGTTTTTAAATTAAAAAGATATATATATATATATATATTATTTTATTTTCTCTTATTTGAATGTAACAATTATTTCTTAAAGGGACTTGATAGGGGTCTTAACCTTCTTTATTTATAATTTATAAAATATATTTAAATATTTTCACTAAAATTATAAAATAATTCTAAAAAGAATTTTTTTTAATCCCTAATTATTATTATTTTTATAATAAAGGATAGGTCAAGCCATGTCAAATTAACCAAGATAACTAGCTTGGCACCTAGCCTAATTTTTTTTTTTATAAAAAAAAATTGGTCTGGCCTAGCCTGAGATGGCCAAATCAAATCGAGTTTTTTGAGTTAGCGAATCTCATATACAGTCCTATAATGTATGGATGGGGGATTTTTATAAAAAAAGGGGATGCGATGTTTTTGTGACCTTTGGATTACTTCTTCAAAGTGGTTTTTACAAGTCTTTTCTTCATTTGCATTTTTCTTACCCTTTCTTGACTTTTTGCTGCTTTATTCTCTTTAGATTTAAGTTTCCTAGTGGTTTTCACGTTGTCATACTATTTGAAGGAAATGCTCCAATTTTGTCTCATTTGTTCTTTCTATTTTGTGTCTTTCCCTCCCCTCCACCCCCAACAAAAAAATATCTCATCCCCTTCCAACTCTGCTTATCTTTTGTTTCAAAGGCCTCGTTTCATCCTTATGAAGTCTTCTATTTTACTGGGACTAAACTAATTTAATCACAAGTTACTTGATTGGGTAATTTGTTTAGATGGAGGACTGATCCGTAGCAAATTATAGGCTTTATCTCTTCCTTTTGTAATCTTTAGTTTTTTTTTTCTTTAGCTTCTCTCTTACGTCACTTTACCTGATTCTTTTAGCTAAGAACTTGCTTCTAGTGGCTTAGGAACGGTTTCATAATTTCTTTATCTTTAACTTTCTTGCACCAATCTTTATAGAAGCACACTGGAGAAAGAAGAATTAAGTAGCATTATCTACTATGTGTTTGACTTAAGAGTTGGGTTCTAGTTGAATACTAAGGAAGTTGGTTCTATTAGTTCCTTCTAATTAAATGGTTAGTTTCTCTCATGTTTCACAGGATGCTTCTTTTGTTAAATCTTATAGGAGTGAAGGGAGAGAATTCTTTAATTGGGCATGTGATGGCTTTTGGATTGTAAAGTCTAAAATGTGGGTCCTTATGTTTGTAAAGTTTTTGGTCTTTTCACACTTTTCATTAAACTTATATCACACCTATATAGTTTATTCTAACTCGTATTATATACTCCAATTTAATATAATAAGCACATAATTTATTTTTAATTATACACATTATATGGAGCACATAATATAGTATATAATGTATCCTAAATAAGCATTTAAAATTCAAGCATATATATTACATGAATTATGATTTTGAAATCGAATATATTAAAGGGTGTTTTCAGGTACATTAACATAGGGCTTTACAGAAGAATTTTCTAAATTTCCAAAAATTGAAGATACAAATCAAGAAATTGAATTTCAATTGTTTATGGAAACATATCAATTGGTAGACCCCTTGATAAAAGAAAAAGATGTTGTATAGGAATCACTTACATATTCCTCTGAATTATATGTATCCCTGAGATTAATTTGGAAAACCTTTAATGTGTATTGTGTGTGTGTGTGTGTGTGTGTGTGTAAGAGTGAGTGATGAATAAGAAGTTGACTCGCCAACCATGCAATCCCCATGTACCAAAAATACCTAGCACGTTACACCAATATCAAACTCCTATTTGTAATGTGAGAACAGGCTTGACGACAGGGATTTTTTTCCAAACATTTTGAAACTATAGAAACCAAAAGAACTAAATTAAAATTTCGATGAAACTACAGGAGTGAAAAATATAATTTAACTTATTTTCAAAAATCCAGAACATAATAGGTCTCTTGTAAAAATATTTTTTTTAAAAAATTCGAGGTCACATAGGCCAATAAAGTGATAATAGTACTGTTAAGAAAAATCAGACAAATTTTTTATATGAACAAAAATCAATAAAAAAAATTCGATTATTTGAAAAACTTTACAAGAAGCAAAACCATTTAATAATGAATGAAAATTAATTTTTAAAAATTGCAAACTTTAAGTATAACATTACATTTTGTCAAAGAAAAAAAGTAAGGCAAATTATTAATTGGGACTATTGAGCAAGAAATTAAATTAATTATTTCTAGAGACTTTGTATAACTATAAGGGATCAAAAGACCAAGAGTATAACATATTCTTATCAAAATATTATTAATGAGAAATTTGTTAACTTATCTTCCTAATATTATTTGTTGAGCTTAGGTTTGTTATTACATAGTTTTTTTAATTTTAGCTTCAGTTTAGCAAATTTGTAATTTTTTTCTTTTAACAGTTATAATAAAATATTATTAAAATTTTTATAGTTATCATCATGTATACTTTACAAAGTTACTTAAGTTTTTAATAGTTACTAATTACTACTTAAATTTTTAATAATTACTACTTACTAGTGTTTTGAAAATTAAACTAGTTCATGTATTAGTTTACAACTTACTGATTTGATTATAGTCAAATAAGTAATAATTAAATATATTTTTTTAATTTTATAAATTAAAAATATAATATAATAAATAATTTTATATATTAAAAATATATACAAATACATTAGATATGGGCTTTAATGATTCTTTGGTGTTTATTTATTTTTCTTGATCCTTATTTTGCTTGAGCATTATTTTTCTTGACTCCTTTTTGATGAAAAAACCTAAAAAATAAAAATGGTGTCTAGCCAGTTCGACTGATTTTTCAGGTAGGTAAATTTATATTAGTCATTGATTTTTTGACTGACTCAATTAGTTTTTGACTACCTTTTCAGCATGCTAGTCTTAAGAGTTTAGCGAACTAGTCCAGGAGCCAATTCACAGGTTCAAGGTTCAGTCTAGTTTTTCATTCTATATTACTTACTCTTACATATAGATAAAGTTATCGATATATATTTTTTTAAAATTACTCTTATGAGTAAAAAGCTTATTAACCTATACTTTTGATATTACTTGTTGAGTTTTAGTATGTTATTACTAAGTCTTAATTATTTTAAATTTGTTGTAGCAAAGTTGTAACTTGTTGAAAAGGATGTTTTGATTAGCACAAGTCATTTTTTAGTTGTTTTGATCCTTCACACTAAATAAAAAATATAAAATATTTAAAAATAATTAATTTAATTTCTTAATCCATTAATAATTTTCCCAATAGAAAGTATAACTTTTTTTTTTGGACATGAAAGTACATCAACTAATTAAAAAACTAGCGTTTAACACTTTCACCAAAAAGTAATCATCCTTAAATAGCTGGGGCTTATAACAATGTAATTAATAAATGGACAAATAATTGTAATTCTGTTAATTAGAAAATATCACATTTGAAAATAAAGATAAGGATAAATGAAGTCAATCTTAACTCTAAATATACATATTAAAAAAGATTTTGAATTAATTTTTGGTCAACATAAATGATTAATTCATAATTATTTTGTAATTTCTCGAATGGTGATGATGAAAACAATATTTTTTATATGTACCACCCTCTACTCTTTTGGCCCCAGGCTTGTGATTTCTATCACTCTCAAGGATAATCATTTCATTGAAAAAACAAAAAAGTAACTGATAATCATTTTCCTGAGCCAAATGACTCAAGTACTCAGTAAAACGGTCGAAATTAGCGTAAGAGGACCAACCTTCACTGTCACTTCTCTTGGCCAATGGAGCCATAACCTGTGCTGATTTCACGAACTCCTCCTTCCTCTCCACCCTGAGATCACTAACCATATTCTCCACAACCTTCTAATCACAAACATCCTTCATATCCAATCCTATCGTCCAAACCTCGCTCACAAATCTACTATTTATCTGTTTGTCCGCAAAATAAGGCCAGCATATCATATGGACCCCACCCACCCCACTTTCCAACATCGAGTTCCATCCACTGTGTGTGATAAACCCACTAATCATCACATGTACCAGCACCTCCTTTTGTGGGGCCCACCCCACTAAGCGCTCCCTCTTCTTCATCCCTTCCGCTAGTTCCGCTGGCAAATCCTTTCCGTCTGCTCTCGTCACCATGTCCAGTTGGATCACCCATAAGAACCGCTTCTTGCTATTCACCAAACCATACCAAATCTCCATGAGCTCATCTCTTGTTCATTGTGGTTAAACTATCGAAGCTCACGTATATCACTGATTTAGGTGGCTGAGCGTCGAGCCACGTCATGCAACTACTATCCACTTCCCAGAGACTGATCATGAAGGAAGGAGGAGGTTCCTCTGACGACGTTGTTTTGGAAACTTTTCTGGAGCTCACGCGTACATGGAAAGGGCCGAGGGTGTAGAGTTTGGGGAAGTGAATGCTGGGTATAGAAGTAAAAAAAAAAAAAAAAGAGGAGTATTTCAAAAGGAACACGTCTAACGTTCAAACCAAAGGAGTTTTAAGTTTATTGGGCTAATAAAAGATTTAAGAGGAGGAGATAGTTTGTGCGCACGAAAGCGAGTTAGGTTAGACTTTGTTGAAATATATCAACTTCCCTCTCTCCTGCCCAGATGATATGCCGTAGAAAAATTTTTTAAAAATTTTTATTTAATTGAATGAGGCTTTTAAAAGAGATTAAAATTTTTACTTTATAAAATTAATAACATGATTTTTGATTTTGTCATTAATTTTTAAAATTTTTCATTAATTTTGTAATCTCCTCTTATAAATTCTTTTTAATTTTCAATGTGTAATAACCTTTTTTAATATTATTAATTTTGTAACTTCTCGTAAACTTTCTTTAATCACTTATGTTATTACTTTAATTTTTGAACGTTCAACTCCTCACTTATATATACATCTATATTCTTGTTTGTGTTACTCTTTTTTATTTTCTTTCTTACAATTCTATATCCTTGATCTTATATTAGAAAACATCTATTCTATTTTGGAAATATCTGCCAAGTGATAACTATTATTTTTGCAATAGATTTCGTAAGCATACAAATCGCTTTTATAATATAGTGAATTAAGATTGTCTCACAAAAAATTACTTAGACCCAATTAGAACTAAGAATTTTTGCTTTCATTTAAATCAAGACAACCAAAATACCAAAGTAAGAAAATAAAAATAAACTTAAAATAATATCAAGTGTTAGGATTGTTCTAATGAGAATAAGCACTAAGAAGCATATTAGGTTTCTATCCCTTAATTGCCAATAATTGAGTTTCTTAGTTAATTAGCTTAATTACTGATTTGAGGGTTAAGGAAATTAAGTGAGCTTGAGTATCTCTCAAACCACTTGGACTTCTATTTTATTTAATTGCAAATCTCTCTCACAATTAATTAGGTTAATTATATTCAATCATTTCAAAACACTTAGGGTTCTTAAATATATTTCTATACCTAAAAATAAAATTAGGACAACCGAAACCTCAATTGCTCAATCAATTGGTCTATTAAAATTTCTTTTTCTCAAGAGCTAATGTCAAACCTCCAAATCCATAAAAGAGGTGGCCAAACTCCCAAATAAATGATAATAACTAGATTAAGCATTTAAATCAATAATCAAACCAATTTAACTTCACAAAATATCTTTTACATGACAATAGGTTCAAGTGAATCTAGGATATAGTAAATCTAGCCACACCTGGCTTTACACATTACAAATAAAGTTAAAGATTCGAATAAACAAGAGTTCGTGAAAGAAAAAATAGAGAATATTAAAAAAGTTAATGAAATTGCATTGATTTAGTCTCCAGTTTTCAATCTAAGCTCTTCAGTGTGTTTTTCTCCTTAAAAACTCTCCCTTTAAACTCAGAATGTTGAATCCCTAGCTACTAATAGTGATTTTACTCAGCAAGTCGAAGCTATGCGGTTCAGTAACGGATCTCGCTGCAGCGAGAAGCACCTTTCGCTATGGTGAGAGCCTATCTATTTTAGATCTTAACTGATCTCGTGATAGCTTGCACTATAATTAAAAGTTCTTTGAATTTTGTATGAGTCATGACCTTGCTGCAATGAACTGACTTCATCACTATAGCGAAATGACATTCTTACTATAGCGAACTAACATCCTTGCTATAACAAGGAGACTTAAACAATTTGCTTTTGACTTTCAGCTTTCTTCTTTTCTTTATTTCTTTTTAACAAATCTCTACCTTTCTTTTGAGATTAAAATCAATATAAAATAAAATTCAAAACTACGAAAAATACTACAAATGTTATATTTTATTTATTTCTTTGATTAAATAAAAATTTATACAAAGTCAATAAAAAAAGAGCAAATGACTTCCTAACCAATCATAAAATATACCTTACACCTGAGAATCATCACCAAGACAGAATAATTTTTAGACATAACGTGTTGTGACTTGATTCAGATTTTAAGTACGACTGTTCCACCTTCCTGTAAAGGCGCATCTGGGAGAGGGCAGGGCCTCCTAAGTCCTCAAATGTGCTCAAAATCAGAGCTTGTGCTCAAAGCGTTTGATGGGTCTCGAACACCATAGGTTCGAGAGGAAGTTGGGCATTATGGCTTGCTCGAACGAAACCTGGGAGATCTCGGCCCCGAATCAAGTTCTCTATATTGGAATATTGGTAATTATGTGATCTATGTCTTCTTCTTCAATCTTACACGAAGTTAATAAGTCACTTCTGAATTTAATTAAATTCCAAAACGAAGACTAGAGAGAATAACTAATAAAATCTATACCTTTAGTTGGAAGTTCATGGCACTCAAATAGCTTAGGAGCGAAAAAGTAAGCCCAAAAGCTGCGAGCACTGATGGCATGAAAATGAATGACGGGTACCTCAAGTTCGTGTCCTAGTTCGTTGGAACGGCGTCCAAAGAACCCACTTCCTATAATACAAGGGAACCTGGGCTTTCCAGAAGGTTCCAAGAATATCTCCCTCAACAGAGGCTTGGTGTTTAAATTCAACTGTTTGATGGGTTCGCCTAGGTTGTCTCCGTGTTGGGGGTCATCGGCGGGAAGGTCGTTGAAGATAGTCTTGAAGTGGAGAGTGGGTTAGGTGGCCAAACAAGATTGGATGTCGGCGAAACAGAGAAGCCGACGATGGATGTGGTTTGTCATGTTGAGTAAGGTAACGTGGAGGTGGGAAAGGGCCCGAAGCTCAGCCAGTTGGAGCATTCAGTTTGCGTGGCCTTGAGCCGGTAAAGGAAAAATCAAAACATGGGTTTCATTTCTTCTCTCATCTTTACCTTCTTTCTTCATTTCTTCACCTTCTCTTCTTTGTGTGTAGGCGTTTCCGAAGCTCTTCTGAGAAACAGAGATTTGTGAGGTGTACCGAAAGGGTCAAAATTAGCCGATGAGCAACACAAAACGGCAATATCAGAGTAGGTTAAATATTTAATAATTTGGTACAAAATGTTGTTTTCTATCTGTAATAAGCCAAAATCTTATAGGCATCTTCTAAGTGATTTGATTTACATGACAAGAAGAAATTTGATAAGTACTTCATAACGATCTATACTGTTACCGGAACTCTAATCGATTCCGTGGTGTGCTGGTTCGTTTGTCTTATTGTCCTGATAAAAGGATTTTGAAAGTGAAACACTCCCAGGTTTTGCTGGCTGGTGTGGTTTCATTTCTTTAATCAGTACAAGTGCGTAGCCCACAACTTGATGGTAGGTTAATTCTACTCACTATTATTATACATATAGCTACCAAAATTTATTTCTAATATATATATATAATTAATTTTTTTAAGCATGCAAAAGTATAGTTAATTTGTTTCTCATATATATAACTTTTGCATTCAGTAAATATTTTTTTAATTAAATAAGAGATTGTAAAATATTTTCCTCCGCATTCTTTTAATTTTTTTAATTAAATAAAGACTTCACACTCCTCTTTGACGGGGAGGGTATTATATTTTTAATATTTTATAATAAAAATTAATAATGATATTATATCATTATATTAAAACCCCCTCCCATTTTTGATAATATTAAAACCATATGTACTTCCTAATTAGTTCTTAACTTGTTTAGTCCAGCAGTGATTTACTATTTTTTGATATATATATATATATATATATATATCTAATTTTATTTCTTAAACTATGATAGCCATTAGATTTTTCTTAAAAATCATTGCAATTATTATTGCACATTTCATTCTATGGTGGTAGTAGTTTATGGAAATATTGATTTAATCAAAATTTTGAATCTATATCATTTAATTAATGGTAATGATATTGAAATTATTTAGAGGACTTGTCTCATCCTCTAATATTACATTATTTTAATTTTGTGAGAATATAATTAATATTTAAAATAGAACTAACTTCATCTATTGATCTACAAAATTTTAATTTTTTTTTATTTTCACCACTTTTTGAAGAATTTATTAAAAAATTTAAAAATTATTTAATAACTCACCTTTTTGAACTTGTTTCATTAATAGATCTTCCCATTTTCTAAGAAATTTCAAAGCATCTCTTTACAATGTTCTTATTATAAAATTTAAAAATTTTGTTTTTGACCATTTATCTTTGTAGTTGACTACTACTACTATAGATAAAAAGTGTGCCTAATCATCAATAACTTGTTTATATTAATCATAGGGAATGTTTTTTAGATCTAAATATTTATCATTTAAAGATATATTTTGTTTATTTAAATGATCTCATATATTATTTGTAGTTGAAACTTCTTTTTCATCGTGTCGAGTTTATTTAGATGAACTACTATTTTTTATAGTAACAAATATTTTCTCATATTTTATTTGAATATAAGGCATAAGTTTTTAATCTACTTCCAAATCTTTTTTTTTTCACCTATTTTTCTATTTTCTCTATCTTTTACAAAATTTGTCATATGTATACTTTATTTTTTTTCTTTATCTTTATCTCCAATTACAAAAGTGCTTTCTTTTATAACAATTTTTATTCTATTCTTTTAACCTAACATATTTAATTTCAATTTCTTCATAATCAAAGTTTTCTATTCCTCTGTAACATTTAATTTTTCACTCTCTTCGTTAGGTGCCTTTCAGACAAAGGAAGAGTATTTTACTTTTTTTTTTTTTAACTACTTGGGTTTCAATCCAAAGAGAATGTGCTTTTTTTAAGATCATTCATGCAGTTAAGAGCTTGAAAAAAAATTCAAAAATGCTTTAACCATAATAATTAAGAGACTAAATTACTTTTTTCTCCAATAAGAAATGCTTAAATTCATGATCTTTTCTTTATTATAAAAATATACAAGGATTTTTCTAAAAAAACAAAAGATGACCAAAATACCTTGAAACATAATGCTTATTGTTAATAATTCACCTTATTAAAAAATATATGTTTTAAACTTTTATGTCAATGTTATTTATTTTATATTAACATTATAAATTTAATACATTCTAAAATATTATTAAATTTATGGCAATACTTATATTATTAAATTTTGTCTACAATTGCAACGTATCCCCTCTTCTTAAATAAATAAATAAATAAAGCAATCAACTCCTTGTCTATTAGCCCCATTGTAATAAACTCTCTATTATCTAAATTAAAAAAGTTTAAATATATAAAATTATTAAAATACCCTTCTGATCTTCAATATCTTTTTCCCATCTCTTCATTTTCTCCAACCAATATATTCATCTATGGCCTTCAAATTTTCCTACTCTCCCCACCGTTTGGTTTCAAAATCTGGTGGTGGTGGCTACAAAATTCTTGTACCACAAATTTGTAGTGCATGTCGGCCATTGAGCACATTATAACTCGATCTCCTTAGCTTGAACTCGTTCCCAATAATTGGTTCTAATGAAATAGTTTAAGAACTCCTTAATTTGTTGCCTTTGTCTCAGTTTTGAGGGGTTGCAGCAATATGTGCTCATATTGCATCATTCATTAGATTAGATGCAGAGGGTATTCTCCGGAGGCCATAGTGAGGAAGGAAGCAAAGGGTGTGAAAAAAGTGATGCTCTTGGCCAAAATATGAACAGCTAGAATGATGCATTTGGGTTTGAGAAAGAATTTTGACCAGGATGTAATTGGCAATTAGTGAAGGATTTTGTAGCATGTGAAGGTTGAAATATTGGGCATAAGGTTTTTTGATCTATTGGATTGGTTCCTCAAGGAATTTTCTAAGACAAGCTTCAATGTCACATCTCCACATGATATAAAATATTTGGGTATACTAAATTAAATATGAATATAAATAAAATATGCAGGGTGTGGGAGAATAGTAAAATTTGAAGGCCAAGGGTGAATATATGGGAAAAATTTTGTCCATTAAATGAATGAATAATATAACTTACAAACCAATAATTATATACCAAATCTGAGAATCTAACATTTAGCGTCCTATATTTCTTTAAAAAAAAATTCTGCATACCACAAAACCTATAATTGTGTACTAAATGGTTAATACAAACCGTAAAGGAAAGGAAAGGGGCAGTTATTGAATCCGCTAACCTTAATCTTGATACCACGTGGATTTATGTCTAAATAGCAAAGAGTTCCGCATCCTTTTTCGATTTTATTTATTTTTGGTTAGACATCCTCTTGGATTCAAAGAAGAAGAACACCAATTTTTTTTCCCGCCTGGTATTTTTTTGGGACATTATTTTCCTGGTACTGAAGAATGAAGAGAATACCAATACCGATTCAAATATATCTCTTTGGATAGAAGTTGGGCTAACTGAGGCCCAGACAAGCAGAGAATCACGCAAGTTGGGCGAAGAAACCCCAGAGCCCATGCAAGCAAGAATGAACTTGCATGACTTTTACCCCATCGATGATAACCATTTTATTAATAAAAGAAAAAGAAAAAGATAATCATTTTCTTAAACAAATGATTTCAAGTACTCAATAAGACGGCCGAAATCACAGTAAGAGGACCCACCTTCACAAACACTTCTCTTAGCCAACGTAGCCATAACCTGCGCTGATTTCACAAACTCCTCTTTCCTCACCCCCATGAGATCATTAACCATATTCTTCACAACCTTCCTATCACAAACATCCTTCGTGTCCAAACCTATCTTCCAAACCTCGCTTACAAATCTACTATTTATCCGCTGGTCCGCAAAGTAAGGCCAGCATGTCATGGGAACCCCAGCCGCCACACTCTCCAACGTCGAGTTCCATCCACTGTGTGTCATGAACCCGCCAACCGCCACGTGTACAAGCACCTCCTGTTGCGGGGCCCACCCCAACATACACCCTCTCTCCTTCGTCCCTTCTACTAGTTCCATTGGCAGATCCTTTTCGTCTTTGTCAGCCACCATGTCGGGTCGGATCACCCACAAGAACCGCTTGTTGCTATTCACCAAACCGTACCGAATCTCCATGAGTTGATCCCTCGTCAAGACAGTTATGCTACCAAAGCTCACGTATATCACCGACTTTGGTGGCTGAGCGTCGAGCCACCTCATGCAAGTTCTGTCTACTTCCCACAGACTGTTAGTGAAGGAAAGAGACGGTTCATCGGACCACGACGTTTTGGAGGCTTTTCTGGAAATGAGGTGTGCGTGGAGAGGGCCGAGGGTGTAGAGTTTGGAAAAGTGAAGGCGCATCTGGGAGAGGACAGGGCTTTCTAAGTCTTCAAATGTGTTCAAAATCAAAGCTTGTGCCCGAAGCGTTTGGTGGGTCTCAAACACCACTGATTCTAGAGAAACATGGTCACTACGGCTTCCTCGACAGACACTTGGAAGATCCCGACACCGAACCAAGTTTTCCATACCTGGTATTTTCGTTATTATGCGATCCATGTCTTCTTCCCCTTCAAACATTAATAGCAATTATATTCATGCATAAGTTTTTTGAAATTCGACAAAATTTACTATTTCATTCCAAAAATTATACAACATGAATTTCAAGTATTTTTTTTTCTTTTTTCGTTCACTTCTCGATTTATTTCACAAACGAGGACTAAATACATTATTTATAAAATCCATACCTCTAATGGGAAGTTCGTTGAACTGAAGGAGCTTAGGAACAGAAAAATAAGCCCAGAAGCTGCAAGCACTGGCGGTGCGAAAATGAATGATGGGTATTCCAAGCTCGTCTCCAATGTCGATGGCGAGGCCTCCGAGGAAACCATCCCCTATAATGCAAGTGACCCTGGGTTTTCCAGAATGTTCCAAGCATAGCTCCCTCAGCTTGAGTTTGCCGTGAAACTTAATGTGATCGAAGAATTCGCCCAGTTTGTCTCCGAATCGCCGGTGGTCTTCGGGAAGGCCGTCGGAGAAGGTCTTGAAGTGAAGAGTGGGATAACGAGCTTCGATGTCGGCGAAAAGGCGGAGGCGGTGGTGAATGTGCTCGGTGTTCAGAAAGATGACGTGGACGTCGGACAGTGCCAGAAGCTCTGCCAGTTGGAGCATGGAGTTGACGTGGCCCTGCACTGGTAATGGAAAGATCAGCTGCTTCCCGCTTATCTTCTGCTCTCATCCTTCCTTTTTCCTTCGGTAGTGTTTGGTTTGAGGGATTTGGGGGGAGGAGAGGGGAGAGTCTGTTCGGTATGAAAAAGTTGGTGGAAAGAGCCCTTCCCATCCTCTTTGGAGGAGATTTTTGTAAGGAAAATTTTTTTTTTTTTTATTTTTATTTAAAATATAATATAAATATTTTTTAGTAGAATTTAAGATAATTTTTTATAAAAATAAAAAATATTTTTTGAATTAAAAAATTATTTTTAATAAAAAAAATAAAAAAAATTATAAAAATAAAAAAAAAATTAAAAATTCTAATATCATAAAAATATAATTATCTATTTAATTTTATTGTTATGAGTCCCACATCGGAGAGGTTTCCTTGAGTGGGAGGCCTTATAAGGACTTGGGCTCTCCCACTCCAATAGCTAGCTTTTGGAGTGTGGTTCTCCCAAAGACTTATGCTCATAACAATTGGTGCTCTCGTTGAGAGTCGGCCAACCGGAAAGGGCTGCCTGCGCGGGCGGAGGCAGCCCTTTCCGTGATCGTGTGAAGCACCGCTGTCGCAGAGTGGAGCCGTCGGGACGCCGGCTTCCGAAGGGGGTGGGAATGTTATGAGTCCTACATCAGGGAGGTTTCCTTAAGTGGGAGGCCTTATAAGTACTTGGGCTCTCCCACTCCAATAGTTAGCTTTTGGGGTGTGGTTCTCCCAAGGACTTATGCTCATAACAATTGCCTCCCCGATGTGGGACTCATAACATTCCCACCTCCTTCGGAAGTCGGCATCCCGACGGCTCCACTCTGCGACAGCGGTGCTTCACACGATCACGGTCAGCCCTTCCGCCGGCGCAGGCAGCCCTTTCCGGTTGGCCGACTCTCAACGAGAGCACCAATTGTTATGAGTATAAGTTCTTGGGAGAACCACACCCCAAAAGCTAGCTATTGGAGTGGGAGAGCCCAAGTCCTTATAAGGCCTCCCACTCAAGGAAACCGCCCCGATGTGGGACTCATAACATTTATCTCCTTCTCTTTTCCTTCAAATTAACCAAACAAGATATCATTAAAACTCTTCTCCTCCCTTCCATTAAAACCCTTTCCCTCCGGTCTCCTTACCTTTTCTTTTCCAAGATTATACCGAGGAACTGAGGTTTTGGGACGAGGACATAACGGGACAAAATTCGCAGAACGATACTATCCGAGACAGCAGAATCGGAAATGGCAAAATATTTACGGCCCATATCGTGAGGGGAATTTAAAATGGATGCGGTTGTGAAGGAAATATAAAAATAATTTTAAAGATAAAAATAATTTTTATGTTTTTTATTTTTAAAAACTAATAAAAATAATAAAATATTATTAAGTATTAATAACAAAAATATAATAGATATTATATAAGAATTATATAAAAATAATCCCTTTATATTGGGATTACCAAACAAATTCTTAATACTCTAGTATAAAATGTTTTTTTAAATAATTGAAAATCATTTATATTACAAATGTGATTGAAATAATTAGATAATTTAAATTCAATACAAGTAACGGGCAATAATCAATGTATATTATGTTTGTCTTCGCTGTAAATGATTATATTTTTATATTTATTATATGTCTTTTTTTTTTTTTAATTGGAACACATGACGCTGATATAGAAATATAAGTTAATTGAGTTATAAAACGATCATTTCAATATATATATATATGTATATATATATCAAAAAGTCTTTTTTATTTTTCTAATAGCCTTTAAAAATTCTTATTGGTTGAAAGAATGATGGATATGATGGTGATAATAATCAAATTCGCTTCACTAAAAAACTCTAACAATTACAAAAAAGATTAGTGTTTACATCTATATAGAAGTTCTAAATGACCCATCAATTTGCAATAATGAAAGAAGAGATGTTGGGGATTCTTTTCTTATGTTCGTTCTCATAGCTCAATATGCAAAAACATGAGTTTCTATAATATTTAAATCCCTAAGTTTTTTCCTTTTAATCATAGATTGAAGACCTCAAATGCCTATTTTTATAGATGAAATCAAATCCCTCTCGTTCCCTATAGTGTCAAAAAATTGGTTGGAGATAATTTAAAAAGGCATGCTTATAAGTGAACAATTAACTAGTTTAACACAAAGAAAAAGGAATTAGAAATAGAGAACCAATGGTTACCTCATAAAATAAAACAGTTGATTAATGAGTTTTAATATTATATTAGTTAATTTTTTTGAGTCTATCAATCAATTGATGGATTATAAAAAGCAATCTTATAGAATTTTAAAAGAAACAGTCATATGATGACTTTAAACGATCAACTGATCAAAAATATAATAGTTAAAAACTTAAAAATTTATACTAGTTAAAGTGATGGTTAATATTTTTGATCATGTTATTTTATTAATAATAATTAAATAACGGTTAAATTGATTTTAAAACTCTTTAAACATACCAAAGAACATTGGCAGAAATTCAAAATTAAATTTCAAAAATAAGTTTTCAATGGAAAGATATAATCATTCAAAATTGCACTCATAATTTATATATTTGTACTTAATTTGAAATTATTGAAAAAATAAATAATAAATAAAAAGATAAGATTTGTGGAAGGAGTTGAAGGTTTTTGGAAAAATAAAAAAGTAACAGAAATTGATTAAGAATTTTACCAAAATGGGTTGAGAAACATAAAATATCCAATATTTGAGATTAAAATATCAATACATAAACATGTTTCTTCTCTCACTTAGGTTTTTTTTTTTTACTTTATGATTCATTTAATTTATCTTTTATATTAACGCCACGTGTTTCAATTAAAGGAGACTAGTTGCCGGAGTACGATCAACTTCTGCAATTGCACCCATCAAAGCAATCAATATATTAATTTATTGTGTTACCTATCCCATGCACCTTCGTTTGTGTTTGTTAACTCTTACAATAATAAAATCAGAAACGTGTAAATACCCAGAAAGCAGAGCGAAAGCGAAACGTTCTTTCGTTGACGTGAACGTCCATGTGCTGCCACCATAGCTTGAAAGGTCAATCATCGCATTATCGGGCACTGTTAGTTGTACGTCCTCTTCCACTTCCTGCCTCCATCCTCAGTCCCTTTCTTCTTCCTTCGTGATTGCTTTATTTAATATGGCCAAAAAAAAAAAAAAATCGATTGCGTAATTTAGTGCTCCATTACAATATCTGGAGAGACACAGATTCTTCACAAGAAAGTGAGGTTGGAATTTGAGATAGATAATTAAGGGATGTAATGATAAAAAATAAAATATTTAGTTTGAAATAAATTCTTATTTAAAGATTTCTTTTTATGATGATATAAAATGGTAAAAGAGGGATTTTAACACTATTTATAAAACTTAAACTTATTTTTGTTCTTTTAAATTGAGAAATTTGGAAAAAAAAAATTTTAACTAAAAATTTGTTAGAATTATATTTTAGTTATAAGATTAATATTAAAAAAGTAATTTATAAATTATTTCATTTTATTAATAATTTTTTTCTTTTCTTATTAAATTCTTAAACAAACAAATTGTTTGATAGTGTTATTTTTATCAATTGCTTATAAAAAAAAGTTAAATAAGGACATCTTTTAGATGTTTTGGTTTTTTTATTTTTCAAAACTTAAAAACCAAAAACACTTCGAGGGAACAATTTTTGTTAATGGCATTATTATAATTATGACAAAACTAACTAAGGTTTTTTTTTAAACAAATTTTTTTTTTTAAATTTTCTTATCTTCACAACTTAGTTTTAAAACATAACTTAATAAAACTGTTTTAAGAATATAAAAATAAAAAATAGAATCAAACAGATCCAAATTCCTTTTTTCCCCTCTTCTCTCCAAGCAAATATTTTGCACCAGATGATCAATTTATCCCATTGTCCTACAAGAACTCAACAATTTTATTTCCCACCGAACAAGCCTTCTCGTCTCCAGAAAAGCCACAAAAACAGGAATTCAAGCAACACAGCAATGAATCTACATATACCATAATAACCCCATCTAAAAAGAACAGCAGTAGCCAATCCAACACCCACGTTCAGCGCAGAGCACAATATCTAGATTGGGTTTGCAACGGTTGGGCTCCGCAGTTGAAGATCTTGGGTCACGACTCGGTGGGTGGGTTCTTGACCCATTCGGGTTGGTCGTCGGTGGTGGAGGCGATTCAGGAGGAGAAACCACTTGTGCTCCTAACGTTCTTAGCGGACCAAGGGATAAACGCGAGGGTTTTGGAGGAGAAGAAAATGGGGTATTCGATTCCGAGGGATGAGCGAGACGGATCGTTTACTAGTCACTCGGTGGCTGACTCATTGAGACTTGTGATGGTGAAGCATGAGGGAAGGATTTACCGAGAAAAGATTAAAGAGATGAAGGACTTGTTTATAAACAGAGATAGGCAGGAACGGTACGTGAATAGTTTACTAGATTATCTGAAAGCTCACAGAAACCCAGCACGGGCAGCTCATGAGCAGTAATAGGAATTTAAATGAACAGACGGGAAACAGATTAAGGTTGAGAAAGGGACCAATTACTAAAGATTGTGCTCCATTATGTGTTTATGTACGGAAATTGCACTACCACCTGAGCTTCAGTTTAATTAGTTCAAATTCTCATATATATATATATATATATATATTAAAGATCCAGCCTCATCTTTTTTAGCTTTTTAACCATTAATGAAGATGCTTCCTCAATTGAGTTGATATTGAAGATAATAAGATTCTTTAACTGTGTGAGCGGCACGATTTCTGTTGCAGGACTAGGATGATGAGGAAAAGATTATTGTTTTACCA
The DNA here is from genome assembly GCA_032878935.1 of Erythrophleum fordii. NCBI lineage: Eukaryota > Viridiplantae > Streptophyta > Magnoliopsida > Fabales > Fabaceae > Erythrophleum > Erythrophleum fordii. The sequence goes on along the minus strand of JAVQMF010000036.1, from coordinate 12,767,607 downwards.
GAGTAGCCTACTATTGCTTATTGTACGTCCTCTTCCACTTTCCTATATAGCCTAGCTCTATCCTCAGCGGGCCCTTCTTCTTTCTCATGGTTGCTTAATTTAGTTTGGCCCATATAAAAACGAAAAATGATTGCTTAATTTAGTACTCCATTACAGTATCTGGAGAAATCCAGATTCTCCGCATGCGTGACGTTTTTTTTATTTAGGACTCATTTGATAGGTTAAAAATTAGACAAAAAAATAAAAATAAAAAATATTTTTAATATTTTTATTTTTAATAATAAAATAATAATTAAAAAGATAAAATTAATATTTTTACGAATTTTTTTTTTCTCATTTTATTTTTCCATACATGGCGTTGAGAGAGGAGTAGAGGGAGGGACAGTCACAGAAAGAGTCGAGGTAGTGAGGCTGGGAATTGAGGTGGATAAAAGATATGGAATCGAGTGATGAAATAATTAATTTGAAATAAATTTTTATTTAAATTTGTTTATGATCATATAGAATGATATACTTTTTGTCATTAAAAAACTTAAATTATTTTTTTGTCTTTCTAAAATGAAAAATGTGAGAAAAATAAAATCAATAAATAATATAATTATAATTATATTCTCTTGAATTAAAAATTCATTACAACCATATTTTAGTTAAAATGTAAATATTAAAAAAATAATTTATAAATTATTCTATTTCATTAACTATTTTTTTCCTTTTCTTATTAAATTCTCCAAAAAAATTTTGTTTGATAGTGTCATTTTCATCAACTGTTTATATAAAAACTTAAATAACTAAAAAGAGAAGACATCTTTTAGATGTTTTATTTCTTATTTTTCAAAACTTAAAAAGAAAAACGAAAAACACTTTGAGGGAACCATTTTTGTTAATGACATTATTATAATTCTGACAAAAAATACTAAGCTTTATTTTTCAAACAAGGTTTTTTTTTAATTATTTTCTTATTTTCACAACTTACTTCTAAAAAACAACTTAACAAAATTGTTTTAAGAATATAAAAATAAAAAATGGAATCAAACAGATCCAAATTCCATTTTTCCTTTTCTTTTTCCAATTTTGCACCTAATGATCAATTTATCCCATTTCCCCACAAGAACTCAACAATTTTATTTCCCACCGAACAAGCCTACTCATCTCCAGAAAAGCCACAAAACAGGAATTCAAGCAACACAGCAATGAATCTGCACATACCATAACAGCCCCACCTAAAAGGAACAGCGCTAGCGAATCCAACAACCACGTTCATCTCAGTACACAATATCTACATTAATGGCGAACACTATTGTCTTTCGACAAAGAGTTTGATTTTTCCTCTGCTTGTCCCGTCATTCCTTTTTTTTTTTTTTTTCCTTTTCTTTTTCCCAGTATTTTGTAGGCAAACACCGAAATATAGTGCAACCAATACATACTGCAAGTAGCACACTCCCAAACAAAAAAATCTCCTCACACTCTGCTCTATTGTTGTTGGTATACTGGATTTAATCTTTAAAATCTCATTTCCCTGTCTTTATGGTGTGCCCTCTGGAATTTGGAGTAACCCTTTCTGATATTGGTCACCTTAAAAAAAGAAAGCAATCTAGCTGCCTTCATGCTTTGAGTCTTCAAGTGTTTTCAAATGAGACACCCTTTCTTCCAATTTAATAATTATCTTTGTTACTCTCAGCTGCATGTCTCATTGCAAGCTATTTGATTACTTAGAAAGCTGCTGGGGAGAAGACAAACATATATGCGTCAGAAGAAGCCTGGGTTATATTCAAATCTAAAGATCCATGATTTGAAACGGGCTTAACTGAGAATCTTCATACGCCACCCAACCCATTCAATCAAATGGGCCATTTCACGAACCAGCCTTCCTTTTTTTTTTTTGGCATTAATGAGAGTTCATATTTCAGACTTGGGAGATAAACACGTGACCTGTTGACTAATTTTTTGTTGTGAGATGTCCACCAATTTTGCAGCACTTTCAAACACGGTTTCTTGAAGTGCTTACATGCAAACGGAGAAGTTGAGGTGAGAGTAGAACGGAGGAGGGAGACGGAGGCAGAGCGAATGAATGATGAAGAAAGACAGAGAACGGAAGAATAAACAGGCGAGAAAGGCAAGTAATTGTTTTTTTTTTTGGGGTCCGCCTACCTATAAGTCATACTGTGAAGAAAAATGATATGCAAATAGGAAAATTTTGTTAGCAATAGCAACAAATATTAACGATGTCGGCGAAGAGGAATGGGATGAAACATATTTTAAAGTTAAGAAATCTAGTTGAAACAAAAAATAATTGAGGGAACAAATTAAAATTTTAGTATAATTAGAGGATTAGAATGATATTTTCATCTAATTAAAAGTAATAAGAGACTCAAGTCGATAATAATATCATAATATTGCTTTGCTCCAAAATCCACATTGTCAAATGTCAATCATCTCATAATATAAAAACTCTTGGTTACCCAAAAAAAAGAAAAATAACTCTTTCATATTTTAGTTATTGGCATAAGGGTTTAATGTTTCGACCAAAATTTGAAAAGAGGTGTGCTTTTGCTTATGTCATAGATACCTGGTCAAGTAGATTTCTTTTTGATCATTGGCAAATAATGTTTTAGATAGCCCCCAAAAAAAAAAAAATACAAGGCAAAAGAAAGATCGCATTTTTATAGCAACGTAGTTTGGACATATCGTCTTTCATAAATGGGATTTAGAGTCTCCAATTCATCAAACCATAGTTGCAGTCTCTTTTAAGGTAATTCATCATGCTATACAGCTTTTCAGTGATCAGAAAATAATTTTATATCCCCACATTTACTCATTACATATATTATTGTTTGAAAAATCTCATTGCCATACATTGCAAACAACCAAAGCACGCTCTTCCAATTCAGTTGCAAGTGCTGCCACAAGGCATTTGAACTTTGATTTCTCCATTCTCATCAATTAAGTACTTACATATTTCAAAAAATGTAGGTCCTATAATTAAGACACAATTCTAGGATGATGTAAGCTATATTGTATGAATGTTTATTATAAATGTTTTTTTTTTATTTTAAAAAAACTAGCTAACTAAACAATATATATATAACGACATGTTCACGAAGGTGAAATGAGAAAAGAAAATTTATTAAATTATTATTATTTAATTATATCTATTAATTATTATTTAATTATATTTATTAGTTAATATTTAATTATTAATTAATCATTAAAGTAAAAATATTATAAATATTTTTTATTTATAAAATCACTTTTTTTTTAAATTTTTATGCTTAACTTTTTATATATCAAATAAGCTATAAACACAAAAACTTTGAACAAATACATTAAAATAGATTGGTGCTTTGAATTAAGTGCTGATGTTCTTTACCTTTAGAATAACACTCATAAGGCAACAATTCAAAAAATATATATTTTTTACCAATTTATCTTGCTATTAGTTGCCCTCTTTATAGATGAATATATGTAATTTTTTTCATTTCTTTATTTTATTTGCTAAAATGGTATTAGTATTCTATAGAAAATACTTGGCCGCCATACTACAGAGAACATGCCAAATCTGATTTTGTCGTCAAGTGTACCACTAGGATTTGTTACATACAACAAATCTCAACAATAGAGAAAATTAAACTTGGACTGTTATTCAACTTGCTAAAACCCACCCTACGAAGTGACAACCACTGAGCTCTTTAAATAGAGCTTCCATCAACGGTAAAATGCAATAAAATAAGATAAAGGTCCACTAAGTCCTAAAAAGCGATTCAACTAACTACCAAACCAAAGACTCTACTATAATAGACCCTGCAATTTGTATGCAACAAACTCTATCACGTATCCTCTAGGACAACCAAAAATAGTATATGTGAAAATAACATTTAACAGGATTAAATAATATTGGCAAATGACCTCTCTTTTTAATTGGTGCCAAAAGATCATTAGTTTTATAACTATATAAACATTTTATTTCGCTAGTTTGTGGGACTGTTTCCCCCATGTCCAGAGAGGACGAGAAGCTTCACATAGTGATGTTCCCATGGCTGGCCTTTGGCCACATGATCCCGAGCCTTGAGCTAGCTAAACTCATAGCTCAAAAGGGTCACCTCGTCACCTTCATATCCACCCCAAGAAACATTGATCGTCTTCCCAAATTGCCACCAAATTTGGCTCCTAATATCAATTTTCTAAAGCTTTCTCTACCTAAAGTCCACAATCTCCCAGAGAACGCAGAAGCCACCACGGATGTCCCCTACAACGTAGTTCAGTACCTTAAATTAGCCTGCGATGCTTTCCAACAACCCATGACCCGCTTCCTTGAATCATCTAAACCCGATTGGATATTCTACGACTTCGTTCCTTATTGGGTTGGTTCCATTGCTTCCAAACTCGGTATCAAAAGCGCGTTTTTCAGTATATTTACTGCTTCGTTGCTTGGGTTCCTCGGGCCAGCTCCGGTTCTGATGGGCCAAGACCCGGTTCGGACCAAACCCGAAGACTTCACCGTCTCGCCCAACTGGGTCCCATTTCCGTCCGCCGTGGCATGGCGTTACTTCGAGATCATGAAAGTCGCAGACAGTATCACCCACGATGACTCGGGCGTTTCAGATATGTATCGGTTCGGGGCCAGTATTAATAACTGCGATATCGTGGCCATTCGCAGCTGTTTCGAATTTGAACCCGAGTGGCTTCTAGTACTTGAAAAAATCCACCGGAAACCGATTCTCCCAGTTGGCCAACTTCCCAGCACCAGCATGAAAAGCGACGCCGAGGAGGAGAGCGACACGTGGCGGTGGATTAAAGAATGGTTGGACATGAAAGAAAAAGGCACGGTGGTCTATGTGGCATTTGGGAGTGAGGCGAAACCGAGTCAAGCCGAGGTTAACGAGATAGCTCTCGGGTTAGAGAAGTCGGAGCTACCATTTTTCTGGGTTTTGAGGACCAGTCGGGGGCCCACCGACCCGGAGGTTCTGCGGTTACCGGAAGGGTTCGAGGAGCGAACGAAGGGACGCGGGTCGGTTTGCACCGGTTGGGCTCCGCAGTTGAAGATCTTGGGTCACGACTCGGTGGGTGGGTTCTTGACCCATTCGGGTTGGTCGTCGGTGGTGGAGGCGATTCAGGAGGAGAAACCACTTGTGCTCCTAACGTTCTTAGCGGACCAAGGGATAAACGCGAGGGTTTTGGAGGAGAAGAAAATGGGGTATTCGATTCCGAGGGATGAGCGAGACGGATCGTTTACTAGTCACTCGGTGGCTGACTCATTGAGACTTGTGATGGTGAAGCATGAGGGAAGGATTTACCGGGAAAAGATTAAAGAGATGAAGGACTTGTTTATAAACAGAGACAGGCAGCAACAGTACGTGAATAGTTTACTAGATTATCTGAAAGCTCACAGAAACCCAGCACGTGGAGCTCAGGAGCAGTAATAGGAATATAAATGAATAAAAGTAAAACAAAAGTACAGATTAATGTGGAGAAATGGGACCAATTACTAAATATTGTGCTCCATCACGTGTTTATGTTCGGAAATTGTACTACCACTTAAGCTTAAGATTTTAATTAATTCAAATTCTCACACACACACACACACACACACACACACACACACACACACACAACACACACACACACACACACACACACACACACACACACACACACACATTGTTGGCCCAATAGTCTCTCAACCCTTTTGTGTTTGATAATTTCAAAAGTTCAAGTCAGATAAAAGCCCATTCAAGTAAAATTTTTTGGTGTTGCTTTTCATATAGTCTGCAAAAAGTATATCTATGCTCTGAAAAGCTAAAAGCTGACTTCTCACTGTGACCATGCTTCTGCACTGCTTCAAAGTCAACTCTTTCCTTTCTGTTCTCTCATTGAAAACATAAATCTGTTCACTCTCCTCGACATAAGGACCAAATGAAAAATTAGTGCAAGGAGTTCAGAGTTGATTTAGTAAAGCCTCTCTGTTTTGCTGGGAAAGTCTCTGTGTTCTGCTGGATCATTCCAAGCTCTCAGCTAACTGATTGCTACTCAAAGCCTACTGATTTCAAACATTCAAAATTGAAGGAGATGAAGTAACAGCTATATTTTTCATGCTTATATATGTGCAAGAGGTCTGCTGTACAGAAACACCAGCGAAAAAAAGAGAAACAAAAGAAATTCTGTTCATCTGTTTCATTTTTATTCTCTATAGTGATAAGTGTCTGGTGCATGTAATAACCTTCTCTGAGAGACTTGTGCTGATTAGTGAAACTTTATAAAAGTCTTGAATGTTGTAGCACTTGTGAAAGAAAAAGAAGGTTGTGTGAGTGTGAGCTGTTAAATCTGTAAAAGTTTTAGGTAAGCTTGAAAACCTAGGTGCTGTGGGTGTATTCTGTGATTCTATAGTGGAAATCCCTTGTTGTGTATCAAGGGGACTGGACGTAGGTCTTGAGGACCGAACCAGGATATACCAGGTGTTTCTCTTCCTTTATCTTGCTTTTAATTCTTCAGTCACTGAACTAAAACCCTGTCGACAAGATTTCTTCTTATCTCCTTGATTTTCTCTTTGTAAGTCAAATTCTAGAAGATCCTGTCGACAAGATCTTAGTCCATCTACAAGGTTTTTTGATTTACAATTTTAGTTGAACTTGTGATTTTTAAATTGTGAAAGCACCTATTCACCCCCTCTAGGTGCACTCTTCACATATAATATATATATATATATATATATATCCAGCCTCGTCTTTTGTAGCTTTTTAAGCATTAATGAAGATGCTTCATCAATTGAGTTGATATTGATGGTAATAAGATCCTTTAACTGTGAGAGTGGCAAGATTTCTGTTGCAGGACTAAGATGAGAGGAGGAAAAGATTGTTGTTTGTGTTTACCAGAGTAGCCTACTATTGCTTATTGAACAATCATAATTTTCATGATCTTGTTAATTACAATAGTTCGATTGATGTACAAAATGGTAAGACAATGCATTTTTTCAGTCCCATTTGGTACATACATGTTGCCAGAGCAAATTCATGCCTTTGATTGGCTTATGATCCTTGCTCTGTAATATATATGGGTGCATCAAGGCGTGGATTAACTTACGTTCCTTGATTAGCCACGGATACATTTGTGCCTTTCACTTAAATAGGAGAGCTTCTTTTGGCCTCTCCAGAAGAGACAAGACTGTTGTGGCAATATGTTTTGATGAAAGTCCTGCTTCATCAATCTGGTCTTGGGGTGATCCATGATCGATGTATCTATCAGGAAGCATCATCGCTCTCCACTGCAACCAATGTTCAAAAGAGAAATTAGACTAGAAATATGGGGGACATGATGAAGCAAGAGTAATATGAGGAAGAATTATTACCTTAAGGGGTCCATCTAGGACGCCAGCCAAGCTTAAGTATTGTGAAACATGAGAACCAAAACCTCCTATGGAACCCTCTTCCGCTGTAATGAGAATTTCATGCTCCTTTGCCAGTCGCTTAATGAGATCAGTATCCAGAGGTTTGCAAAACCTAGCATCGACAACTGTCACAGATACACCTTGTGTTTTGAGCATTTTTGCGGCTTGCAGGCAATGTTGAACTATAGATCCATATCCCAAAATAGCAACTCTGCTTCCTTCTATCAGTATTCTTCCTTTTCCTATCTGTATAACCAAAAAAAAAAAGTTATAATTTGATTACTTATATGTTCAGTGTTCTGGGTTGGAACCGGGAATGATGTATAAGCTACTCTCATGCTAACCTCAAGTGGGGTTCCTTTGTTATTGGAAGGCAAAACAGCTCCAACTCCATTTCCCCTTGGAAATCTAAAGCAGCTTGGTCTGTCATCTATGGCTGCTGCTGTTGCAACCATGTGCATCAATTCAGCTTCGTCAGAAGGAGCCATGACCACCATGTTGGGCAAGCAAGCCATGTAGGTGATATCAAATGCTCCACAATGAGTTGGTCCATCTGCGCCGACCAATCCAGCTCTATCCATAGCGAACCGGACAGGTAGTTTCTGAAGATCTACATCATGGATCACCTTCACAACAATTATCAACCATGGCTCTGTGAGATTACTATGATACTTTACTACCACTAAAGTGAAGTATTTCAATTATTTTTGGCTTACCTGATCGTATCCTCGTTGCAGGAATGTTGAATAGATGGCACAGAATGGCTTGAGACCCTCTGCAGCTAAACCAGCTGCAAATGTCACGGCGTGTTGTTCAGCAATACCCACATCAAAGCAGCGATCTGGGAACCTCTTCTGAAAATAATTTAAACCCGTCCCACCACCCATTGCTGCGTGAATAGCTACTATCTTCTTGTCTTGTTCAGCTTCCTTTATCAAGGATTCAGCAAAGTACTGAGTATAGGAAAGTGTAGGAGATTTTGGCTTTAACTGTTTGCCTGTTTTTGGGTCAAACTTAACAACACCTGAGAGCATGAGAGAGAACATTAACATCCTTCAGAACCATCCATCGTTACTACTTCAGATCGTAAAACGATATTAGAATTTGCAGTCTCACCATGCATTTTATCGGCTGCTGCTTCTGCCGGGGCATATCCCTTCCCTTTCTCTGTCACAAGGTGTATCAAAACTGGACCTGGTGCGGGCATTGCCTTCACTTTCTGAAAAATGGTGACTAGATCTTCCAAGTTATGCCCATCCACTGGGCCGATGTAGTACAAGCCAAGCTCCTCAAAAACTGTTGACCCAGAAGCGCTGATCATACCTCTTGCATACTCATCTACTTTTGCTGCAACTTCATATGTTTGCCCTCCTATCTGCTTCGTGATGCTCTATAGCGGACCAAATCACAGTCAAATGCCAGAGTGTTGAAATTCAACATAAGCACTAGAGTTGAAAAATTCTTAGGTTGATTTTGTCTAAGATACATACATACATACATACATATATACATATATATTTTTTCTCTCTCCGATTTTATATATAAAAACAAATAATTAATTTACAAGTATTAAAAAGTTAGTTAAAATTAATTAATTTTTTTAATTTTGTCTCAAATAAAAATTATTTTTTAAGAATATCCCTATTTAATGTGTATACTTTCTCCTTTAAATTAATGATAGTCATCCTTCATAATTTGAATTACTTATTTAATAAAAGATATAATTAAAATACTAAAATTAATATATCAGACATAAATAATTTATTTTTTAATATAAGATTAAATCAAATTTTAAAAAATTCTCTTATATATGAAACCAGAGAGAGTACATATCCACATATATATATTTTTAATTTTATCTCAAATTTTATTTTTACCTTTAATTTTATTTTTATTTCAATTTAGTCCTTTAACTTTATTTTCAATTTTATTTTTATTTTGTAATTTTATTTTATTCTAATTTGATCATTAATTTTACCTTAGTATTTTCTTTTATCTCCTTAATTTTTTTTTTGTTTTAATTCAGTCTTGTAACTTATATAAATTACTCAAATATTATTTTTATCTCTAATACTATCAAAGTTGTTTAGTAAAAAAACTTTATGTAACTGATTAATAGCTTGATTAATTTTTTTCATCTCTTGCTAATTTGGATAAATTTGTATGCCAGATATATTTTTTAATGGAACCCACTTCTAATATATATACATGTTTATTCATTATTTGTTTGGTCTAGTTAGAGATTCCAAAGTTGAATACTTACTTTTGCAGCTTCTCTGAGTTTGCGGAATTTGGTGCTTGCTTGAATTTTGCTTAAAGCACTACTGAGTGCTCCAACCGGGGTTGCAGGCCCGTCAAGGGTAGCAGTTGGTAAAGAGACTTGCTTGTTGTCATTAAGTATAATTATGAGGTTAGAGTCAAGGAATCCCGCATTGTTCATGGCTTCATAAGCTTGACCAGCAGTCATAGCCCCATCCCCAATCACCGAAATGACGTTATTTTTCTTTCCCAAAAGATCCCTTGCAACAGCCATGCCTACCATTTTTATTTTGTAGCCAAAAACAGAGAAAAGCAGAGCATTGAGACTTGCTGTTGTTTTCATCTATTCTTTCTAAAATGTTTTTCAAGGTTTAAGAATCTCACCAAGACCAGCAGATATGCTTGTAGAACTATGCCCTGCCCCGAAAGCGTCATGAACGCTTTCGTCCCTTTTAGGAAACCCGGCTAGCCCGGAAGTTTTCCTAATGGTATGCATCTTGTGCCTTCGACCCGTGAGGATTTTGTGTGGGTATGACTGCAATTTCATTGCTTGTTAGACCCTCTCACAAAAAACTAACACTAGAAAATCATGGATAAATATAGGAAAGGCAAGATGAAATCATAATTTCAAAAAGAATAGGGAAGAAGAAGAGACCTGGTGTCCTACATCCCATATAATTTTGTCGTCAGGGGTGTTAAAAACATGATGCAGAGCCACTGCTAGCTCTACTACTCCTAAGCTTGAGCTAAGATGCCCTCCAATATTTGATATAGTGTGCACGATATCTGCTCTTAGCTCAGCCGCAAGTTGTTCAAGATCCTGACATATATGTCTCAAAAAAAAGTGTTATGCAGGGTATAGACGAGAAATTGTCATCACATGGTCATTTAGATAAACATGCGATGGGCGATTCTTATATGGTTCACCTGTGCGGATAGATTCTTCATATGAACAGGGTAATTGATTGTGTCCAGCAATGGCGTTGCTGGTTTCTCGCCTGAGTAGTTGATCTTCCAACCATCTGTATCTTTCCTTATAATTGTCCTTTCCCCCTCACCCGAGCTACTTGCTGCAGATCTTACACAAAACTGGCATATACAAAATCACATATCATCATCAACAATAACAACCACTGTTGCAAGAAAAAGCCAGAAGAGATGTAACCCATAATGAGATTATAAACAAAAGTTGTAGCCAATTGGCTAACCTGTTTTCTGCGACCATGGATTGGAGTTGGGGCCTTACGGCATGGAGGGATTGACTGGTTTGGCTTAACAAAAGACCCACAAAAGGCCATGATTGTTGGCGTTGAGGAGGAAGAGAGAAGAACTTATAAAAAGCTCCAGACAGAGCATGAAGTTATTAGCATAATTACATCGGGCACAGGGTGCTCCCGTCTATTTAAAGGGAAGAGCTCAGAGAAGGTTAAGGCCGAAACTCTTTACGTGCCGAATGAAACAAAAGAAAGGAGAGGAATTCTTGCATTCTTTTTAGTGCAATGACACCTTATAGGTTGAACGGATCGTGGAAGTATTTTTTGAAATTTTTCATTATGAGAATTTGGATAAATAGTGATATAAAGAGAAAAAATATGCATGGAATCTTTTTTTTTTTTTTTTGTCGTTTCATTCTCTCTTTCGTTTGTTCTCTTTCTAAATTTGACAAGAATTTTATAATAAAAAACTTTAAAAAATTCAGACTTGAAGGCATCGCGGCTGGCTGCTTCTATATTATTCAAAGAGGAGAGCTGCGCCGCATATGAGGGGAAGGGCAAAGTCCAAAGCTTTTTACTCGCCGAATGAAAGAAAGAAAGGTAAGAGGTTTCCTTGTTTTTTTTTTTTTTTTAATGAATAGTAATACTATGAATTCTATGACACCATTAATTTTATTTATGATATAATAATTATTAAGTATTATTAAATTTAAAATAATATTTTGTCCATTTTATTAGATTTATTAAAAATAATTATAATCATTAATCATACAAAAATAAACTGATCCTATTAAAAATTATAAATTATCACATAAGTTAATATTTTTAATTAATTAAATATAAAATATGTAATAAAATAATATTTTGTATTTAATAGTTATTATATCATAATTAAAATATACATTGTTTTCGGTTTATAATATTATTACTTTTTTTTATTACTCAATTTGTTTACTCTTTGCTTTTTATTGTAATATCTCCCTGTAGGTTGATAACATTACTGATGATTGAGAGCTATTGGGTTAATAATCACTCTTTATATTTAATAATTATTTATTATAATGAGAGTAGATATTATTCCTGGTTTATAATATTATTACTCTTTTTTTATTACTCAATTTGTTTATTCTTTTCTTTTTATTGTAATAACTCGTAATAAGCTGATAACATCATCGACGATTGAGATATGTTTAGTTGATAATTCGTCTTTATAATAATATATAAAAAATTCTCAGTTAACAATAGTTATATTAATACTATTTTCCGTCGGTAAATATCTGTTATATATATATATATATATATATATATATATATATATAAAAGAAAAGAAAAAGATTCAAAGTATAAAATTAAAACAGAAAATTAAAAGGGTCCAAAGTAGGTGCTTAACAAAGGATACCTATCTAATACAATCACGAAGAAGTGATGCCAAACAGGAAGAATAAAATAAATTTACCGTAACTTTCTATCAAAGCCTATGCTCTAGTTGGGGAAAAAAATTTGAAAAAGTTGGCAATAAAATTCTGTCACAATTTGTTAGCGTTAAAATTTAACTTTTGAAGAAGTATATAATTTTTTAAAGTATTGTGAACCTTTCTTTGAAGTCATTAAGAATACCTGAAAATTTAGGAATCATTTAAAATATTTTTAATTTTCGTTCTCTATTGTTTTAATTTTTTAAAACTTGTTTTCATTTATAACTTTCCATTATTTAAAAAATATGACCTTTTTATGAAGTTAGAAATTTATGCATCTCTGTTTTCAAATAAAATTTACATAAATGAGTATAAATGTTGTCTGACTTTTGAGTTTGATTCTAAACACTTAGTGAGACTGTTTTGGTTTTCTATTAATTATTTTTTTTGTAAATTTATAAAAAAATTTATAAAAATATTTTCTATTTTCATTCTCTATTTTGACTTATTAAAATTGATTTTTATTTTTAATTTTTTTATTAATTTAAAAAATATATTTTTTTGGTAAAGTTAAAAATGTATTCGTCTTTGTTTTTATATCAGATTTACATAATTGAGCAAAAATATTATTTGATTTTTTGAATGATATAAAGACTTGTGAAATTGTTTTGATTATCTTTAAGATTTTTTTAAAGTCTATCTTTTAAAACCAAAAAAATGTCACCACTTATTATTTGAAAATGGTGAAAATGTCATTTCCTTCAACCTATTTTAGAAAATGTTGTTATTTTTTTTTAAATTGTACCAAAAACATCTTAAATCACGATGAAAAACAAAAAATAAATGCACACTTGAAGATATCTTTCATACTTTTCTTTTCCAGCACATTTTTAAAAAAGATGTTGCAACAAATATTTTTATTCTAAACTGTAGTCAATGCATTTTCAGACAAATGTATTACTTTATCAAATATATATATAGTAAATAACAAAACCAGGCAGACTCCTAATTTTGTTCTCAAATTAAATTACCAGTGATTTGGCATGTACTGCATGTCAATTTTTTTTTAATTTACATTTTATATTTCACGAACATTTTTTTTTACTTATGTATTATTATAAAACTTCAAGTGGGATAATGATAATATTGTTTTGATTGGATAAATGATATCAACAGCGTAAACATTGATGAGTAGAGATTAAAGGTAAACCAAGTTGGGTAATAGCATCACATTACGAAAAGTAATTGGGTAACAACAATAACTACAAAGAGACGAAGATTATTGATGCGACTCTAGACAGCATCTCTCGAGGAAGAATCTTGTGCTGATCGGTATATAACTTTTAAAAATTAATAATAATAAAGAAAGCGGGCAAAAAATCAACTTTGTGGGGAGTCTGCTCTCAAATTTTTCATTACAATGTTATTGGCTGCTACTCCGAAATAATATATATATATATATATAGAGAGAGAGAGAGAGGGAAAACTTCAAGTCCTTCATTTTCTTACCTTTATTTATTTATTTATTTATTTCCCTACCTTTTAATTAAAAGTTGAATTTTGTTTTATGTTGAAAGTATGACCCAAAAAAAAAAAAGGAAACTTAGTCTAATTTAAGGGTTTTGTTTTGCTTAATTGAAATAAAATACAAATTTTCTCTCTCAACTATAAAAAAGAGAGATTATTTATAGCCACCAACGTTTATTGCGTTCTTTTAAAGTAGAGCTGCTGTTTTCTAGAAACAATTAAACTACAATGAAAGTAATTTAATTGTGTCCCTTATATAGTTAAAAATTCATGCTAGTTGTTGCTTGACCTCTTAAGATTTCATAATATTTTTTAGTTATATAAACTTTGACAATATAAATTAGATCGGTTTAGGTTTATAAAAATATTACACTTATCCCATAGCAAATTTGAGTACTATTTCAAATATTTTAATAAAGCCATTAATTCATACTTCTTTTGTGTGTGTGTGTGTCTGTATATATATATATATATATATATATATATATCATCCACATGTAAGTAATATAAAGGTTTTATTTAATTTTTTTTAATCAAGATTAAAAATAGTGCCATTTATTGTCCTGGGAATTATATCAGCATAGCGTACAGTATGGAAATAAGGGTCGTATAATTAAGATCTAAAGTAATGTTTGACTCATGACATATTTTATACTTTTGTTTGTTTTACTACCAATTCACTTTTATAATCCTTTTTTGTCAAAATTTTAGTGAGTATGTAAATAAGATTGTGATATTTTTATATATTTATTTTTATTAAAATTTGAATAAATATACTATAAAGATGGCCAAATAGTTAAAAAATATATAAATTATAAGAGAGTTGAATCAAAACCTTTTAATCATAAGAGCACATATTAATTATGCATTAATATCATATATTTAAATTTTATTCATTGATTTAATGCATATTGATGTAAGAAAAATAAATAATATAACATAATTTACATAGATTAATATTAGTGATAATAAAAATAATATCATCTAGCTAGTAAATCTACTTCATTGAAATGATACATTTTAGGATAAATTATATTAATCTTTCTTTGTATTTTGTTAAATTACATTTAATACTTTTTGGTTTTATAAGTGTTATTTAATTCTCTTAATATATATTACAAAAATCTCACATATTATTTATTTTATGTCAATAAAATTAATTTTTTATATAATATATATTTTTTTAAAAATAAAATTTTTTAATTATCCTTGTAGTCGGTCACAGGGCTGTACAAAAACCGCCACTAATTGTTAGTGGCAGTATTCTAATGATCAGATAAAATTGCTGTTAAATGTCTTTTGACACTTGTAACAGTAATTATTTTTTAACTGCGGCCCAATGCATTTAGCTGCGGTTTGCCCAAGAAAAAGAAAAGGCAAAAAATACATATGTGCTTTCTTTGTAGTGATAGTTTCATATTAGAGTTTAATATTAACTTAATTTTTTTATTGTTATATTAATAGTAAAATTATAACAAAATCATTATAGAGAGTTTACAAACAAAAAAATCTCACATGTCCAAATCGGCTTGATTACTCTACTCAGTAAAGCCTAGAGAAAACCAACGGTTATAAATATTTCATAAACTTTATATGATATATTGACACAGCAATTTGCTTTAGACTCTGTGATTTAGAATCATTTTATATAACAAGATACTTTGGTTAGGCAACTTCTATACTTTTGCTATACCATTTGATTTGATTATTGTGATTAACTTACTTCTAGACTTACAAATAGAAGTATCTTTAAGGCTAAAAGAATTACACGATAAAAATTACACAGATCAACAAACACCATAAATATTACATCTCATATGTGATCCTAGCTTTTGTGTTATCTTGATACCTAAATAAGATGATCTCTTTTTCTCCCTAAGGTTCGTTTCTTTGTCTATAGTCAGATTTCAACCCAAATAAAAAACTAGGGGATGTTTTTGCGCCATATATCGTATGTGAAGGCGATTGAATGACATTTTTAAAAATGAAACCCATATCAAATATAAACTAGCTAAACTTTTAAAAAAAATTTAGTATAATTTATTTATTTATTTTTTATGGTACGCCAAATGATGCTGAAATAAGAATGAGATGAAAAAGAAGAGCTAGTGATATATTTTCAAAACTTGTAACACGAGGCCATATTTAGAGAAGGCAACTGTTATGGATTGTTGCATACATGTTTGACCACGTGAATCGACGAGCCAATTTTAAGTGAAAATAATAAATAATATTATCCCTTGGCGAAGGAAAAAAAAAACATTATCAGCTTTCATTTTTCTTCCTTTTCACTTAATTCGAAATAATTAACTGCAATTTTGTCAAAATTTTCTGGTTAAAATAAGCTTGTCAGTTTACTATAACGCACAAACTGTAAATAAAGGGTACATTCAAAGTATGAGTCTCGGGGTTCATCATATTTTTCAATGTCACTATCATTTTTTCGTGATTTCTTTATTTTGCTTATGCGTGCAATTACAAACTATCAATCAGTATAATCATTGGACCAATTAGCATTAAAAAAAGTTATAAGCTAAATTGTCAAATAATTCAAATATTTATACAGAGAAACGAGCACTTGCCCATTTTTAAACAAATCAAAATTAACAATTTTGAAAACTACACGAAGCCTCCCTTGACATACATCTTTAGTCCATATTTCATGCGAAACATTCAAACAATAACTCTTGGATATAAGGCTGCTTTATTCTTTGCATTTACTTATAAAAAAATTGATTGTGACAGAGAAAGAAAGAGGGTTTAGCTCATATAATAGATAAATGACAATATTGTAAAATTTCAATGCTCTCCATATGCTTACATGGATGAGATGGGAACATCAAGTTTGTCTTCTTCAAAGAGCATCAACAAGACGGCTCTTATGTTCAGATTCTATCTCTATGAGTAATTATGAGTTTTTTTTTTTAATCTTCATTTTTGTTTCATTGCCACCAACTTTTGAAATTTGAATAATTTCTCTATATATTTCAAAACCTTTTATATCCATTGCCGTTTTTGGCACATTATCCTTTTTGTCTTTATAGTGGGATTTACTTGTGCCTCGTAGTCACATCTCTTTCTTCCAAACTTAGCTCCTAGGTATATATATATATATAATTGCAATTAATATATATATATATATATATATATATATGCAGCTTATTAAGAATCCAAGCCATCCAGCTTAATTAGCTGAAGTATATCTTTCTTCTCCTGCAGTATATATATGATAAATGGCAGTCAGTCTCACTACTTGAAATTTCAAAATATTGATGTTTGTATATTTAAGCTATGACATTCTTTTCTATGCGGAAGAAGAAAACAAGCTACTTGAGCTCAATTTGAAAATCATCAACTCCAAATCCCACTTAGACTTTTCCATTTATTTTTTTCTTTGGTCTCTGCTACATATATATTGACTTGATTTTTCCAGTGAAGAAAATAAGCTACTTTGGCTGGTTCTAAAAGTGACCAGAAAACTAACTCATTCATTGGATCATGTTCTATTGCTACTGTTGTTGTTGTTGTTATTGTTATATTACATCAACTTCATAAATTTAAGAATTTACTTCTAAGATGTTCTTTATAAAAATTGAACTCAGGTTGTTAAAAAAAGATATTAATTATCTCTTTTTACTAATAGAACCAACTCTCGCTATGTTGGATAATGTATTTGAAAATAGAGAAGGTATAGTTTATATCTTGATATGAAAAACAGCTAAAAAGAAAAAAGGAAAACGAAATCATCTAGTTAAATCCAGACCAAATTAATGGGTGTTTCCTTTTTCAATTTTTAAAGTTTTGAAAGATGACTTCTTCCAAGTTCTAGATACCCATAATGCATAGCCAACTGCTCTAACCAAACTTTGAATTTGTAATATAATTTCCTATATTTTATAAGTTATAAATATAAATACAAATCTCCTTAATTCTTATAGTAAAAGAAGAAAAATTTCCCTTTGGAATATGCATATTATATCACTTTCGAACTACAACCCAACCTTCTGCCTCCTTCTGTCTATTATGCAAATAAGAGATCAATACAAATTGGAACATGGGAAGGAATATATAAGTGGGGAAGTCCTTTTTGAATAAGGTTAAGTTGATTATTATTTCTTATGGAGGTATAATTTTCAAAAGACAATATGTTTGGCAGATAGATCTTAAATTAATTATAGGAAATTATTTGCATAAGCAATTTAATCTCAGGCATTAGATACTTCGACAATAAATAAGGTGTTTTAAAGAAAAGTACTTAATTATATATAATGGAATTCAAATCCCTTCAATTGAGGGGATTTCACTTGAGTGTAGTGCATAAATTTAGTCAATAAATGATCCAAATTGAATTTTTTAAAAATTTTTAATAATTATTATTTTAAATTTATAATTAGAAATTATTTTTATTTTGTATTTCAATTTTTTTAAAAAAATCAAAATAAATAAATAAAATTTAATTTAAATCATCCAGATCAAATATGAATGGTTTAAATCTATACATTGCATTCAAGTAAGATGCCCTCAATTTTATATAGTGTATGACATACTTGTACAAAAAAATAGTAACAATTTAGTGGAGCCAACCGGCTATAACATCTAAGAAAAAAAATGTTAAATTTAAATTTGAATTAAAAATATCTAAAGGGAAATTATTTTATATTCTCTTTCCTTAATTTATTGTCCTCAGTTAAAACATACTCGGAAATATTTATACAAAATCTCCTTACAGGTTCTATTTTTCATGCTTTTTTTTTTCTACCCGTTCTATTTACTTGTTTAAAAAATGTTCAAGTTCTATAATTTCTTTTTTTCTTTTTAATTAATCTGACAAGGTTTTCAGGAGATATTCTTCTAAACAAATTAGGTTTGCCCAAGGTAACACTATTCAATTTCAAAGTCATGATTGAGGGGAGAGGAAAAATTAAACTATAAAGTAAATTATATTAATCTTTCTTAAAATTTATCTAAACTATATATGATACTATTCGTTTTTAGATTTTTTGCAGTAAAATCATTACTATATGTAGTGCAATAAAAAAATAAATACAGAGAAAAAAGAGAAAAATATAAAAAGAAAAAAAAAATCCTATATACATTTTTACTTTTTATTATATCTCTCTCTTACTAAATAATTGCAAATAACCTAAAATGCTAACTAAAGCACATTATCATCATTTGTACAATATGTCCATTTTATCTTTATGGAAGACTAAAATCTTCTAAACTCTCTCTTTCTTCACCAACTCCTAAACGTTTTTATAACTCTCTTCTTCTCTGGTGTTTTTTATGCCTTTCTTCTCCTAGCCCTAACTTGATGAAAATTGGCTACAAGCGTTGTTGGTTCTTGATCATCACTGCATCTTGGCTTTGAAGGACACCATTAGCAATGCAGGACACAAAGCATCTCGACTTCAGATAGGAGACTTCATTGTCTCTTTTGTTCATTACTCTCTTCTCTTCGAGTATCATCTTGTTCATCTCCAGAGTCTCTACTCCTTCACTGGGGGAGGAGTGGTAACTGCTAGTTTGATTATTGATTATGCATTTTCTTGCCTATCGCTCTAAATTTGTACTCTAAACTGGAATAGTTATGACTATGGTGACTTTTTCTTTTTTGGGCTGTAATCTTTTGTTAAGCTATTCAAGTAACTTAAAACATGGATATTGACTTTTTTGTATACAAGGATGGATCTAACATTAAATTATTAGGGGGAAAATTTTTTTAAAAAATTAATATAATCTTGTATATAAAAATTTTAGCCTAATATATATAATATAAATTTTTGTAATTTATGAAAATTAAGTATAATATTCTTTTGTATCATAAAATTCATCAATATTTAGATTTGTCAATCTTTTTAAAAATCTTTTTTTTTTTCAATATAAGTAATCATGCAATCTATAAAAAAAATTATATTCTATCTTATTCTTAGACTTGATTTTTATGATTTCAAAATTAAAAAATGACTTCCAACTTGTTACAATTTAAATTTAAGTTGTTTACTTTCAAACCTTTTAAAATTTTTTTAATAACTTCACAATTTGTGAGAGAGACGGTGGGGGACCCCTCTCCCCCTCCCCACATATGCGTCAATGATTGTACAATTATTTTTTTTTCTTTATTTCACCGTTAGGTCTTTAAATTTATTTTACTTTATCTTCTTTTCATCCACCTTTACAGTGAGCAAATCCTATATTGCCACTATCAATAAAAAAAAAATGTTACTCTTGAAGTGATTATCAAGCCTTGAGGAAGATTTCAAGTTTGAAGTAATAGTCTATTAATTAATTACTAACTGTTGTTAGAAAAATTGTATACGAATTACTTATGTTCATGCAAGACTTCGGTGAATCCTTTCAAAACCAGTCAAAAGATAATTTGAATCAATTAGCAAAATTTTTTTTTTCTTTCAAATTTTTCTTATATAATATGATAGTTTATCTTAAATAAATTTGACAAATTAAAAATAAAAAATATTAGAAGAAAAAAGGAATTGAAACATAGAGAAATTAAAAAAAAAAAGAATGTAAAAGAAATGAAAGATATATACTTAGTTATTTTTAGTACTTTCTTTTTATTATACCCTATCTCTTAGTAGTATTTCTCTCAAATATAAAAGTGTTTGACTAAAATTATTATTTTTTAATGATAAGTAAAAATTTAATATAATTTAAGAACTCCAAAAATTTTATATTAAATACTTTTAACTTTTAATTATGGATAGTTTTTATTTTTTAATTAAAAATAATTTCTCAAACATCTTAAAAAATATTAAATTAATAATCAAATATTTAAAATTTAATAATATTTATTTATTATATTAAAATTTTAATACATAAAATTTTAAAAAATACATTTAATTATTATTAGTTTGATTATAATTCTACTACAGTTCAACTAATGAACTATGAATCAGTACTTTTCCTAATTCAATAATTGGTCTGGTTTTAAAAATATTAGTTTTGTTTCCTGAAAGTTGAAAGTCTATTTTAATTTCACAATTTGCTTCATTTAAAATAAAAATATATATTGCTGAAATTAAACAATAATAAAAAAATTGAAATCTGAAAATTGCTTTTTTTTACCTTAAAAAAATAATAAAAAGTTAAAAAATTATGTTTATCTTGTTGAAGCTTTAGAAATTGCTTTGTTTTGGCTATTTATTTAATACAAGGTTAGAAAAATTGCAGGATAATATTAGTTTACATTGTGTACTGTTTTAAAAGCACACATCATTTGAATCATTTTAGTTGGGAGTGCGTCTGATTAGCAAGGGTATACAAGTAATTTGATTTTTGGATGAACAAATGTAATGCATCTTGTGATTTTTGCGATTCCCATATGCCAGTTAACTCTTTAGACTGATGCTATTGGCGCAACACAGGTTGTTTATCATGATTTTAAACAATAATAAGAGTGGGCCGTGCATATGTATAGGGATTTGTGCATATCAATTAAATTTAAAAAAATGAGCTAAAAGTATTAAAAAATCTAATGTAAACAATATTTATGAACAACCATAAAATTTACAAATTATAACATATATATATATATATATATATATATGAGAGTTGAGTATTATTTTTCAAATAAAAAAGTATTAAATATCATTTAATGAAAATTTAAAAGAAATTAATATAATTTATTCTAAATGTGCTTTTTTATTTTCTAAACTAATCTATTATACATTTTCACTGCACAGTGTTAAAATTGTTTTCCGGGGAATTGAGGTCGGATCATAGCGGCTTTTTAAAAACAACCCAATTAAGCAAAGAGAAACGGAAGAAAAAGCCAAAAAACATGCTGGATTTTAATAATAAATTTCTTTAAAGAAATTAAGAGCTAATTCATAATGCTAATACATATGATCCACGTATAAATTTAGTTTCTCGTACTTTAAAATATGGGTAAATTACCATAAAAAATATTTAGGTAAATTACTTTCCTATAACAAATATATAAATTACGTAAATTCATTTTTCATTTTAAAAATTATAAATTTTTCCTTAAAAATCAAAAGATCCACTACACTTGATTTTTTTTATAATAAAAAATAAGTTATAATTACAAATGTTTTTTATTAAAATACTTTTATATTTGTTACTTATATAATATAACAAGCATTATATATATATATATATATATATCCAATATAAAATAGTGAATTTTTTAAATTTAACAAATTGTAAGTCATTTGATAAACAAAAAAGATAATTATTAAAAATATAAAGAACATTTTGACAAAGTACCTTTTCTAAAAAATGAAACAATTTGAAGATAATAATTTAATTTTAACAATGATGTTTGTATTAAATATATATTAATAAACATACGCATTATCATAAATTTAATAATAAATTAAATTAAAAAATTTCAACACAAAATCAATTATGTTTTTGAGAAATATATCTTTCAATGAGTTATATTTTTAATAAAAAGAAATCAACATAATTTTTAAAGATATTTTAGTTTTTTTTTAATTTTATGAAAGGTTTATATATATTTTTAAAATAGAAAATGATGTAATTTGAACATCTTATATGAAAGGAGAGAATAATCTACATTTAAAATATATTATCTATATGTGTGTTTGCACACAAAATAAAGGTGGGAGCTGTGTAATTTGAATATTTTTTAAATAAAATAAAAAATTTGCCCTTAAAATGTATTACCTGCATGGGCACATGTGAGAGGTATTTCTTTGAAAAAGAAGTAGCCTATATTGTTTG
This sequence comes from Erythrophleum fordii, assembly GCA_032878935.1. Lineage (NCBI taxonomy): Eukaryota > Viridiplantae > Streptophyta > Magnoliopsida > Fabales > Fabaceae > Erythrophleum > Erythrophleum fordii. The sequence continues at coordinate 12,745,084 of JAVQMF010000036.1, read as the reverse complement.
TTACATTTATAGCCAAAAAAGTCATATCTAATTATTATGGTTGTTGTTATTGTGGCAAGAATTTAAGTTTTCGATCAAATAGCAATGGGTTTTATAAATCAAAATTATAACTCTCTTGCACATCTGACTATCAGAGGAAAAACTCATTTAAGTTGTAAATATTTGTGTGGTGAGAAAACAAAGCAAAAATTTTCCATATACATGCATGTGGTAAACGGTATACCTAGATTAAAAAAGAAAACAACAACAAAGAGCAGCTCATACATAAACAGTGTATGTTAGATCCACATTTGACTATATATAAATGGGAAGACTCATTCCTTTTTTGCATCAGAGAGAAGCTGATAATTCAAGCCATCATTGTACGGATTGGGCAGCTTTGCTGCTTTTTCCAAGCAGCATGAACGCATACTGCTTGAGACAACGTGCTGCTTTTCTTAAGCAATAAACAATCCCATTTGATCAATGTTCAGATAACAGACCAGCATGGCTCAGCAGAAGTTTCTGAATTTCGAAGATAATTGATTAAGTTGTATAAATGAGCATGTAGTCGGATTCAATTTTTTGCGCTTAGTATGCGTTTACAACTCATCATGTTTATATTATTTAAAATATATAAAACATAAATTTCAAAACGTTTATATTTATTATTTCAAATATCTTATGTTTGAATCGATAAAAATTTTCTTATATATCAAAGAGCACCTATATAGACATCGGAATAATCTCAGAAGATGTTTGGTTTTGGGTTCGGCTGCCCTAGAGATGCGGCAAGTTTTATTAATCCACAAGTTTGGTGGCAGCCCATTCCATCTTCATAATTAAATTAGTCAAAGCAAAACATAAATATTTAACGGCTGCTTCCATATATTCATTAACTTGTGAACTAATCAGTTAATTTCCAGCACATATATAATTATCAATTTGCACCGACTGGTTTATAACTAAATAAATAATTAGAGGGCGTTTAGTCTTTATTCTATATTTTTAGTATTATGCTGCATCCAAGATATTTGTGTGTCACACCAAATATGAAAAATACTAAATATATAATTTCTTTAACAACATTTTATTATTATTGTAAATATAAAATTTTGAATATTATGATAATTTATATCATGACATGTAAAATATCAAATATATATATATATATATATATATATATATATATATATATATATATATATATATATACAAGAGTAACGTATGAAACACTACAAGAAAAACAAGAATTAGCGACGGAATTTTCCGTCGCTAAATATGGATAATTCCGTCGCAACTTGATTAGCGACGGAATTAGCGACGGAATCTTTCCGTCGATAATGTTGTCGTCGCTAAATAATTAGCGACGGAATTGAAAATTCCGTCGCTAATTTGCGACAGAATAATCCGTCGCTAATCTGAATTCCGTCGCTAATTGTGAGAATAACTTATTCCAAATTAGTGACGGATTAGCGACGGAATATTCCGTCAGTAATTAGCGACGAATAAATAACGAAATATTTCGTCACTAATTGGTGACGGATTAGCGACGGAATATTCCGTCAGTAATTAGCGACGAATAAATAACGAAATATTTCGTCACTAATTGGCGACGGATTAGCGACGGAATATTCCGTCAATAATTAGCGACGGATAAATAACGAAATATTCCGTCACTAATTGGCGACGGAATATTCCGTCAGTAATTAGCGACGGATAAATAACGAAATATTCCGTCACTAATTAGCGACGGATCAGCGACAAAATATTCCGTCACTAATTTGTGACGGATCAATGATAAAATTTTTCATCTTAGCGACAAAATATTACGTCATTGATTCGTCACAAATTAGTGACAAAATATTTTATTGTTATTATTTGGACACTAATCTAGCCTAAATTAGTGACAGAATAGCGACAAAAATGCGTTGCTTATTTAATCTTTTTATTATATTATATTTTTTAATACATCATCAATATTACTTGTACTACCTATCCAATAAAATAAAATAACACAACAGTATTCAATAAAAATAATAGATAGATTACAATGATCCTCAGTTAAACATTTATAAAACAAATTATAACAATCTTTAACTTAAAATATATAACTTAAAATGCCACAAAAAAAAAATCACATCTATAAAAGGGGACAATCATCAGGGCCTGTCTTCTCAACTGCTGATTCTTTTGGTACAGGATCTGATGGGACACGAGATAAACGTGATTCAAGTTCTTGCAACCTATTAAGTGTCTGCTGATGCTGGTCTAACATAGATAAGATTTGTTGATTCTGCTCTCTGAGTTCTTGGTTCTCCTGTCTCAAAGGTGCTGTCTCTGTGGCAATCCTCCTACGTAATTCCTCTTCAAAATCTGAATGGAGTCCTGAGTTATTAATGGAAGAAGAGGTCCCACGAGAACAAACAGTATCAACATCATGAGCTGCAGATCCTACTCCAAAGATACGACCCTTCTTATTCTTGCCACCTACGGCCTCTAACCATAAGGCAACTTCATCATCAGCATCATCTATATCATTTGATGCTATGCCAGGGGAGTCCTGAGTAGAAGTTCTGGCATTCTTAAGCCTTAAATAATCAGCCTGTTAATAGAATCAAAGAAAGAAAATTTTAAAATAAAGAAAATAGTGACAATTCATCCAGAAACAAAAGTATGCACATGTTTAAATATATTTTATGTCATAAAGTATCAACATGAGGTGTAATCATATAAGAAAGACTAAGTATCTTGAAACTATAAAAATATTAAGCCATCCTAATCAAAAATATCAAATGTTGAAATTACACAATTAGGTATATGAAAAGAATATGCAATGATATGGCTAGTAACAAAATAATAAAATAAGTAAAAAACACTAAATAGAAGATCAAAAAATTATAGTGACAAAGTAAAAAGATAAAGACTAACACTACAACTGGTTAGACCTTCAGTTATCAGCACAAGTTCAATGATAGTCAAAACTAAAAATCAAGATTCACATTACAGCTAGTTATCCCTTTGACCATTAGCACAAATCCAATGACAATCAAACACAAAGAATAACAACTTATACTAGAACTAGTTAGGTCTTTTGCCGTTAACACAAGTATAGTGACAATCAAAACAAAAATAAAAACTCACACTATAGGTAGTCAAATCTCTAGTCGTTAATAGAAGTTCAGTGATAATAAAAACAAAAAATAAAAAAGCACATTATGACTATTCAGGCCTTTGGTCATCAATACAAATTAAATGATAATCAAAACCAAAAATAAAGACTAACACTACAGCTATTCAGGCCTTGGGCTCTTAATATAAGTTTAGTTATAATTAAAACTAAAAATAAAGATTCAAACTATAGCTAGTTAGGCTTCCAACTATCAGTACAAGTCTAATTACATTGAAAAAATAAACTAAGACTCACACTAAAGGTAGTTAAACCTCTGGCCATTAGCACAAATCCAATGACAATCAAAATAAAAAAATAAAAAGACACCGTAGCTAGTGAAGCCTGTGGCCACCAACACAAATCCAATTATAATCAGGACAAAATATAAAAACTTGCACTAAAGCTAATCGAGCCTTCGGCCATCAGCACAAGTCCAATGACAACCAAAACAAAAAATGCACACTATAGGTAGCCAGACCTCTGACCATTAGGACACGTCTAATTATAATCAAACTAAAAATAAAAAACCACACTATTAGTGAAGCCTTTAGCCATCAGTATAAGCCTAGTTATAATTAAAGACAAAAATCAAATCAAAATACACATTAAAACTAGTTAAACCTCCGGTCATCAGGACAAGTCAAATGTCAATTAAAACAAAAAATGAAGACACACTACAACTAATTAGACCACTCACCACTAGCATAAGTCCAATTATAATCAAAACTTAAAATAAAGACTCACACTACTGCTAGATTTATTTGCGACGGATTAGTGACGGAATTGTTTGCGACGGAAATTTTCCGTCAGTAATTCCGTCGCAAAATTTTGCGACGGACTTTGTGACGAATTTGTCACTGATTTGCGACGAAAATTTATTCCGTCGCAAAATTCCGTCGCAAATCTATCATTTTTTTGTAGTGAAACAGTTCCTCGTTCTTGTTATTATAATTTTACTCATATTTAATTTATATACAATTATGTTTACTAAAGTTTGAGACACAACGCCATTGATGGGATTTAACAAATCTGGAGAAGCCACCAAATAGGAAAAATGCTCTGCAAGTCAATTCCATGAAGAGATTATTAGAATAAATTGTTGCAGTCAAAGGATGATATTTGTAGTTTCCAGTGCATGAAGAATTCATCCGGTCAGGGTCAACGAAAGGGAAAGTCCTGGAACATTATGGTATTTTAGAATATTTATCACAGTGAGTCAAAGAGAAACAAGAAATAACGTTTTAATATTTGGGTTAAAAAAATGGAAAAGTCTTCCATTCTTAGTTCTGAAGACATGCCATGAAAATGAGATATTACATAGAAATTTCCCTATGTCAATTATCTCTCTTTCACAAGCCCATGGTTTTCTTATTATTATAAACTTATCCCGTGCCTTGGGCAGTTATTTTTGTATTTATTGTGATTTTTTTATAGGTCAAAACAAGGGAATTGTTCGTAGTTAATAAGAGAAGAAAAACGAAAACTACACTTAAGAGCCTAAATGACAATAGGACACATTATTCATGTGTCCATCAAATTAACATATGCAATCACATATGGACTTAGTGTTGCCCATATTTTTACTGTAAAAATGTAGGTGATACTTGGTAAGTAAACATCTCATTTGTCTGGCCAGAAAAAAAAAATAGATTTTGAATATTTTAAAAGGTTATAAAAAAACTAAGTATGATATAAATTAAAAAAAATTGATAGATATAATGACATATAATAATTTTTTTATGGGTTATTAATAATGTTCTTTTATCATTCTACTATTAATTTTATTTATAGTAGATTGATAAAAAATATTATTAATAACGATTTTATTTGTGAAATATAAATTAATAAATATTTTATATGTGAGGGACTACATTAATAAGGCAATTAGATGAGAAATTAAATTAAAAATTATTTTATTTGTGAAAAAATAAAATGAGATTTTATTCTCATATATATATATATATATATTTCAAGTATTTACAAGAGTAAAATACATACTGCCTGAGTTATAGCCACAAAACAATTCTGACATCATATCTCTCAGTCATTTCTACACAAGTTCGTGCAATACTTTAGGTCCAATATTAGTCCTTTGAAGTTTTAAAATCAGAAAAATTAGGCGGGCCAAGAAGAATCCTGTTCCATTGATTTAACTTGATTTAAAAAACGATAAATAAATAATGTTGAATGACCTGTTTGCTCAACACTTACATAAAAGGAACAAGCTAAGAGTTTTTTTTTTTTTTTAATCTCTAAGAAAAAGTTAGAAGTTATTTGAGGATATTGGTTGAGAGTTATTTTATATATTATCATCTTCATTTAAATACTCTACATGTTAAAAAGCATCTAAAAATTTGATATAAAAGTAATGAAGCATCAGAATTGTCTAGTATCATTTAAGAAATTAGAAGGGAAGAATAACGCTATTTTAAATAATATCTCATACTGTATAAAGATTATGAAAATCTCATCCTCCGTTTAACTTTATCAATGTTAATAAATTACCAATAATATTTTCTTTGAAACTTTTAATTAATCACCCTAAATATAGAATCCTACCATCATTACTTTATTGAACTGCAGGGGTGAATAGAGTTTATCTCACTCGTTCTACACTATTTGCTTCAAATCCATTGCCATCATGCTTCTCTCTTTTGATTATTAGGCTTCTTACAATTGCCTGATTAGAGAACGAGAGATTTAACCCAACCATAAAAAAAGAATATTGGGCTTTTTACAATTGTCTGATTAGAGAATGAGAGATTTAACCAACAAAAGAAAAAGAGGAATGATCCTTGTCTCTTTAACCCCCAGTGGAATTTCTTTTGGAAGTTTTCTTTTAATCTTTCATCCTATCTCATTTATTTTAAGCCATTAACTCCCAAACAAATCTTTGATCAAACATGGAAGTTAACATCCTTTGAATGTCACATCCCGATCCTTTGTGCATTTGGAGGATACGGAGGCCATGCACAGCTTCGAAACAGCATCATTTTGTAGCCAATCCTAGCCGTTCATGTAACACGATCTAGACCCTCCGTTGAAACAAACTCAAAACACACCGTTTCACACTGTTTTATTAAATGAAACGATGCGTTTTGAAGTATGTAATCTCGTAAAGTCCTTAGGCAATTCAAACCACTGATTTCAAGCAATTGCAGCCATTTGTTTAAAATGTCTTATATCACGTTTCCAACAGCCATAAGCAATGCATGTTCCATCATTTTCATTTGCCTTATTCTTTCTTTGGTTCTGTCCAGAAGTGGCGAGAAAAACCCCAATGGTAACATATATTAATAGACTTGCTTGAGTAAGATGCTTATGATATGGGAGTAGGCAGAACATCTTGTGGAACCCACTGCAACCGAAAAAAAGAAAAATAGATAAGCATATCACAATTTGAAATTGAGTCTTGGAAGCATCATATATTGCCAACTGAGTCTCATGAACTACTAATAAGAGGAGTTAGTCATAATGAAATCGCACTCTAGTGTCACCGATAGGAGCCTTTTCTACAAGTAACTGTATTGTCATTGATTTTCTTTTCTCCCATGTATCAATGCTCCACACACAAAGTTGTACAAAATCATCACAATTTTTAAGAAAATGAAAGGTGAAAACATTGCATATGACAAGTGGAAGTGCCTTAAGTATAATATTATGAAATTCTACAATCTAGTAGATAATGCAGTTGATAATAGTATAAGTGCACAAATATGAGAAAGCATGATATTCAACTCTTCAAAAATCAAATACATAATTACACAACTTGCGCATGAAAGCATCCACTCATCATGGATAAGTTCTTGCACAACTAATTATAAGATAAACATAGAATTAGATACTCAAATTGACATCGTTTACAAAGGCATCACTAGAGACAAGAAAGCAAAGGTAGCTAAATTAGATGCCATATATATTACTACCAAAACCATCAGAGCACAATGGCAAATTCAAAAGAACAAAAAAGGCATGAAATCTAAGGAAAAGGAAACAAGACAAGAAAATGACTAAAAATAATTCATTGTAAGTATTGGCATCTTCTTATAAACTAATTCCATCCAAATACATTGTTATTTTAATTTCTTAATAGCTCTAAACCTATAAAATGTAGCTCAAGCAATATTGTTCTGTTATCCTAAATGCTAAGAAATAGAACTAACGGCTCTCAGCATATTTAATATATAACAAATAATGTATGACACATAAAAACAGTAAGCTCTCCAAAACAAATTATTCGACACTAAACTCTCATTTTGGCTATCCTTACTTGGTAATGCAAGTGAGGCCTCTCCTAGCAGCACTTGAACTCTTGAGGGCTCTGGAAGTAATTCTCTATCATATCGATGAAGCAAATATTCTCTTGGATGAAGCATTTGGGATCCTTGATACGTAGAGCTCTAGTTTTTGTCAGACTTTGACTGAGCTCAGAGCAAAGCGTAATGAGCTGTGAACTAAGTTCGTTGAAATCCACCAAGTAGAAAAGAGAGATCTATCACAATAGCTCTATTTTCGCTGGAAAGAAAATGAAATTTGCTATAGCATTTTTGTGATCATGATACGCATACTAGAGCGGTTGATTATGTAGACGGTCGAGATTATAAGAAGCAAAACTACATTGTTTTATAGCTACACATAGCATGCCTATCTTAGGGATATGCAGAGGATCCGAACGCGCAAGAATGTCATTGCCCAACCAAAACCAATATGGGATTAAGCATCAAGTTCAATGGTAAAAATGGATAAAACTTTCAATTTCAATTGGACACCATTATGGGAAGATTAAAGCAAGGGCTCAGCTTAACACAATATTTTCTAAGACAATTGATGTGGTTAGGCTAATTCATAATTCATTAGTAAGTTGACAAACTTTGAACTACATTAATCATATTAATAATTAAAAACTTGTTTGGTAAGAGGTCCATTAATATAATCTCTTTATATAGTGCCTATGCAATATCTATGTAATAAATCAAACATGAGTTAGGTAAGATAATAAAATTTAGGTAAATTTAATTTAATTTGGGATTTTTTTAATTATTTTAGGAAGCTTGGCATTTAAAATTTAAAATAAGAAATAGAAGGAAGATTAATTTTGGCATCTATTTGAAAAAAAAAGAGAGGAAAGGACTAAAACAAAAAAGGAAAAGGAAATATGTATAAATTAATTAAATAAAAACTAAGATATAAATTTAACCATAGCTCTACTTCGAAAACTAAGTTCAAGTCTAGTTAAGATCATTTACTTATTTACTTATTTTCAATTTCTCTACTTTATCAACACATCACTTAGATTCTGAGTAAGGATCAAAAGGCTCACTTTTAAATTTTATTTTTTAGAATTCCCTCTAATTACTATTAGGTCCCTATCTAGATTTAAGTTTAGAAATGTCCAAAAGTTGCATATGTGCCTTCTCCCCAACATATAATTAAGATATTTTTCTTTTTCTCCCTTGGTCACATCTTGCTCAGTTTCTTTACACCTTTCTCACCATAGCTTCTCATTGCATCCTTCATTCTCGTGCTCAATGTCCAACATCTTGGGCGAACCATAGGTTGTACAAGTGAGCTCAATGGTAGCAAGAATCACCCAATGCATCACAACCCTCCCTGTGTCCAAAAATTTTGCAGCTTACTCTTTCTTATTGGTAGGTAACCAATGTGACTCCCAACTCTATCCTTCTCTTAATCTCTTCTAATTTAGTTTTAAAAATTTTAGCTGCAACCTTCCCTTATATTTCGCAACCTTTCTCCTCCTCTCATGTCAAGCAAACTGCTATGTCTACATGTCTCCTCTATAGCTATTTTAGGTAAGTTTGTGTCTTGCTTTTTCTTTTGTTGTACACTAGGTGGTGGTGGGCCTTTGAATTAGGAATTTGGATGAAGGATTTACTCCATTTTTAATTCTTTTTCCTTTCTAGTTGACTGTGGATTGATGGGAGAAATTTGACTCATAACAAGTTAAACTTATTATTTTGTTCCTTTTATAAATGAAATTGTTATAGTAGGCTTACTAATGATACTTGAAGTGTGACTCATTTATTATATGCCTTGTTGTGAAACAATATAAAGAAAGAAAATAAAGATGGGTGGGTTCTCATTTATGATTAGAAAGAATAACATCATTTTATAAACTATTGCAACCACTATAATTATGGGAAAGTTAATATAAAGATGAAGTATGAATAAAGATAGGGTACAGTACATGATATAAGAACAAAAATCTTAATAGTAAATGAGCTAAGAGGGTCTTTCTTTCATGTCCTTTTAGTAAGTAAGTCTAAGGATAAGTTAGAATTGAAGAAATCCTAAGTATAGTAAATTGTTAATTCTATGAGTGGAGAAATCATAAGTCCACAATTTACAAACTCAATTATAAAAGATAAGAGGTTATTCCAAATAGGAGATAATAGTAAATTACTAAAACTAAGGAAAGTTATTTTCTTAATAAGGGACATTCATTTATTGTTTAAGAGAAGTTAATTGTCTCTTGAATTGTTATGCCATTATAAGACTAATCTATTTCTTATATATATATATATATATATATATATATATTAAAAGTGAATTAACTAGAAATAGGAAATTAAGAAGATTGGTGCTTGAAATAAGAATTAAATTAGATGGTAAGCTAATTAAATTAAATTGAATACTAAGCTAGAGCTGCATTGGGATTAGGAATTAATAAGAATGTACAACTATGAAACTAAGTGGGGTAGTAGAGTGGAATGATTTGTTTGATAATGTAACTCCATAATCTTCACATTTTAAAGTAAAATGAAAAATCTTTGAATTTGTGAGCAAAGTTTGACTACTAACTTAAATTGGTAATGACAACAGGAAAGCTAAGCTAGATAGTAGAGGGAATTTGATTATAGTTAAAGTAGAAAACAATCTAGGATAATCTAACTTGATACCATAGAGGGTAAGAGAAAGATTTTACGTGTTCCTTGAATTTATATATATTATTGTAAATGTGTCTAGGAAAGTTCCTGGACTTTTTCGCTTTGAGGAATGTGATGGTAGTTCAGTGATGAGATAACCAATAGCCTTTTGACTAAGATTATAAGTATGCTATAAAACATGATATGTTTTTAACTTTCCTTTAATTTTTTTGTTAACTTCTTTATTTCTTATTTGTTTCGATGTGACCTTCGGACGGGCTTTCTAAGGAGTATCTTCATGCATGAAAATAATTTGGATATTAAATCTTTTAGATTATGTTATGTTAAAATATGATTGAGTTATAATATGAAATTGCATGCTATCTCAAGTGTTATTTTGGAAAAAAAATGGAAACATGGAAAAGTTTATCTCGGTATAGTGATGTGAGACTTGCTCGAATGATCTATAGCTATAAAATGTTATATTTTCAATTCTAAAATTTTATTATGGATTTTATCTGGGATATTTTGATATATATATATATATATATAATGTGGGATTGTGTAAAATGCTTGTTGCTAATAACAATATTATTAACCTTTAGTGCAGCTTAGATATTACCATGTAGTTTCTGTAACTAAGTATATGAAGGGTACTAGGTTGGATACTCTTTGAATGCTTAAGGGTTGTAGGAATGATGGTAAGTAAGGACGATGGTAATAGTCCCGTCTATAATTCTCATCTATAGTATTATGTGATTAAATATGTGGTTATTTATCCTCATAAGTTTTGTATGCCCACATTAGTATGTATAGTAGAAGTTAGAGTTTTGCATGGATCTTTTTAATGAAATTCTTTTTCTTTTAATTATTTTTAACATAAATATCATTTTCCATTTAGTATTTAACTTTTAAATGTTTGTATGTAAATGCCATCTCTTTTATCTATTCTAATTATTTTCATAATTATCTCATAATTTTACATCTCTATGAGAATATTACATGCCTATATGGTCATTGTATTTTATTATAGTAATAACAAAATAAATCAATTTTTTCTATTATCTCAAATTATTTAACTTTTCATTTATATTAATTATTTTATTCATCATTCAAATTAAAGATTGTATTCTTTATTATTATGTACCAACCTATTTTCATTTAGAAGAAATTCTATGTCTACTTGTTCCTTTAGTTATCGTGCTTTATTTTCTACTCACTGAGTATTGCGGCTCACTCTATCATCTATTTTTGCAGATATTAAAACTGTATCTAGATGTTCCTTTAGCTTAGCTCAAGAATGTTGTTAACAGAGAGTTAACAGTTGGTTAGTCTAGCATTAATGAATTACTATCTTTATATGTATATGTCTAGAGTTTGCTCCACAGACTACTGATAGAATCCCTACCTTGTTAGTTATATTTTGTTCTGTTTGAAAAATGAGATTTTATATATTTAATTAGGCTTAGGGATATAAGATCATCTTGTATTTCATGCTGGTCATGTCTTTGCTTTCGGGATGGGACAATCATTACATTATTATCATTATTTAATAATTTTTTATTATATTTTTAAAGTAAGGATATAAAAGTCTTTTTTCTTTTTAAAATCACTTTTTTTATTCCCTTTATAGACATATTTCCTTTACATTTTATATATCAAAAATTGACTTTCTACTAAGACTCTAAAAGCAAAATGTTTTTACAACAAAATTGAGTCAAACAACAAAGTAGATAAGAAAAATAAAGAGATAGATAAATTATAGGCATGAAAAGGGAAGAATCCTAAAATATTAAGGACAAAGGAATCAAAACCTCCCTTAGCTATTGTGTAGGAATACATTAGGAAAAAAATATAGTACCGTGTACATTGTTTTAGGTTGCTAAAACTGTTGTGAGTATACAAATGCTCCGTTTGGTTGGAGAATGTAATGGTAAAAGGAATATAAAATATGAATAAGTGAGATAAGAAATGACTGTTTTATCCCACTTTTAAAAAGGTAATTTGATGGATAGAATAATAAGTATAAGGGCATAATAAACATTATATAAGTTATGTAAAGGAAATACTTTTGCAAAACATTGAACCAAACGGAGCCAAAATGAAAACGAATTAAGGTGTAATGTATCAATATTTGATTGTATGGTGGCGCAACCAAAGGTCATACAAAACCATATGGTATGCATCATCCATTTGATAATGTGTCTGAGCATGATAATACACATCACCCAACTTTCTTGTTAGTTCCTTCCACCAAATCAAATGATTCAATAGGCAACCAAATATCCTATCAACCACCAATAAAAAAGTATTTTAAGCGCATTCTTTTGATCTCTGTTCTCACTCTGAATTGTTATCTTGAGCAAGATTAATAAGGATATAAAGCAAAATAGAAATTTTAGAGACTTTTTCTTAGAAAAATTGCAATTAATGACCTAAGTTAAATAAAATTTATAATAAAGAATTTTTAAAGTCAAAATTACCCTTAAGGAACAAAATTATTACCAAGTTTTAAAAAACTTATTAATAAGTTTAGAAAAATTATTATTAGATTTTAGGAGAGTAGTCTTAAAATCTAATAATAATTTTTCTAAACATATTAGGAAGTTTCTTAAAATTTAATAGTAATTTTAATCTTTAAAAATAATTTTAATTTTTATGATATTTTATTATAAATTTTATAAAATTTGAATCCTTAAATATATATATTTTTTTCCTTTTTCCTTCTACACATGCACAAACCTCCAAACAGCTAATAGGGTGCCGAAAACAATGATAATTAATATATAAGTTCCCAATAAAGTTACACGAAAATTCTCACCTTTACTACATTCTTATGAAGTGCAACAAACTCTGCATGGGATATGTTTGAGGATTTGCTTAAGCTGATAAACATCACTCTCCTTGAGTATGACAGAGAATTTATTCCAATCAAGAATATCATTAAAAGGCAGGTCGTAGTAATTTGACAATATCACTGCGAAAACAATTCAACATCAGATCAATTACAAGGTATCATCAGACATATACAATCCCATCCAAAAAGGCGATAGTTATATATATTCTCTTCAACCATATAATTCAAATGTCACTCATAACAAGACAGCAGCTTTTGCGGTCACATGGCAAAATAGGGCTGAAGTGCAAATCTAATTTGTTATGGTAGTGTTTACATGATCGAACATAAACAATACAACCTGAATTTTAGCTGTATTATCATCCTCAAATGCAATAATTCTCTTCCTCATGGCTAGGGATAAGAACATGCAAGCTTCCTGGCCATAGATAAGGTGGCTGAAGTGGTGGAGTTGGGGGAAGGCCCTGGATTTGAGTCCAAGACACTTCCTGTGGCGCACCTTAACCCCTCCTCTCTTCAGCAGAAGTTGCACTTATTAATAACATCCTCCAATTATGAAATCTGCTTTTTCATATTAAACCATGTGCTACAAATTAACTGGTTCTGAAATCACCAGTTTTCAGATGCTTTGTTGTGTCACACATCAATATGTGATTCCTCTCTTGGGAGCTGGTAAAAGCACTTCGGTCTAGATATAAATAGGGTTTTGCTAATGTTTCTTAATATAAATTTATCATTTAAACTAGACAAGTTATGGGTATGGTGACCTTTTTCTTTTTTTTGCTTTAATCTTTTGTTAAGCTCTTCAAGTAATTTAAAACGTGGATATTGACCTTTTGTACACAATGACAGATCTAGGATTAAATTATTAGAAAGCAAAAATGAAAAAAAAAATTGACATAATCTTGTATATAAAAATTTTAAACTGAAAATATATATTTTTGTAATTTATCAAAATTGAGAATAACATTTGTTTATATCATAAAATTCATCAATATTTAAGTATGTATCAATCTTTTTAGCAATTTCACTTTGTTAATATAAATTATAATGCAATTTGTAAAAAAAATTATATTCTATCTTATTCCTAAACTTCATTTTTATGATTTTTAAAATTAAAAACGACTTCTCACTTATTACAGTTTAAATCTAGCATTTTAATTTTCAAAACTTTCAAAAATATTTTTCTTTTTTTTTTAATAACTTCATAATTTTAGTTGGGAGTGCGTCTGATTAGCAAGGGTATACAAGTAATTTGATTGTTGGATGAACAAATGTAATGCATCTTGTGATAAACATCATGCCAGTTAGCTCTTTAGAGAGATGCTATTGGTGGAACGCAGGTTGCTTATCATGATTTTAAACGATAATTAGAGTGGGGCTGTGCATATGTATAGGGATTTGTACAAATCAATTAAATTTAAAAAAAAAAAGCCAAAAGTATTAAAAAAATATAATATAAACAATATTGACTCCGATCTTTTTTATTAGAAACAAAAAATTGTTTAACCAATATTAAAAAAAATAGTTAATATCAGTTTAATTTATTGATTAGGTTTAAATTTGGTTATTCTTTCTTATTTTACTCATCTTTATTTTATATGAAAAAATATTATATATTGTTAAATATATTAAATGTAATAATAAATGAAAGATAAAAAAAATTATTATTTAATAAAATAAAAATATATACTAGTTTCTTATATTTTGGGACAAAAAAATCTGTTCAAATTTTTTTATAAAAATAACCGAAAGAAATATTTATGAACAATAATAATATTTAAAGATTATATATATATAGAGAGATGAAAGTTGAGTATTATTTTTGAAATAAAAAGCATTAAATATCATTTAATTAAATTTTAAAAGAAATTAATATAATTTATTCTAAATGTACTTCTTTTTTTTCTAAACTAATCTATTATACGTATTCACTGCACAGTTTTAGAAATGTTTTCTGGGGAATTGAGATCAGGGACCGTGGCGGCTTTTTTCAAACAACCTAATTAAACAGAGAAATGGAAGAAAAAGCCAAGAAACATGTTGGATTTTAATAATGAATTTCCTTAAAAAAATGAAGAGCTAACTTCATAATGCTAATACATATGATCCACATATAAATTTAGTCTTTCATATTTTAAAATATGGGTAAATTACCATAAAAAATATTTAGGTAAAATATTTTCCTATGAGAAATATATAAATGACATAAATCCATTTTTCATTTTAAAAAAGTATACTTTTTTCTATGAAATTGAAAGATCTATTATCCTTATTTTTTTCACAGTAAAAAAAAAGTTACAATTACATATATTTTGATTAAAGTACTCTTATATTTATTACTTATATAATATAATAAGTATTATATATATGACTAACATAAAATAGTGAATTTTTTAAATTTAACAAATTGTAAGTCATTTGATTAAAAAAGGTAATTATTAAAAATAAAGAACAGTTTCACAAAGTACTTTTTTAAAAAAAATGAACCAATTTGAAGATAATAATTTAACTTTGACAATGATATTTGGATTACATATATATTAATAAATATACACATTATCATAAATTTAATAAATTTTAGAATAAATCAGAATTTATATTTTTTAACACAAAATTATTGATATTATTTAATAAATACATATTTTAATGATTATATTTTTAATAAAAAGAAATTAATATAATTTTTAAAGATATTTTGGCTATTTTGTTGATTTTATGAAAGGTTTATATATATATTAAAATAGAAAATGGTATAATTTAAGCATTTCATATGAAAGGAGAGAGTAATTTACCTTTAAAATATGTTACTTAGATATGTTTTTGCACACAAAATAAAAGAGAGAGTTGTGTAATTTAAATATCTAAAGAAATAAAAAAAAAATTTACCCTTAAAATGTATTGCCTGTGTAAGGGCATGTAGGAGGCACTGCTTTGAAAAAGAAGTAACCTATATTTATAGCGAAGAAAGTCATATCTAATTATTATTGTTGTCATAACAAAAATTTAAGCTTTTTGGTCAGAGCAGTGGGTTGTATAAATTAAAATTATAGCTCTCATCACCTTCTGACTATCAGAGGAAAAACTCAAATATATTTGCGTGGCGAGAACACTGCGCAAGAATTTTCCATATACATGCATGTAGTAAACAATGTACCTTTTGATTAAAGAGCAGCTCATACATAAACACTGTATGTTTGGTCCAGATTTGACCGTAAGTGGGAACACTCGTTCCTTTCTCGCATCCAAGAGAAGCTGATAATTCAAGCCATCATTGTTCGAATAGGGCAGCTTGCTGCTTTTTCCAAGCAGCATGGATCATTCAAATTTTTAGATTTTATTATTATTTTTTACTTTTGTTCTTTTTTTTTTTTCTAATTTTAAAGCAAGTAGGATTCAAAATAAAAATAATCTTTTAATTATAAATTTTTAAAAAATATGATTAAGTCTAAACAATCTAAATACTGCCTGAGACAACGTGCTGCTTTTCACAAGCAACAAACAATCCAAATTCATCAATGTTCAGAGAACTGACCAGTATGGCTCAGCGTAAGTTTCTGAACTTCGAAGATAATTCTTCGTAGTATAAATGAACATGTAGCCGGATTCAATTTTTAACGCTTAGTGTGCGTTCACAAATCATCATTTTTTTATTAGTTAAAATATATAAAACGTAAATTTCAAAATTTTTATATTTATTAATTCAAATATCTTATGTTTCAATCGATTAAAAAATTTCTTATATATCAAAGAGCACCTATATAGACATTGGAATAATCTAGAAGAAGTTTGGTTTTGGGTTCGGCTGCCCTAGAGATGCAGCAAGTTTTATTAATCCACAAGTTTGGTGGCAGCCTATTCCATCTTCATAATTAAATTAGTCAAAGCAAAAGATGAATATTTAACGGCTGCTTCCATATATTCATTTACGTTTGAACTTATCAGTTAATTGCCAGCACATATATAATTATCAATTTGTACTGACCGGTTCATAAATACATAAATAATTATCAATTTAGTCTTATATTTTTAATATTATTATGCTGCATCCAAGATATTTGTGTGTCACACCAAAAATAAAAAATACTACATCTATACTTTCTTTAACAATTTTTTATTATTATAGTAAATGTAAAAATTTTGAATATTATGATAATATATATCATGACGTGTAAAATATAAAATATATATATATATATATATATATATATAAGACTAACGTATGAAACAGTTCGTCGTTGTTATTATTATAATTCCACTCAGTATCTGTAATTTACTAATATTTAATTTATATAAAATTGTGTTTGCTAAAGTTTGAGACACAGCGCCATTAACGGGATGTAACAAATCTGGAGAAGCCATCAAGTAGGGAAAATGCTCTGCAAGTCAATTCCGTGACGAGATGATTAGAATAAATTGTTGCAGTCAAGGGCGAATTTTGTAGTTTATAGTGCATCAAGAATTCATCTGGTCAGGGTCAACGAAAGGGAAAGTCTTGGAACATTAGGTATTTTAGAATATTTATCAATGAGTCAAAGAGAAACAAGGAATAACGTTTTAATATTTGGGTTTAAAAATGGAAAAGTCTTCCATGCTTAGTTCTGAAGACATGCCGTAAAAATGAGATATTAGATAGAAATTTCCCTATGTCAATTGTCTCCCTTTCACAAGCCCATGATTTTCTTATTATTAAAAATTTAACCCGTGCCGTGGCCGGTTATTTTTGTATATATTGTGATTTTTTTTATAGGTCAAATCAAGGGAATTGTTCGTAGTTAATAAGAGAAGAAAAACGAAAACCACAGGAGCCTAGATGACAATAGGAGTCCATCAAATTAACGTGTGCAATCACATATTGACTTAGTGTTGCCCATATTTTTACACCTAAATATCTAGGTGATTTTTGCTAAGTAAACATCTTATATTTGTCAGGCCCAAAAAAAAAAATTCTGATTTTTAAATATTTTAAAAAGTTATCAAGAAAACTAAGTATGATATAAATTAGAGAAATTAAAAGATGTATGACATGTAATATATATATTTTTATAGGTTATTAATAATATTCTTTTATTATTCAATTATTAATTTTATTTATAGTATATTGATAAAAAAATATTGTTAATAATGATTTTATTTATAAGAGACAAAATTAAAAAATATTCATTTGTAAAATATCGAATTAAAAAAAATTTGTGAAAGATTAAATTAAGAAATATTTTATCTCTGAGAGACTAAAATAAAGTTTTTATTCTTTTATATATAAAGATATAAATTTTTTATAAATTATAAATGTTTTCAAGTATTTAAAAGGGTAAAATACATACTTCCTGAATTATAGCTAAAATATTCTTCCGAAAAAAATTCTCACAGTCATTTCTACGCCAGTTGGTGCAATACTTTAGGCCCAATATTATTCTTTTCAAGTTTTGAAATCAAAAATATTAGACGGGCCAAGAAGAATCGTGTTCCATGGAATTAACTTGACTTAAAAAACGATAAACGAATAACGTTGAATGACTTGTTTGCTCAATACTTATATAAAAGGATCAATTTAAAAGATTTGTTTTTTAATCTCCAAGAAAAAAGTTGGAAGCTATTTGAGGATATCTGTTGAGACTTATTTGATATATTATCATCTTCATTTTAAATACTTTGAATGTCAAAATGCATCTAAAATGTTCGTGATTGATATACAAGTAATAAAGCATCAGAATTGCCTAGTATCATTTAAGAAATTAGAAGGGAAGAATAACGCTATTTTAAATAATATCTCATACTGTATAAAAATTATGAAAATCTCATCGTCCGTTTATCAATGTTAATAAATTACCAATACTATTTTCTTTGAAACTTCTAATTAATCACTCTAGATTGACAATCCTACCATCATTACTTTATTGAACTGCAGTAGTGAATAGAGTTCATCTCGTTCCCTCTACACAATTTGCTTCAAATCCATTGCCACCGTGCTTCTATCTCTTCTGACTACTAGGCTTCTTACAATTGTCTGATTAGAGAACAAGAGATTTAACCCCCAAAAAAGAAAGCAGGGAAGATCCTTGTCTCTTTAACCCCCAGTGGAATTTCTTTTGGAAGTTTCCTTCTAAACTTTCATCTCCTTCAGTATTTCGTTTATTTTATTCCATAAACTCCCACACAAATCTTTGATCAAACATGGAAGTAAACACCCTTTGAATGTCATTGCCCAACCAAAACCAGGATAGGATTGAGCATCAAGTTCAACGTTTAAATATGGATAAAACTATAGATCCTTGGATTTCAATTTCACTTGGACACCATTATGGGAAGACCGAGGCAAGGGATCTGATTAAGATAATATTTTCGAAGACAATTAATGTGGTTAGATTAATTCATAATTCATTAGTAAGTCGACAAACATTGAACTACATCAATCACATTAATAATTTAATTGCTCCTTTAGCATAAATTCCATAAACATAATTCTTTTACATTACTCCTGTACAATATTATATCATTGTTATTATTACTTAATATTTTTTATTATATTTTTAAAATAAGAGTATAAAAATCATTTTTCTTTTCAAAATCACTTTTTTTTATTTTCTTTATCAATATATTTCCTTTACCTTTTATGTACTAAAAACTGATTTCACTACCCAAAGATTCCTCACTGAGACTCTATAAGCAAAACGTTTTCACAACAAATCTGAGTTAGACAACAAAGTAGACAAGAAAAATAAAGAGATATATAAATTATTGGCATGAAAAGGGAGGAATCCTAAATTATTGAGAACAAAACTAATCAAAACCTCCATTGGCTATTGTGCAGGAATACATTAGGAAAAGTATAGTACTATGTACAATGTTTTGGTTGCTAAAACTGTTGTGAGTATACAAAATGATAATGAATTAAGGTGTAATGTATCAGTATTTGATCGTATGGTGGCGCAACCATAGGTCATACATAACCATATGGAATGCATCATAACTGATGGGGGGCGAATTCCATTGGAAGTGTCTCTGAACCTGATAATACACATCACCCAACTTTCTTGTTAGTTCCTTCCACGCAATTAAATGATTCAATAGGCAACGAAGAATCCTATCAATTACCAATAATAAAGTGTTTCAAGCGCATTCTCTTGATTTCTATTCTCACTCTGAATTCAGTTACTTTGAACAAGATTAATAAGGATATGAAACAAAATAGAAATTTGAAGACTTTTTCTTTCTACACATGCAAAGACACCAAAATAGCTCATAGAGTGCCGAAAGCAATGATAATTAATATATAAGTTCCCAATAAAGTTATGCCAAAACTCTCACCTTTACTACATTCTTATGAAGTGCAACAAACCCTGCATAGGATATGTTTTTGAGGATTTGCTTAAGCTGATAAACATCACTCTCCTTGAGTATGACAGAGAATTTACTCCAATCAAGAATATCATTAAAAGGCAGGTTGTAGTAATTTGACAATATCACTGCAAAACAATTCAACGTCAGATCAATTACAAGGTATCATCAGACATATAATCCCATCCAAAAAGGCCATACTTATATATATTCTCTGCAACCTTATAATTCAAACGTCACTCATAATAAGAC
This sequence comes from Erythrophleum fordii, assembly GCA_032878935.1. Classification (NCBI taxonomy): domain Eukaryota; kingdom Viridiplantae; phylum Streptophyta; class Magnoliopsida; order Fabales; family Fabaceae; genus Erythrophleum; species Erythrophleum fordii. Next base: position 12,724,602 of record JAVQMF010000036.1, on the reverse strand, counting down.
AGCAGCTCGGTCACATGGCAAAAAAGGGGCTATAAGTGTAAATCTAATTTGTTATGGTAGTGTTTACATGATCAGGCATAAAAAAATACATAGAAGATACAACCTGAATTTTAGCTGTATTATTGTCCACAAATGCAATAATTCCCTTCCGCATAGCTAGGGATAAGAACATGCGAGCTTCCTGGCCATAACTAAGGTGATTGAGGTGGTGGAGTTAGGGGAAGGCCCTATATTTCAGCCCAAGACACTTCCCGTGGCCCACCTCAACCCCTCCACTCTTCAACAGAAGTTGCACTCATTAATAACATCCTTCAATTATGAAATCTTCTTTTTCATATTAAACCATGTGCTACAAATTAATTGGTTCTGAAATCACCAGTTTTCAGATGCTTTATTGTATCACACGCCAATATGTGATTCCTGTCTTGGGAGCCGATTCAGTCTAGATAATGTTTCTTAATATAAATTTATCATTAATATTTAAATGTGAGTGCAAAGGATTCATAATATCTAACACCAATTTTAGATAAATGGAAGGATGCAAGGTAAATCTTCCCTACCTCATCCATATAGGTATTCAGTTTATACATACTTGCTTTGTCAGGTAGGCATGCGGTTTTACAGTGTTTAATATGCAACTATAAAATAAAACAAAAACAATCAGCAAGGAACACTCTTACCAGGAATGCATCCATAATGGATAGAGTCAGCAATTCGAGCACTATTGACCTGTGAACCTCCGGGGCATATGCAAAACTTATTATTGTAGAATCTTTTCTGGTACACCAGAGGCCCAATAGCCCTACTAATTCTGTTGTTTGAAATATCAAGTTCTGTGTCATTTTCCCATACACGTGCAAGAATAACTCTAATTTTGGAGTTTCGATGACCAGCCCAGAAACCAAGATTTGTCCTGCAATGTTCATATATATAAAAGTAAAATTTCAGATAGAATTACATGTTTGTAGAAGCACTATCTAACATCTTACAGAACAAAAATTATATATACATGTACAAGCATTGATTATTGAGTTCACAAAATGAGTTTACTGAGGATCCCTATAAGTTATGTTGTTTGAAATATTAAATTCTGGCATTTCGCATCCAATAGCTTGCGGTCTTGCCTAAAAATTAGAGGTCACTTTACAAATTCTCTTGATCTAGAAGCAAGAAAATTGATTATTGTTTCTTTCCCATTATTTTGGAAATCTCAATTCACAACATTGACTAAAATGTGCTGTAAATAGAAGCACAAGCAGAGGATAGGAGCATCATGTTCAAGAACTGCAGAATGGCAGATCTTTCATGATATTAGGACTAAGAATTCAGTTTTACGATTCTACATGGAGGAGAACAAAAAAAGAAAATATAAATCCTCTGAGCATTCAAGAAGTTTCAATTGAGATATGATAGGGCAGACAACATTGGCTGTTGCCAAGAGGAGATTAGTTTTCAATAATTTTATATTTTGGGATAGGAATCATGACAAAATGGGGTTGATTTTGTAATTGGAAAGTTCTGTCACATGAAGAAAGATATAATGATCGCTAAAGATTATGGATAAGCGAGAAAAAAAGATTAACAGGTTGATCCAGAATCTGGATGGCAGTTTTGCTGATTCATGGTAGAACTGCCACATAGAAATCGATGCCCACAAGCAGAAATTCATCTGAGATTAACATGCCTTACATGAAGCTCATTATATAATTTGGCCTATTGGCGTTGCAAAGAATAGCATGAATCAAAATTCAAGTTCTTGTATAGGATTACAACACCAAATGACCACAGCTCAGAAAAGAGTATTTCTTTGCAATACGGAGATGACATAGTCATAACTATTACATTTTCCCATCAACAATAACCATATGGGGAACGTCATATACTCTTGTCTTGACTAATATTGTGTGCTCTAAAGAACAAATCATTATAATGAACAAGGTAGATATTGTTAAACCAGGTTAAAAGAAAAATGAGTAACAGAAGTGCAACTGGTGGATTATAGAAACTTAACAGACATGGCCAAGTTCAAGACAAGAGCATCTATAAATCGTGAGAAATATTATGTAACTTACATCATTCTCAAGCAATAACAAGAACAAGAACAAGATTAAAAAATGATAGCAGGAGCAGAAGTCATCTAAACAACAAAGTAGTGATTCGCTACACTGAACATGTGTGCTCAAATAAGGAAGTAACATCACTGAGTGGTAAGAATATATATCCTAAAAACTTTCACCTGTTTTCTATATCATTCCCTCCAGCTGGAAGAGCAAATGGCTGTAGTACCTGGGGCAGAGCAACGTCTTTGTGTGGAATAAATCCAACATCATAGCTAGGGGAGCATACAGCTCGAATGGAATTCTTGACAAGGAGTGGAAGTCCTTCTGTTGCCCTTACACCAACATCATGACAAGTTACAAAAAAGTGATCTGCACCCAAGGTTCTGTTCCAATAAGGATATTTGGATATTAAGCCCTCCACGTAGTTTTGGACAATTATGGTCATATTCTCATAAGATGTGCCCTGCATGATATACAAGCATGAGAACACACCCCACCTACAAGTAGGCACTTCTCCGACCAGACTTAAAATACATTGTATATATATATATTTTTCTGTTTCCTTCTTTGGCTTAGAAACCAAAGCAATTTGTTAAGAACATATATGAACATTCGTCAACTTGCCATCATCTGGTAGGGTAATTAAGAAAACAGAGCCTCTAAATAAAGTATGCAAGGAAATATACCCAGGAAATTAGACAATATTCAGTAAGGACTAAGGGCCCATGAATAAATTTAACTATAGCACAAACTAAATTTAGGGCACACAAAAAGAGATTGTATGCTCAGATAGAAAAGATTTTTAGCAAGTACTAAAAGAAGTACTAATTTTATTCATATTCTATGACAATTGGACAATGCAAAAAGAAAAGGAAGAATATCTTGTTTTATTTGAGGGGGTTAAAAAATTTGTATGTAAATGCAGAATGGATTCCTATATCTCACCCTTCTCCCCATCCTTATGCCAAAACGATTCACATCTCAAACAACATGACATTCCACCCAACACTGATACATGTTAGTTGATTGTTAGATTCTTATACATAAGCTTTACTGCTTATTGTTCTGTTATTGTTTCTGTTGCATTTCTGTTATTGGTAGGAATTTATCTGTTGGCATTATTAGTGGTAGGTAAACATCTAACTACCTAGCTGTATTGAGTAAACACTCTTATAGGTTATAAATAAGAGTGTTTAGGAGAACTAGGATGAGTTTTTGGAAGTTGAATAATATGTACAGGTATTGAGCACCAGATTTTCCCTCATCTCTGTACTGAATAGGTATTAGAGCCAGGTTATTTTTGGAAATGGATACCCAAACATCAGAATGCATCCATGAACTCGAGTAGGATGCATCACAGACAAAATCAGACTTGAATGAGCATTGCACAGCTTACTCTTGCATGGATTTGTCAATAGTGAGAATCAAGAATCTCATGACAGAGATGGCTACAAAGATGATGCAACTATAGACGAACGGTAACGACAAGGTAAATGGAATTACTAGAGGAGTGAATGTGAATGGAGCATGATCAAACAGCTGTTATCTGCAGTTTGATTCCTATAGTGGCAATCAAACAGTTACTTACCAATTTCCGACGAAGTTTGTGTGCATCGAATTTCCAAAATTCAATGGGATTGATTTCAAAGGATGGATATTCAAGTGTAAACAACTCTTTGACATCATTGAAACACCTCTGGATCAGAGAGTCCAACTGATAAGCCTCCACTTAGAAGGGAGAGCATTATAGTGGCACCAGAATTTTATGAGATGGAAGAAAATTGGAGAGATAGGCTGGCTTGAGTATGTGGAAGCATTGCAAGAGAGGTTTGGAGAAATTCTTAAAGTGGATCCTGTGTCTGAATTGAAGAATTTAAAGCAAGACGGGCAGTGAGTCAATACGAGGAGTGATTTGAGGAGTTGCTGGCTAAAATCGAGTTGCCAAAGGAACTAGTAAGGATGTTCAAACCTGGTTCTCTCTCTAATACGATGTACTTGGCATGTTTGCACGAAGCATCTGTCCATGCTATGAAAGGTCAAACTCTAATAGACTCGAAGAAGACCCAAAGGTCAAACTCTAGTAGACTCGAAGAAAACCCAAACCTTTATTACCTATCCTACCACTCAATTGATTCCCAAACCTTATACTCATTCAGTTTCATCACCATACAAAAACCAAAATTCCATATACTTCAGATAGAAATACCACAGCCTCAGAAAAGGAATCTACAGAGAACTCTTTTCCACCAAAATCAAAGAACACCAACGAGAAAGCTGTTAAACAGCTTACTAAAAGAAAGATGAATGAAAGGAGACGAAAGGAGCTTTACTATTGGTGCCCTTAATATAGCTTTAATCATAAATGTCAGAACTCTCAGCACTTCATGATTGTGGCGGAGGAAGAGGAAACTGAAGGTAACATGGAGATTGATATAGTAATGACAGGGACTAAGGAGAGTAGAGATGAAATACCACCAAGAATTTCCTTGAATGCTACAAGCTGCTCTATAGTGGAATCAACAATGCACACAACAATGAAAGTAGAAGGAATGATAAAAAAGCAGGCCATTATGATACTTTTAGATACAAGGAGCAGTCACAACTTTGTAGATGCAACTGTAGCAAGGACGTTGAAACTCAAAAATCAGTTTGCAAGAGAGACAAAGGCATCAATAGCTAGCAGGGAACAAATTGTAATAAATACCAAATGTTTACAGCTTCAATGGAGTAGGCATGGTGAAATTTTTGAAGCTGATTTTTTTATCATGGAATTAGGTGGCTATGATATGACTCTGGGGATGCAATGGTTCTCAACATTGGGCAAAGTTCTATGGGACTTTAAACAGCAGTTCTTGTTTTCTATGTTGCATGGAAAATTTTAAGAGATTTTTGGGGTGTATAAACACGTTTCAGTGTTGAAAGATGATGAATTGAAGGACAAACACTCTACATGCTAAACAGATGCATCTCCTCCAGATTTGTCAAATTTCAAAGGGGAGTTTGAATTGGGACCTCCAAACAAGGGGTTAACAGTGGCAGAGAAGGATCCTTTGGCAAATTTACTTCATGAATGTGCACATGTATTTCAAGAACCTAAAACCTTACCTCCATCGAGAGATTTTGATCATGCAATCCACTTGAAGGAAGAAAAACCTCTTAGTTTGAAGACTTACAGGTATGGACCTTTGTAGAAGGATGCCATGGAGGCCTTGTGATGTAGGACTAGAGGAGAAAGGGGAGAAGATAGAAGAAAAAAGAAGGGGGGATATTAGAAGAAATAGACAGAAAATTCTCAAAAGAACTTATTATTCAATGCTAGGTTCTTTCCAAATACAATTGCAAACATTTATATTTATAGAACAATAATCCTAATCCTAATAAAAAATAACTTCCAATAGTAAAAGATAAAATCATAATCCTATTAAAAGACAAATGCGTAATCTTGATAGATAATTAAAAACTAACAGAAAGATAATTATTAAAGCCTAACAAAAAGATAAATAATCTTAATTTTAATCTTAATAAAATATTATTTCTTATATTTATTTTTAATTCATAATTTACAAATAATTAACAATAGTTTTCCTATTCTCCATTATTCTCCCTTAGTTGGAGAAAACTCATCCTCAAGTTTTGAAATAGAAAAGCATTCAAATAATCCATCTTAGAATCTCAGGTAGGATAAACACCACGACTTTAAAATATGATAGCCAAGACAACTTTGAATTCAGAAATACATTTGGAATGACAAACTCGATGAAGTGAAGCAATTCAACTGACTGAATTTGAACATAACATTCTACAACTTCTGGTTGAATTTCAAACTACTGATCAGAATTAATTTCTTCACACTCCAAATTTACTTCTAACTATTCTTCAAACCCTATGATGGAACCATCATCATCAATGTCTGATGGACAATCAAAGGGTTCCACAATAATAACATCAAACTCAATTAATATATCTTCTTTTAATACTTTGGGCCTTTAACGACATTCTTTTTCTACCTTTAGTTTTTCTAAATTTTTTTTAGTCATTTGTATACAAAGCTGATTGATAGCACTTCTAAGTTTATTAAAACGATGGTCCACACTTTTTTTGAAGTTATCCAAACTAGTTTAGATAGTTTGGATATTTTATTCCATCATAGACCTTAACAGAGCAATTTAGAAAGCCAAAATTAGCAGTATTAACCCCATAATACTCTCAAATAATGAATTTTGAGATCTGAGTTTGAAAGGAATTAAAAAAATGGTAGGAAAATGAAGAACAATGAAAAAAAAAAAAAAAAAGGTTGAAAGGCAACAAGGGAAGCAGTTTGGAATTGCAAACTTGCTCTGATACCAAATTGATGTAGGACAAGAGGAGAAAGGGGAAAAAATAGAAGAAAAGGGGGGAGATATTAGAAGAAATAGAAAGAAAATTCTGAAAGGATTTCTTATTATTCAATGCTAGGTTCTTTTCAAATACAATTGTAGAGATTTATATTTATAGAACCATAATCCTAATCCTAATAAAAGATAACTCCCAATAATAAAAGATAAAATCCTAATCCTATTGAAAGACAAATGCCTAATCTTGATAGATAATTAAAAACTAACCAAAAAATAATTATTAAAACCTAACAAAAAGATAACTAATCCTAATCATAATCTTAATAAAATATTATTTCTTATATTTATTTTTAATCCATAATTTACAAATAATTAATAATAGTTTTCCTATTCTTTTCCCATTCTCCGTTACCTTGGTTCAAGAGATGTTGTTGAACAGTGTTATATGGCCTAACAAGAGTGCTTTTGCTTCCCTTATAGTGTTGGCAAAACAAAAAAGATGGTACTTGGTGTTTCTATGTTGATTACAGAAAACTTAACACACAAACAGTAAAAAATAAGTTCCCTTTTTCGATAGTTGAAGAGCTTATTGATGAATTACAAAGGTCTAGATATTTTTCAAAGCTGGATCTAAGGGTGGGCTACCATCAAATTCGGATGAATCCAGCTGATATCTATAATACCACTTTTAGGACCTGTGAGGGTTTATATGAGTTCTTGGTTATGCCACTTGCATTAACCAATGCCCCAGCTACCCTCTAAGGCTTGATGAATATGGTTTTTAAGCCATTTCTTCGAAAATACATCCTAGTTTTTTCCGATGATATTCTGGTTTATAGTCATACTTGGGAACATCATTTGCAACACCTAGAGAGCACCTTGGAGACCTTGAGGCACCATTCATTGCTTGCAAAACAAAGCAAGCATATCTTTGGAGCTACTAGCATTAACAATTTGGGCAATATAATTTCTGCAAATGGAGTTACAGCAGATTCAAAGAAGTTGGATGCTATGAATTATCGGCCTATACCCTCTAATATTAAATCCTTAAGAGGACTCCTTGGTCTCACAGGCTACTACAGGCATTTTGTTGAAGAGAGGGGCCTGTACTTGCAATGCTGAGGCTGAAATGGCATTTAATAAGCTTAAGGCAGCTAAGATGTCTACTCCTGTGCTTGCCTTACCCAATTTTTCAAAGCCTTTTACTGTGGAGACAAATGCATCTAATGTAGGCATTGGAGCTGTTTTATCTCAACATGGACATCCAATAGCTTTTGTGAGCAAGGCACTATCCCCTCAGAAACAGCACTTATCAGCCTATGAAAAGGAATTGACAGCCATTGTCTTTGCTATTAAGCATTGGCGTCAATATTTGTATGATCGTCGTTTTATTATTCTCACTAATCATTTGCCAATTAAGCATTTGCTACGATAAAGGCATATCACACCAGATCAGTTCAAATGGGTAGATAATTGTAAGGTCTAGATTATGACATAATATATTGTAAGGGAAGAGAAACTCCTGTAGCAGATGCATTATCTAGATGCCAGCAGGGAACAACTAAGCAAAATCCTGCTTGTTTTGCTCTTATTCTCGTGGTTTCTAGTTTGAACAAAAATGTTAATGATTATTGTAAGAAGGATGTGGCTTTATGCAAGGTTACTGAAAAATTGGAGGTGAATTCTCAATCTCATCCTCAATATAGGAGGAGTAATGGTATTTTGAGGGGAAAGGGCAAGCTAGTGGTGGGAGAGGATCATTCTCCTCGCATGGAGCTGTTACATCATTTTCATAGTGATCCGCTGGGTGGCCATTCAGGCATGAAAGCTACATATAGGAGAATTGCTGCCATTATTTTTGGAAAGGCATGGAAAAGGAGGAATTTGTGAGACAATGCCCCACTTGTCATAGTGATCATTCTCTTCGCATGGAGCTGTTACATCATTTTCATAGTGATCCATTGGGTGGCCATTTAGGCATGACAGCTACATACAGGAGAATTGCTGCCATTATTTTACTGGAAAGGCATGGAAAAGGAGGTTAGGGAATTTGTGAGACAATACCCTATTTGTCAACAATATAAAACCTGAAAATGTAGCTACTTGGGGGTTAATTCAGCCCCTTCCAATTCCAGCTACTGTATGGATAGATCTTGGTATGGATTTTATCATTGACCTACCCAAATCGTACAATAAGACTGTCATACGAGTGGTAGTGGATTTTTTTGGGAGGCTGGTCACTTTATAGCACTACATCACCCCTTTACAGCAGTCCAAGTAGCCCAAGCATTCATGGATAACATTGTTAAATTGCATGGGCTTCCTAAATCCATTGTGACAGACCAAGACCCAATATTTTGTGGCAATTTTTGGAGGGCTCTCTATTTAGAATTAGTGAGGTGAAGTTATTGTATTCATCTACTTATCATCCGCAAACAGATGGTCAAATGGAAGTTCTTAATCGATACTTGGAATGCTACCACTGTTGCAAGATGGGTGATCATCCTAAGAAGTGGGTGAAGTGGCTTCCATCAGCTGAGTTATGGGAAAATACTTCATATCATTCCTCTATCAGAATATCTCCTTTCGAGGTTGTCCATGTCACTACTCCTCCTGTCCATTTGCCCTATTTAGCAGGGGATTGTGACAATGAGGTAGTGGATCGAAGTTTAAGTGATAGGGAGTTTACTTTACAGTTGCTCAAGTATCATTTGAAGAAGGCTCAGAACTGAATGGTGCAGATTGCTAACAGAAGAACTGACCAGGAATTTTCTGTGGGTGATTTAGTACACCTCAAGCTTCATCCTTTTAGAAGGAATATGCTCAATAATTCAGCTTTTCACAAGCTTGCTGCAAGGTATTAAGGGCCCTACAAGATTTTGCAGAGAATTGGTTCAGTAGCATATCAGTTGAAGCTGCCTGAAACTACCCGAATACATTCAGTTTTTCATGTGTTACTTTTGAAAAAAAGTATTGGGGAGGGAGTACCAACAAGTTCAGACTTGCCTCGGCTTGATGAGGAGGGAATTTTCCTATGAAGTCAGGACAGCTTTTAGCCAAGTTGTGAAGAAAAATAACAAGCCATTGACTCAAGTATTCATTCAATGGAAGCATGCTAGCAGGGAAGATGCTACTTGGGAGTCATTGCCAGCTATCCAACAACAATTTCCAAATTTTTCTACAGCTCTCATTTCAGACCCTTGAGTACAAGGTCCCTTTTCTAAAAAGGAAAAAATTTGGGGGGGGGGGGGGGGATAATTGATACATGTTAGTTGATTGGTAGATTGTATACATATGCTTTACTGCTTATTGTTCTGTTATTGTTTCTGTTGCATTTCTGTTATTAGTAGGGATTTATCTGTTGGCATTGTTAGTGGTAGTTAAACATCTAACTACCTGGCTGTATTGAGTAAACACTCTTATATGTTATAACTTATAAGAGTGTTTAGGAGAACTACGATGATTTTTTGGAAGTTGAATAATACGCACTGGTATTGAGCACTAGATTTTCCCTCATCTCTGTACCAGATGTCTAGTATTCCCAAAGAAAAATTACTGATAAGGCATATCAAAAAGCAAAGTCTACTGTTTCGTTAGATGAGATCCAGCCCGTGAATTGGTTGTTAAAATTATTGTCATATCTAAAAACATCAATTTTCCATCATTGTCAACCTTTTTGCATTAGATCTAACTGAATGCCACAATCTTCTCAGATCTCAACGGCAAAACTCAAAGGTAGACATTTTTAAATCTTCAAGTGCAGGCTTAGAGCATGTCCCACTAAAGTTGAGCAAAGAATCACAATCTTTCAAATGCAAATGAATTGGTTATTGAAGACATTGTCATATCTAGAAGCATCAATTTTCTATCATTGTCAACCTTTTCGCATTAAACCTAACTGAATGCTACTACTATTATATCAGATTTCAAAGGCAAAACTCAAAGGTCGACATTTTCTAAGCTACAAAGCGCAGGCTTAGAGCATGTCTCATCTGGGATGCAGCAAAGAATCACAATCTTACAAATGCAATGCCAAGATGGTTATAATATACCAGCAGAAGAACTCCATATACACAGAACCACCATCGCCAGCATTGTTATAATTTCATAACCAACAACTCATACCTTGCCTCGCATCTTGTGGCATGAGATCGGAATGAAAAAAAGATGGGCCTGATCTGGATCATCAGTACGGAATCGACTCTCTCTTATATTCTGAAAAAAATATCCTTCACTCGAATACTTGCCAGTTAGTTTTCTGGGTGTCTGGTAAAACGTGTTGGGATCACCATCAGGGTATATATACACCTTGAATTTCTTCTCCATTTCCGCGTAATTTAACTTGAACACACGCGGCGAGTGATATATATCCGAAAATTCCTCCTCCTCCTCCTCCGCAACTGCATCTTTCACTTCAGCATCGACCAGTTTAGCGACGGAAACCTTCGAAATAAAACAAAAAGAAAATCAAGAAAAAAAATTTCCATCGACGAAGACTGAAAAAGAAAGGGGGAAAGCTAGGGAAACGATACCTGAGGTGCGGGAGTGGAGTATTTGATGGCAAGATAGGTGAAAGAGAGTAAGGTTAGAATTGCCAGGAGAAGGAGTGAACCACGGATAGAGAAGAGACTCGGCGGTGAGGATTGCTGTTGAGTTTGCTTGCCGAACGTCATCAGCATGGGATGAGGAGGGAGAATGTCGCAGATGATTGTGGTGGTGGAAGACTTTGGTATTGTTTCTCGAGAAGCTGCGTTGGCCAGGGCTGATAGAGTGAGAAAGTAGAGGAAGATGGGTATCTCCGTATCTGTTCGAAGCTTCAAGCTTTGCTCTTCTGATAGTGCGATTTCCCTTCTGACATTGCCGCTTCGGCGTAACTTTGTTACGGCATTTTGTTCATGTGCTGATTTTCTTACGGCTTCGGTTTTTCTCGTTCGTTCCTCTGCTTGGTTTCGCAGAGGACTATCAGGCCCTCCTAAAAATCAAAATGTGATTAATATGAAAAAAGAAAATAATTTTTCATGATGAATTAATATTGTTTAGACTAAATCATAAAAACTTTTCTTTTTTTTTAAACTAATATAAATTTTTTATGAATTTTGCCAAAAATTATAAATTTTTTTTATATATCTTTAAACAAATACAAATTTTTCTTAAATTTTGTTAAAATTATATAGATATCACTTCTATTTTTAGAAATAGGGGTGAGATTTATATAATTTTATTAAAATATAAAAAATTATGCAATTTATTTTTTGTTTTAAAAAAAGTTTTGTAATTTATTCTGTATAATTTATTCTTTGAAAATAAAAATAAAATTTTGTATAATTTTAACAAAACTTAAAAGAGATCTGTGTATTTTAATAAAATTTAAGATAAATTTATATTAATTTTAAAAATAAAGAGGAGGCATGCCTAATTTTAACAAAATTCATAAAAAGTTCATATACTTTATTTTATTCTTTAATTGAATCCAACCCAATTTATAAATGACAAATTTTGTGATATCAAAGAAAAGAAATAAAGGAAGTTGTGAAATTGTATCATTAGCCAATTTTTTGGCCAATCACTATTAACAAATTCAAGTGAAGTTTTAGTAAAAGAAAATTAAGTACAATTTTAAAATTATTTCTAAGAAATTTTTCTGTAAGATGATAAGAGGAGCAGCTTAGTTCTTTGGTACTAGGGAACTGATTTTGATATTTTAAATGATTATATTTATATGTAATTTTTTATATTTTTGTTATTATTTCAATTCAAACATGACAAGTTATAATTTTTTTAATAATATTACAATAAATGTATAATTTAATTAGAGAATCATACTAAAAATTATACACTTATTATAATATTATCAGAAAATTATTCATTTATCATATTTTAATTAAAAATCTGATAAAAAAATAAAAAATTGCATATAAAATTTTTTCATTTTTTAAATTAATTGAACCAACGGGTGTGAATGTTTACTATGAGATTTTCAATAAAACCTTAACGCAGAAAAAGAATTTTGATACAATAATATGATGGTTAATTAAAGTTAATTAAAATAAGTTACATATTATTTATTATTAAAAAATTGATAGTAAACTTCGAAAAATTTTGCTTAACTCTTATTATTTAATAAATGCCCCTGATACCTAGCCAATGTAGTTTCCCCTGACTTGACAATTAACATCTAACTCGGCCACCAACCCAAAGGAAAATAAAAACACGGAACTGCTCTTAGCATTTTGCATATGTAGAACCACAGAAATGAGTAAAACCCTCACCTTCATATAAAGTTAGATTTCTTACCTCTTGAAGAAATGTAAAAAAAATCCGTGTATCAATCAGCACCTACCTGTCATACTCGTAGACAGGGAAGAAGGATAAGAGATTTACCAAACCATGTTTTTCACATGCAATCTACACTAATGCTTAGACTTTGATGCAAATTCTCATGTGGCACTTGAAAAACGAAAACAAGAAATGATAATCAGCAAAAATAAATGGAAGGGAAGAAAAAATGGTCAAGCAGCATGGGGCATTTAATTTTTCTGTACAAAATTTCCTCTTGGATGAGAGCACAGAACGGAAAGGACCTCTACATGCTATCCTAATCAAACCATGAACCAACAAATGAGACAGTAAAACATAGAATAGGAATGATCATCTACCCTTCGGCTGTAGCATATATACGAAAATCCCACTAGCAACTGAAACATTGAGAGATTCAAATTCTCCAGCCATTGGAATGCTGACAAGCTCAGATGCTTACAGGGATATTTCTGAAAGACCACTTCCTTCACTGCCTAAAACCAAGCACAGAGGCTTGTCAGATACAGAATCACAGAAGGTTGTTGAAATCCGACAAACTGGCTTGACTACCCTTTCATGCTCTGGATGGCCAGCGAGCAACTTCATTTGGAATTGTTCTCTAAGAGACTCCAGATGATCCCAGTCACCAGAAACTATGGGTAGTTGAAAGGAGGCACCTCGGCTAGCTCGAAGAGCTTTATCATTGAATGGATCACAACACGCAGGAAGAAGAAAAACTCCATCCTGTTGGACAATAGCCATGTTGGTATGAGGACTCCAGGCAAAAGTATTTCAATAGGATTCCATTCAAAAGATTCAACAACATCCTCTACTAACTCCTCTAGCCTTCCTTACACCAGCTTGAAGCAAGACGGAAATCACTTCCATTCTATTACAGACACCACCAAATATCTACTGTCACACAATACCTCAGCTACTCACTAACAAACAACTAACTATTCTCCTTATTATTATTTCTAACATATAACAATTGTTCCCCCCTGTATAAGATCCTTGACCTCAAGGATCATTATTGTTGTCTAAAGTATTAATCTCGGGGAATTGCTCTAGGATACTGATCAGATTTGAGTAACCAGCATGTGCCCTCTCTTAACAACTTATCTAGCCAAAACCTTTTCCCTTCATAGTGAAATGGCCTTCTCTCCCATTGATTGCATTCAAGGACGCTATTGGTTGTATTTCTTGCTCCCCCAAGCAATCTTGATACTCTTTTTGATTTTCACCTTCTTGTTTTTGTGTTACTATCATGAAGAGTTGTGAGTTTGTACATATGCGATCTTGGGTACATCTTTCTGGACACCAGTAGCAAAGCCCTTTTTCCCTTCTATCATCCTTCTCCTTCTTTGTTAATTGCTTTACAGACTAGTTCTGATTGGTGTTGGTCTTAGGAGTATAGGTACTGGAAGAATTATGTTTTGGTTGTTCAAGTTGGATGAGTAGGTTTGGGTTTTTGTTAAGGTGTTGGATGGACTTGTTAATGATGATGTAATGGAGTTACTTGGGTTAGAAAAAGAGGAAGAAAAGTTTTGGTTCATAAAAGTTCTTTTGGTATGGTATGAATTTTGGTTTGGGATTTGAGAGGCTAGGGAAGATATTTCTTGCAATCTTGCTGTTAGAGAATTGTGTGTGTGTCAAAAGGGAAGAGAAAAAGAGAAGTCCCACATTGCTCAAATAAAGGAAGGCCAAAGGGTATAAATAATAACATGTGATTATGGAAGAGCAAAATGGGTCTAGGAGGAGAGTGGGCTCGCGCGCACACAAAGTTGGGCCAACATAGCCGAGTTCAGTTGAAATTCGGCAATTTGCCCCCCCTTGCGCGCAAAATATACGCGGTGTTGGACATTTTTTTTCCGTTGCCGGAATTTAAATTTTGAAAATTAAATATTTTCAAATAGCTTTCCGGAAAACTCACAAATTTAAGGCTTCGGTTATGAGTTCATTATCTGAACGTTTCTGAACGTTACTCATCATTTACCGGCAATTATTAATCCGTTTTCTTATTTTTATTATCTGATATAATGGTTATTAATCTTTATGTCGGAAACCGCTCAACGTTCAGAAACGCCCTCATTAATATAATTCAATTTAGTCCAACGTCTCATTATTTTCCGTGCCTATAAATACCGTGTTGCTCTTTGGGTTCCACACACCACAGTTCCGGACAACATTCGAGCTGCTCTCTCCTCTCCTCTTCTCTTCGTCCCTGAGTTCTTATCTCCGTTGTTCTGCTTTCCTGCGACATCGCAGAAGAATCCGTTCAATCCTGGGGAGTGCCGTCTTGTGGCGGAATATCTCTCAAGGACAGTGTCCTTGTACACGGCTTGGATTTATTTTATACTAACAATTTTCTTGTGCAGCCATTGTGTAATAACAATCTTGAGAGATATGGAGTCACAAAACAATGCTCCTACTTCCGATGGCCCTACCGGTGCCCCGTTCACACTACCTCCGATGCCACTGTCTAGGCCACCACAGGATATTTCAAAAATTGAAATGTTCGATGGCAAAAACTTCCGAAGGTGGCAAGAATGTGTTTACTCAATCTTGGACCTATATGGAGTTGCTGCTGCGCTCACACAATCTGAACCTTCATTAGATGTTGACCAAAATCAAAGGGTTGCTTGGGAATATGCCAACAAGGTATGCCGAAATACCATCATTAACACTTTGTCTAATGATCTCTTCGATGTTTACTATGTGTACAAGGAAGCAAGCAAAATTTGGGAATCGTTAATTGCCAAATATACTGCTGAGGACGTTGGGAAGCAAAAGTTCGTTGTTGGAAATTACTATAGATGGGAGATGACCGAGGACAAGGATATTAAGTTGCAAATTAACGAGTACCATAAGCTGCTAGAAGAGTTGAGGGCGGAAAAAATCAACCTACCTGACGAGTTTGTTGCTGGAATTTTGATTGAGAAGCTGCCTGAATCATGGAAGGACTACAAACAACAACTGAAACACAAACAAAAGCAATTGCCATTGTCAGACCTAATCACTCACATCATTATTGAAGACACAAATCGAAAAGAGATGCAAGCTGCAAAAGGCAAAGAGATGACCTCAAAAGCAAATTTGGTGGAGACAAAGTAATATGCTAAGAGGTATGAATCTAAAACAAAACTTGACTACAAGCCCAAGAGTTCTAATCCCAAATTCAAAAAGAAAGGGAGTTGCTTTGTTTGTGGAAAACCAGGCCACCATGCTGCTCAATGCAGAAAGAGGGCTAGAAATGACAATCCTCCTAGGGCCAATCTGGTTCAAGGAGATGAAGAAAATGAAATCATTGTAGCGGTCATTTCTCAAGCTCTCTTAGTATCCGATGTGAAAAAATGGGTGGTAGACTCTGGGGCTACTCGACACATTTGTGCAAATCGTGAGATGTTTGCCTCCTATAATCTTACCAAGGAAGGAGAAGACCGTGTTTACCTTGCTGATTCCCGAACTGCAAAAGTTCTAGGAAAAGGAAAGATTGAACTGAAACTCACATCTGGAAAAACTTTATCACTTAGTGATGTTCTTCATGTGCCTGATATTAGAGCCAATTTAATTTCTGTAACTCTATTAAGCAAAGCTGGGGTTAAAGTGTCATTTGAATCTGATAAGATCGTAATGACAAAGAATAATGTATTTGTAGGGAAGGGCTATTGTACTCAGGGGCTGTTTATACTCAACATTGCTAATATGAATGAAAATGCATCATCTTCTGCTTACTTGCCTGTCCTTATGATTGATACTTTTGATATATGGCATGCTCGATTAGGACATGTTAGTAGGTCATATTTAAAGAAAATGCAAAACCTTGGTTTAATTTCTGAAATTAAAAATGATTCTCTAAACAAATGTGAAATTTGTGTAGAAGCTAAATTAACCAAAAAGTCTCATTTTCCTGGAAAAAGAGAAACTGAATTGCTTAGCTTAATACATACTGATTTAGGTGATTTAAAACAAACTATGACAAGAGGTGGCAAAAAGTATTTTGTAACTTTTATTGATGATTTTTCTAGATATACTAAAGTTTATTTATTGAGAAATAAAGATGAAGCTTTTGATAAATTTCTTTTATATAAAGCTGAGGTAGAAAATCAATTAAATAAAAAGATTAAAAGGGTTAGGTCAGATAGAGGAGGAGAATTTGTTTTATTTAATGACTTTTGTGAAAAAGAAGGAATCATTCACGAAGTAACTCCTCCATATTCACCTGAATCAAATGGAATAGCAGAAAGGAAAAATAAAACTTTAAAAGAAATGATGAATGCTATGCTTGTAAGTTCTTCTGCACCAGATAATTTATGGGGTGAAGCTTTGTTATCTGCATGTTTTTTACAAAATAGGATTCCTTATAAGAAACTAAATAAGACACCTTATGAATTATGGAAAGGATACACACCAAACTTAAAATATTTGAAAGTGTGGGGGTGTCTTGCAAAGGTTTTATTACCTGATCCTAAAAAGAGGAAAATTGGTTCTAAAACTTCTGATTGCATGTTTATTGGATATGCTGAACATAGTGCATCATATAAATTTCTAGTTTTGAAAAGTGATGTTCTTGATCATAACATTATTATTGAAACTAAAGATGCAGAATTTTTTGAACATACTTTTCCATTAAAAATTCAGCATATGTCTCAAACAGCTGAAAATTTGCCTTCTTCATCTAAAGTAAATGAAAGTGAAAATTTTGTTGAAAATTTAAGGAGAAGCAAAAGACAAAGAAAAGAAACTTCTTTTGGAAATGATTTTTATACTTTTATGTTACAAGATGAGCCATCAAATTTTTCTGAAGCAATCTCATCTTCTGATGCTCATCTTTGGAGAGAAGCAATTAAAACTGAAATAGATTCGCTAAATCAAAACAAAACTTGGGTTTTAGCAGACTTGCCTCTGGGAGCAAGACCTATTGGTTGCAAATGGATTTTTAAAAAGAAATATAATCCTGATGGATCTATTGATAAATATAAAGCGAGGCTAGTAGCTAAAGGATTTACTCAAAAACAAAATATTGATTATTTTGATATTTTTTCTCCAGTAACAAGAATTTCTTCTATTAGAATTTTGATTGCTTTAGCTTCAGTTTACAAGCTTTTTATTCATCAAATGGATGTTAAAACTGCCTTTTTAAATGGTGATTTAGAAGAAGAAATTTACATGGTACAACCTGAAGGGTGTGTTGTTCCTGGACAAGAAAATAAAGTTTGTAAACTTGTTAAATCATTATATGGATTGAAACAAGCACCGAAACAATGGCATGAAAAACTTGATCAAGTCTTAACAAGTGATGGATTTTCCACTGTTGAAGTAGAAAGATGTGTTTATACAAAAATTGTAAATGATGATTGTGTGATTATCTGTTTATATGTTGATGATATGCTCATTTTTGGTACAAGTATAAATGTTGTAATAGAAACTAAAAGGTTTCTTTCTTCTAAATTTGATATGAAGGATATGGGTGAAGAAAATGTGATATTAGGTGTTAAGATCATAAGAAGTGAAAATGGTATTTTACTATCTCAAGAACATTATGTTGAAAAAATTTTTAAAAAATTTGGATTCTTTGAAAAAATACCTGTAAACACTCTTTATGATGCTAGCACCAAATTAGTTAAAAATAAGGGTGATTCGGTAGCTCAATCTACATATGCACAGATTATTGGGAGTCTGTTGCATTTAATGAATTACACCCGACCTGATATAGCATATGCTGTGTGTAGACTGAGTAGATATACTCACTGTCCAAGTAGTGAACATTGGTTAGCTTTGGACAGATTAATGAGTTATCTGAAAGGTACCATGAATTATGGTATATGTTATAATGGATTTCCCGCTGTATTAGAAGGGTACAGTGATGCTAACTGGATCTCAGATTCAGAAGATACCAAATCCACTAGTGGCTATGTATTCACTCTTGGTGGTGGTGCAGTAACCTGGAAATCAGCTCAACAAAATATTATAGCGAGATCCACTATGGATTCAGAGTTCATTGCTCTAGAGTTGGCTAGTAATGAGGTTGAGTGGTTGAAAAACTTCTTAGCAAATATTCCATTAGGTGAAAAACCAACACCATCAGTGTCATTACATTGTGATAGTCAATCGGCGATAGCCGTTACTAAAAATAAGACCTACAATGGCAAAAGTAGGCACATACGTTTAAGACATAATATTATAAGACAGCTGTTGAAAAATAGAGTTATATCGATCCATTTTGTAAGGTCAGAATTAAATCTGGCAGACCCCCTAACTAAACCTTTAGGGAAGAAACAAATTTTGAAAACATCAAGGGGAATGGGACTTAAGCCAGTTTGAAAATTAACAGTGATGGTAACCCAACCTCTGTGATTGGTGATCCCATGAAGGAGGTTCATATGGGTAAAAACAAGTCGTTTGTTAATTCTGCTAACACTTGATTATTTTAGTCCATTCCTATGATATGAGGAAAAGTGTTAGAATGCATTGTTGGCGAGGCTGAGCAAAAGCTCTTAATGATTTCATATTCCTTATGGATGGTGTGATCATTGCAGTCACACTTGATGAAATCACCTATATGAATGTGGAGTGGGGCCGCTCCTATGAGATCATGGCAAAAATCTCTAGAGCATTCATTAAAACCAGGCACGCGCAAGGCCGTAATTTAAAGCGCAAAACTGCGATAACAGCGGAAATTGTGGGGGTATAAATTGACTCTTAAGGCCTCTAGTATACAACGAAAATTGTTGATTCATAGAAGCTATAAGCTTCACCTACAATTGTGTATACTAAGCTTTATTAGTCTAGGAATGGTTCATAGTCCGTAAGACACCATATTCGAAATGTTTAAACCCATATGTATAACTCAGATGATAATGGTCTTTTGACACACATGTGGGGGATTGTTAGAGAATTGTGTGTGTGTGTCAAAAGGGAAGAGAAAAAGAGAAGTCCCACATTGCTCAAATAAAGGAAGGCCAAAGGGTATAAATAATAACATGTGATTATAGAAGAACAAAATGGGTCTAGAAGGAGAGTGGGCTCGCGCGCACACAAAACTGGGCCAACATAGCCGAGCTCAGTTGAAATTCGACAATTTGCCACCCCTGCGCGCAAAATATACGCGGTGTTGGACATTTTTTTTCCGTTGCTGGAATTTAAATTTTGAAAATTAAATATTTTCAAATAGCTTTCCGGAAAACTCACAAATTTAAGGCTTCGGTTATGAGTTCATTATCTGAACGTTTCTGAACGTTACTCATCATTTACCGGCAATTATTAATCCGTTTTCTTATTTTTATTATCTGATATAATGGTTATTAATCTTCATGTTGGAAACCGCCCAACGTTCAGAAACGCCCTCATTAATATAATTCAATTTAGTCCAACGTCTCATTATTTTTTATGCCTATAAATACCGTGTTGCTCTTTGGGTTCCACACACCACAGCTCCGGACAACATTCGAGCTGCTCTCTCCTCTCCTCTTCTCTTCGTCCCTGAGTTCTTATCTCCGTTGTTCTGCTTTCCTGCGACATCGCAGAAGAATCCGTTCAATCCTGGGGAGTGCCGTCTTGTGGCGGAATATCTCTCAAGGACAGTGTCCTTGTACACGACTCGGATTTATTTTATACTAAAAACTTTCTTGTGCAGCCATTGTGTAATAACACTTGCAAGGTACATGGTATTGATCAGGTTGGAAGGCTTAAACATCCCGATAGGTGCTTCTATTTCTGGTCTGAACCCCCCAAGAAAGCAGCTAATAGCTACTGCTTCAAATATATCCACTTCAGATGGTAATTCCTCACTCTTCTCCTGATACTCCATCAATGAATTCTCCAATATTTTGAGATCAGCCATGGGATCCACCTTAAGGACATTATCAAACCTCTTTGTCATGCCTTCCATATATTCTAGCCATTTCACCTCTCCACTGTTCTTTCCCCTCATTAAAGATTGGTGCCATTGAAGGGCCATACCTTCCAAATGGATACTGATCATCTTGATCCTCTGTTCCATTGGACAGTGTAAAATAGCTCCGTAATTAAAGTCAATCCTATGCAGCTTCCTCAATATTGTGTCTAAAAGGTACCTACATTAACCACCAGCCCAAAAAATAGCTTTCTAGCAGAAGCATTTATGATAATTAAAGAAAAAATCACTAACAGAAACGTGATGGATTGCATGCCCCCATTATCAAGAAGAAACCCACCATGACCAAATGGTTAGATCTAGCAGGGGCAATGACTGTCACCTGAATCCTATCAAGGACTAAAATCCGATAAGAAGATGGAAACCACATCTGACAGTCTGCTGTCTCTTGATTGCCATCTAGACTGTGGAAACTGGTAGGGACATTCATCAGGGCAATTGCATCAATACAATCAGTTGACTGCAGTTGCGCAAGTTTTTTAATCACTGTATAACTCACATACACAATAGAAGCAGGGGATTTATCTAGCCCCTTGGGAATCTCATCTTTATCAGGCAGAGTTAAACAATCCATTTTACGATTTTTTTTCCCTGCAATGATTCTTGAAACCTGTAGATTTCTCTGCAAATAACAATTTTGTTCTCATCTAGAAAGTCATGTCATAAATTCAATCCTTCAAATAATTCTATTTGTAACAGGATATGTGATAGAGAGATTTCAGCAATGAGACCAACATTTATGCTATGGGTAGACTAACAAATAATTTCAGGACCTTGTTTGGTTAGATTTGAGAACATTAAAGTTTACTCTCAACTTAGGGATTGATTTGAATTCGTAATTTGCAAATATTCACTCTTTGCAATGGATATAGATATGTTCTTTGTTTTCCAATGACTCTGTAAAGCGCAATTTTCTATATGCAGTTATCCTGCCTCTCTGTTTTTACAACATCAAATGGACTCACAAATCACAAGGCAGAAGAACATATTCGAAATATTATAAAATTGTATTTAAGGCATCCATATTAATGTCTACATAAGAATTAATGAAGGCTCAAGTCTGAAATAAACATCTTATGGATTTACAGCCATTTAAGCTTACTTATGACTACCCAGCTTCAAACTTTGCAGTCCAGAGTTCTGTACCTCCAGTAATTTGAAAAAGGTAAAAATGAAACAAATGTTTGACTTTAGCATGAAAAGGATATGGTGATCTCAGGAAAAAATGAATGCATGTGAGAAATCAAAGCTAGAAGTTCTTTCCATGAGCCAAAGATATATATAGATATATATATATATATATATATTTAAAATTGTCTCATTTTGCCAAAGAACAAAGCTGAAATCAACTCTTACACTAGGAAATCATGTTCACTTGGCAGTCGATGCAGCCTACGAGAATCATTAAATATCACAATGCTTCACAGTCATATAAGATTCGGACTAAGAATATATTAGTATCACAATAAACAGACTAAGCTAATTATTAATTGACAATGTAATCTGGTATAGTATGCTCCAAAAGTCAGACACACTACTCAGTTCATAACTGAAACTCATTAAAAAAAAAATTCTGAGACCGGGAATTTGGAGGCCATATAACTCAAAAGAGCATTTTAATGATAAGGAAACATAAACTACAGCCTTATCACCGGATAAAGTTTTAAAAAATAAACATTCAAGGTTTCTGCCGGACTAAATCAGCTCACCAGAAAGTCCAAAGAACAAAACAGTCCAATAAAAAGAAACGCCCCAATATTCAAAAGACTCGACTTTTAACATACAAGTCTTCACAAGGTATCCAATTTGCTACACTCAAAGAAGCAAAAAAAGACAGGAAAATTGGATGACAGCAAAGTTGGTCGTCTTGCACTCTTGCTAACAAGTATTAGTAAATACTTGGAAATAGGCTGCATTAGCATGACGACAAACCTTATAGGTGTAGAACCCACAACAAGAACTGAACCATGAGACGGCGACAAGAAGTGTTGTTGCGGAGTTTGAGGCAGCGCTTCACAAATGGGTTTGAAGCACTGGCAATCAACTTCGATTTTATATCAGAAATTGCCCGAAGAATGTCATCGTCAGAACCAAAATTGTCACCATTGACGACGTCGTTGTAGTCGGAACTTCCTTCTGTGCGCGTCTGTGGTGAAGCAAGTGAAAACCTCGATTAAAAAGATGGTGTTTTGAATGTTGGAGGGTAGAAAATGGAAGCCCACTGAGGATAACTACAGTGCATTTTCGTTCTTTCCACACGCGATGCAATCGGCGCGCGGCAGGGACCCCTGATCCATTTTCTGCCAATAAATTAAGCTTTTTTTATTTTTCTAAAAAAAAATATAGAAAATTATTTATTATTTATATTTATGTATAGAAATGGTAAAGTGAACATTTTATTTATCTTCTCATTAAATATTTGTTAAATTAATTTTTTTAAATTCTTTTTTCCCCCACGTCCTATCAATCACATATAGTTGCATCTATTACTAAATTAATATTTTATATTCATTTCAAATATTGTTTAAAATATCATTCATTCAAACAATGGCGGATTTAGATTAAAATTATCATATAGTATATAGTACTTTGCCATTGAATTGAAAAATAAATATTTACCTATACTCCTTCCCTCCCCCCCTCCAAAAAAAAGGTCTATATATAACTTCAGGTTTTTTTTTTAAGTTGATTATAACATTATAATTTTTGTAGACAACAACAGTGATATGTAAGTTCAGGATGTTGAAAAGTTAAGAGGCTTCTCCTTTCACTTAATTATGTGTTTAGAGGATTAAAGAAAGAATGAGATAAATCCAACACTATGGCCCATTTAGGAAGTTATTGGAAATGGAAAATGATATTGATTCCTTCAAATTATACTATTTAATTGAGAGAAAGCATGATAAAAAAGAAAGTAGAAGATATTGTGGCATAGGATGAAAATGTCTTTTTAAAATTTAACGACCATTTGATTGAAAGATGTAAAAGTAAAGTGAATGTAAAAAATGGGTAAATAGAGATAAATAAATAAAAAAAATTTACTTCTATTTTTAAAAAGTTAATTTAATAATTAAAATGATAATTTGATTAATAGAAAAATAATTGTAAGTATAAAATAAACATTATATAAATTATATAAATGGAATACATTTATCTCGCGGCGAACCAAACGGCCAGTAAGTGTTAGAGATGTCCAAATGCAAGAAGGCGATATCCACTAGCTCATGATGGGCATTTGTTTTTATTTATATAATTATATTTATAATTAGTTCTTAAAATTATAAATATTTATATATTATTTAAATTACATAATTAAACATAATAGGAAAAAAGTAATAAATTATAAATATTTATAAAATATAATATAATAATTTTAAACTATTAAAAAATTACATTACATATTATTTTGTAACCTACAAAAATAAATAATAATACTTTTAGAAGAAATAATAAGAAAAATTAATTATAAAAATAATTGATATTAAAATTGAAATATTTTTTAAAATTATTACTATATAAAAAAAATTTTCCACATTACAATATCAAAAAAATTACACTGATTGACATATAGTCAAAAATTTTGTCATAATAAAGAGAACAATTTTTAACTAAAGAACCAATAAAAAAAATGCTAATTCATTCTTTGCAAATTTTCAATTCTCGTAACTTTAAACATAATACTTTATTAAATATTAAATTTTGATTAAAGCATAAAAATTAAGTTTCACTTACGACTAAAAATTAGTTGACCTTAAAAAATATTAGTAAGATTTAATAGTGTTTAATATTAAAAATAATAAATTATATGAATAATAATTAAATTAAATGAAAATATATATAACAACTAAATATTAGTTAAAATAAACCTAACCAACTCTTAATCAAATCAATTTTAAATAATAATAAGTTGAAAGCATTGCCACTCTACATTGTGGCAATGCACCTGCATGCATCGTGGTGATGCATTAGCTGGCCCATAATACATATACATATATATAAATATATATTAATTAAATAGATAAATAAATATTAAATTAACATATATTAGAATAATATATGTAAACTATTAAAATAATAAACTATTTTTGTATTAAAATAATGATTTATAAATATAAATAATTATATAAAAATAATAAATTATATATTAATCATGATTATACAAACAAATTTATTTTTATATTATTTATTTAATTTAAAAATATGTTGATCATATGTTATTATTTACTTTTCATTGCATGATTATTTTTATCTTACCAAACAGATAAAAGGAGAAGCATTTTTTCTTGGTTATATAAAATATAATTAATTTAATTGTATTTCATTTAACATTTTCTTTTTATTTCTATCAAAAAGATTTTATGTAACAGATGAGGCCTATTTCTAAATCCTTCTCATTTATTTATTTATTTTATTATTTCACTTCATACAATATTCATTGTCAAATATTTATCAATATAATTTCGTTCTTTGTTGTAGTTCAATACTATAAATTGAATCAAATGAAATATATATGTCCCCTTTCTTATGCGTGGAAATGGTCCTAAAGTGTTAACACCACTATATAATACAATATATTGTCTTTTAATATCATGTAAAGTGCTAATTATATTTTTTATTTGACATATAGGTTTTAAATATTAGCCATAACCCTTTTTATAAAAATATTATGTGTTGGTTTGCTAAATTGCCACGTGTGTAATGATAAAGAAAATACAAAATAAAATATAATTACTTCAATTGTGTTGGCATGACATGGATGGAATGAAAATATTTTTGCATTCGTATATTTAGTTGAATAAAATTAGTGAATGAACGAAATGCAAAGTCATGCAAACGACACAAATATTTTTATTAAAAAAATTATACTAAAATTAATTTTTCCCTCTCTTGTTTTCATTGACTATAGGACAATCAAGAAGACCCTCATCGATAGTTGAAGGTGTGTGAGAAGGGGCAAATTTTGGTGGCAAAACCAGTTAGTCGACTACGACTTCGTGATGGATGCTTTGCCATTAATGACAATCAATGACCTTCACGAAATCAAGGTTGAGATTGTAGAAGCCTAGCATTGAAGACGTTCATAAGATGCCATGGCAGGACTTCAAGGATGAGATTGAAAGGTGGATTAAAGCTTCCAACAAGGCTCTCAATCTAGGTAATGATGGCGACAGGGATGCCGACGCTAGAGGCAAGTCTCTCAGTTCAGGGTGTTGCTGATAATGGGGATAGATCGTGGGCCAAGCTTCGATGCAGGCATCAATTTCATCTGGGTAAGTAAAGAAAGAGAAGCCATCAGAGGTGCTAGACCGTAGTTATTAAAATCTAATAATTTTTGTTTTTGCCATTGATGCAAGGATTGAGGGAAAAGAAAATAGAAGTCATCAAAGGTGCTACAGTGCAAAATGGTTTGAAAAGTTAGGACAAAATGGTCATTTCGCTTTTTGGTTCCAAATCCTACCCAGTTCATTGTGCTACAGTGCCAAAACTGTACGTTGCAACTTCACTCCCACCTCCACTCGACTCTGCCAACCAAAGACTCATTTGCAAAGTATTCTATTTCCCTTTGTGTTTCTGCTATCGAACTAAACAAGGCCTAGTGAAATTTTTTCGTATCCTTCCATTTTTCTTCTTAATTTTAGTGGTGCATTTATTTCCCTTCTTAAAGATAGCTGTGAGAGTGGTTGTTTGCTGTGTTGTACCTAATTCTAACGAATGATATTGCCTATGAAGTCATACTTAGAAAGTAATAGAGAATAACATTATAATATTTAATTTTATAAGAAATCAGAAATGTCAAAATATATCCTTAAGGGCCAAAAGTGATTAATTAACCCCTAAAATCAATAAACACACTCAAGTGCCAGAGAAATTTTATAGAGATGGGGACAAATTACCTAAAAAATATCTGAGGATTTATAATGGATATTCGTATACTGGGCTTGGCTACTGTGAAGCCTTCAAAACCTTCAGTCCCTATGCAAGTTGAGATGAAAACGAAGATGCTAACAATAGTAATTCATCATCCCCCATTGACTTGTAGTAATTATCAGTGGGGATTAAATCAAAGCCATGAATAATGAAATTTTGTTTGCCACAATCATTTTTGTGAAGGGCTTCTATATTCTTGAGCTTGGAATTTATCTTTATGCTCATATATGTTTGTTCTTTTCCTTTGAGATAAAAAGGCCAAAGTCCATCTCTTTGTTTATTTTTAAAGCTATAATTAATTGGTCCCCAAAAAAAGTATAAACTATAACTCAAAATTATTCTAACTATTCTCATTCACTAATGACTTTTTGGTTATAAAGAGGTAAAAAAATCTTAGAAGTTAGGAATTGAGAAAGAGGGATTAAACCCTCAAATACAATACATTATCTCTTGGCATTTATGTTCAAAGAAGTTTTCTTTGATTTGAGTTAATACTCTTGGACTGATCCGCTAACAACTTTACACACAATGAGCGATGACCTTTCGTGGCTAGAATTATTTTCTTTGCAATTAATTTTGTTTAACTCAAAGGATTGGCCTACTAACTAAAGGAATATGCTATCTACTTTAATTACTCCCGTGGGCCTACCATCCATGAAAATTTATTATCTTAAATGCATTAGACTACTGTATAAGTGTGTTTTTAAGATTATTGAAAATGATTAAAACCTAATTTCAATTAATATGAAAACTAACTTGAGAGCACTCTTTTTGTATAAAAAGAAAATTAAAAAAATTACAGTTGAAAATCTTTAAATTAAAGATATTTATATTAAAAAAACTTAAATTTTAAATTTATTTTAAAAGATGCAAAACTTAAAAATTTTATTTTAAGATCTTGAAGTATTTTACAGTTTAAATTTTTTATTTTTGAATCTTTTAAAATAATTTTAAATTTTAAGATCATTTAGTATAAATATTTTTAATTTAAAGTTTTCAATTGTAATTTTCACAAAAAAAAATTTCTTTAATTTTTGTACACGAGTAAAGTGGAAATTAAAATTCAAACTTTTATAGTAAATTAATGATTTGAAGTAACATTCTGCTTCAATATGATTTGAATCTCCATTAATTCTTGTAATTAATGTAATTAATTCCTGTAATTAATTTAGCTAGACCCACCCACGTAGGTACATATATACAGTACTTTCTTTTTCGGACAGGTTTGGTCTTCTAACCGCACTTTGGATTTTTTAAAGTTTGGATTTATAATTTTTTTTTAAAGATTGAGAAAGATTAATACAAAACTTTTAACATTAAAAGTTACATTTTAGAATATTAACCTTACACCTTATGTCTATTTTTTTTCACGTATAAAAATTTTATAAAAATAAAATTCAGGTGATCCAGGCTTAATTCAACCCAATTCGTACAAGAGATAAGATCGAACTCATATTCAAGTAAGTTGAGGTAAAGCCCTTTTGATTGGACCTAACTTCTAAGACCTTATCTCTTGAATCTTGCTTTCACCATATTTCCCGTGCAAAATGGATCTTTGACCTCTAAATATTCATCTTTTGTCATTTATATATACATTAGCCTTAACTTTATGGCGTATTATAATTAATGTTCAAATGCAGGATGTCACAATGCTCGTATACGACTATCTAAAATCCTCAAGTTCTAGACATTGATTATATGGTTTTATAAAAAAAAATATGATATATATTATTGTTTGCGTAGTTAGAATTTGAAAGTAGAGTTTCGCATTATCATCTTTGACATATTATAATATTCTTCTATATATATATATATATGATATGATATGCTTGTATATTGAATAATTAGCGAGTTTGGCTTACACGGTTGGTGCCATCTTTTGCCGCATTTTGAACGAAGATGAATAATAAAAAATATACATTTTTTCATAAAGTGCTCCTAAAATATCTCATTATCCTTTGAACTTAATTACTCTTCACAGCACTTCCTTTTCATTTTTACTTTCCAATTGCCTTATATGAAGGACCTAAAATCCATCGAATTTTGCCGCAAATGAATGAATAATCTTCCAATATCCCAACTCTTATGTGTGGTTCGTGTTTAATTTACATTTTATATTGATTAGAATACATTGAAGATTTTGTCCAAGAAGAAATAAAATGAAAAAAAATTACGTAAAGGATAACAGAAAAAAAAAAATTTACGAAAAGGTAATAAAATCTAAAAATTTGGAGCCACAGGCTCCGAATTTCCAATGGAATTCGGAACCAGTGGCTCCAAATTCCAAATTAAATTCGGAACCTCTGGTTCCGAATTCATCACTAGCCTGGCACGCTGCCAGGCTAGCGTGGCAGGTTGAATTCGGAGTCTTTGACTCCGAATTCAGGCCTGCTGGCTGCAGGCTAGCCTAGCCAGGCTAGGCGCAAGCTGACCGGTATTATTTTGACCGGTCAGCTAGGTTAAAATGCCACGTGGCGCGATATAAGAGGGTAATGAATATTACAGACGCATCTGATTGGCTGAAAAAAATTGTTGATAAATCATCAGATAAAAAAAAAATTTTACCCCTCCTATATATACTGGTTTCATGAACGCAGATGCAGCTCACATTTTTGTCATTTCTAAAGCTGCTCTCCCTCAGCTCTTCTCCTTCAGCTCCCAGTAAAATTTTTTTATCTCCTTTTTTATCTGTTGCCGATGAAATTTAAAGATTTGAGGTGAAAGACTACAAAGGAGAAAATATTTGTTGCATTTTATACTAGGTATGTAAAATATTTTATTGCTTTTGATTTTAATATTTATTATAATTATGATATATAGTTTGAAATATTTAAATAAAAATAATGTTGATAGAATTATTTGATATCATATATATATAAATTTTTTATATTTGTCATATGGTTGATGTAAAATTTAGTTTATATTTAAAAAATACACTTGAGAAGAAAAAGGAGTTATTAATGGATTTGTGTAGGTATTAGTGATTTAATGTATTAGTTTAAATATAATATGAGGCAAAAACAAATGAAAGAAGAACAAAAGAAATAGAAGCAAAATTTGTAGTTGAAATAAAATAGAAATAAAATAAAAAAATATTTAATATTTAATATTTAAATAATTTTATTGTATTAGTTTAAATATATTATGAGGCAAAAATAAATGAAGGAAGAACAAAAGAAATAGAATAAAAATTTGTAGTTGAAATAAAATAGAAATAAAATAAAAAAATTGTAATATTTAAATAGTACAATAAAAATAGAGGTGAATATAATTTGTATAGTATAATAAAAATAAAGGTTAATATAATTTGTTGTGAAATAGGGTAAATAATCTTAAAGGAAAAAATAGTTAATGAAGTAAAAAAGAAGAAAAGGTTGGTTCGAGAAAAAAATGTATAATATGCAAAAAAAAAGTTAATAAAAATAAGAAAAATAAATTGTACATGGCATAAAGGAAAAGCAAACAATTGATAGTTATATAAATATATATATATATATATATATATTTACAATATATGTATGTTTGTAATGGAGGAAAAAAATAATTAATAAAGATAAATATGATTAAAGTAAACGAAAATAAAATAAATTGGGGGAAAAAATGTATAATATGTGAAAAAAGTTAAAAAAACAAAAAACAAATTGCACAGGGTATAAAGGAAAAGTAAATAATTGATAGTTATGAAAATAAAGAAAAAATATGTATATATATATATACAAAATATGTATGTTTATAATAAAGAAAAAATTAATTAAAATATACTTCAGAAACATATTAGAAAAAAGTAAAAAAAATGTTGCAAATGTTATTTAAAAATAAGGGTAATGAAAGAAAAAGCTTAAGACATGAAAGAAATAAGAAATAGAATTTATGAATTTAGAAAAAAATAAAAGAATGCTTGAGGAATATTAGAGATAACAAAAGGGAATTAGTTTAAAGTAACTGAAATAAAAGAAAAACGGAATAATGAAGAAAAAGGAATGGCTAAAATAAGAGAAGGATAAAACAAATATAATTAGTGAAATAATTAAGGTAATAAGTGAGAAGGAAAAAACAAGTAAGATGAATGTATTAGAAATTGGTAAAATAAGGCAATAATGGAAAAAATGAGAAAAAAGAAAGGAGGGAAAAAGTGTAAAAAATAGTTAAAATAAGGAATTTGAGAAAAAAATGCTTTTAAAAAAATTGAAATAGAGGAATACTTTTGAAATATGAAAAATGAGAAAAAATACAAAATAAAAAAATTATGAAGTTAATTTAATTGTTGGTAATTGTAAAGAATGAAGAAAACTTTGGCCTTCTTTATTTGCAATTAAAAAAAATAAATTTATAATGAAAGAAGTAAATAGAAATGTAGAAAAAAGGATGAACTATGTAATAATTATAGTATTTTTCTGAAATATGTTAGGAAAAAGTTTTAAAATATGTTATAGACATTATTTAAAATAAGATAAGGGCAATGAGAGACATTTTTTTGTTTGAGAAATATTGGAAACAACAAAACTATTTGGTACTAGAAAAATAAGTTTAAAAGTTTTTGTATTTATAATAAATAAGGTGAAAATGATATAGTTAGTGAAGAAATGTAGTTAAGGGTGGGTGGAGAAAATAAAGAAAAAAATATTTAAATAATTAAAAAATAATTGAAGTTAATTTTGTTTACTTAAAGTAAGAAGGTAACTATTATGAATGTAAGAAATGATTAAAGTAATTATCTGGAACATGTATGTGATTAGGATATTTGGAGAAAAAAATGGCTAGGAGAAATGAAATTGTTTGCATTTATGCAAACAGCAGAATTTATGAAAGTACTCAGGGTACAACATTTCAATGTGCAATGTCAAGATACATAACAGTGAGCACTGACAGTACTTTGGAAGAATTAAAGCAAGCAATTGGTCAAAAGTTACGACTTCCCCATACCCATGTTATATCTGATTTGATATATAGACTTCCAACAACAATAAATCCAACATGGTACCAAGCAACTATACTTGAAGATGACAATGATGTGAAGAGGATGTGGCAATCACACTCACGCTTCCCATCACAGTTGAATGCGGTTGAGGTGTATGTGAATGTCTCAGATACTAACCAACAATTGAGTATTGAATACCAGGCAAATCCAACCAATGATGTGTTTCTTTCACATGATCCATTGTATCATCTGCCTAGATTTACTCAACAATATGAAATGACGCCAATAGAGGGAAGCTCCCTACCGAGTTCCTCTCATCAAATGATTGGCTATAATGATCCTCATTCTCTCCCTGGATCAGAAGAAAATGTATTAGAAGACTTTGAAAATGAAGATGAGTATGACGCAGAACTGGATCCTGATTATGACAATAATGAAGAAGACGATGACAATGAAACTGGTGATGACGATGATGATGCATATGATAGTGAGCATGAGGGTGATGATGATGATGCCTTTGATGTTGAACCAGTATCCCAGTTTGTTGACCCTGCTGCTGTATTCTTCCAACAAGTTAATTTGGCTTTAGCACAGGGTGATGAGTTCGAGGAGGGAAGAAATGAGGTACAAATGAATAATCAAGAGTTATATGTAGAAGCACAGTATCCGAATCAGAAGGCGTTGCGTCTTGCAGTGAAATTGTATTCTGTGAGGGCACATCATACTTTTAAGAAGTATTTGACGAGCAAAAGGTATAAAGAATGTCGGTGTGTGCATTATGGCAAAAGTTGTAGATGGAGGGTACGAGCATGTAAAAAGGGTAGTGGAAAGGGATCATTTTGGCAAATAACAAGATATGGGGGTCCACATACATGTTTGTCTACCACAATATCGCAAGATCATCCGAAATTGGACTCTGATGTTATCTCATCATGCATCGTTGCAATGGTAACAACAACACCTGATGTTCCAATAAACCAAATAATTGAGCGAATGAGAAGTTTGTTCGGATACACTATATCTTATAGAAAGGCATGGAGAGCAAAGCATAAAGCTGCAGCTGTTGCTTTTGGTAACTGGGAGAGCTCGTATACGGCATTGCCTAGGTGGATGGTTGCAATACAGCATTTCATGCCTGGCTCATATGTTGAGTTTGTGACAAAACAATCTCCCCATAGTACCTCTAGTAGTGAGCCAATTTCTGTGTTTAAACGCGTATTTTGGGCATTCAAGCCTTGTATACACGCATTTGAGTATCTAAAGTCGATGATCCAAATCGATGGAACATTTCTATATGGCAAATATAAGTGGACACTGTTGATGGCAATGTCACAAGATGGTGATCGACATATTGTTCCCCTCGCCTTTGCTATTGTGGAAGGAGAGACACAATCAGCGTGGACATGGTTCTTAAGTAATCTACGCAGGCGAGTGGTACCTGGACGACGAGGTATTTGTTTAATATCAGATAGACATCCGTCCATTCTGTCAGCTGTTGGTGAGCAGCGAACTGGTTGGCAGCCACCGTATGGTTATCATGTTTTTTGTCTTCGTCACGTGGCAAGTAACTTCCATACTCACTATAAGTCATCAGATTTAAAGCAAAAGTTAAAGAATATTGGTATGTCTCTCCCTTTTACATAATTTTTATTTTTTTAGTTGATTTGAAAGTAATAGCAAAATTATCAACCATGTCACACAGGTTATGCATATGAGCGCCGTTATGTTGATGAGAAACTAGATGAGATAGTAGCAATAAACGAGGAGGTAGGTAGGTGGATTACAGCTATTCCCAAGGAGCAATGGACCCGTGCATATGATGTTGAAGGTCGACGATATGGCCACATGACTACGAATTTAGCAGAGTGCATGAATGGTGTTTTGAAAGGGGTCAGGTCCTTACCCATTTCAGGAATAGCAAAGGCTACATATTATTGGGTTAATCAATATTTTGTGCAGCGTGCCCAACAGATAAATGCTCAACTTAATGCAGGTCAAGTTTACTCACAAACCTTGATAAAGAGAATAGCAGTAAATGTGCAGCGATCCCATTCATGCGTTGTGCGGATGTTCAATCGAGAAGCTGCATTGTTTGAAGTTGAAGAGCCGTATGATCAAATGAACCGCCAATACAGTCGTTGCTGTAAGGTGAATTTGACTGAACGAACCTGTGATTGTAGTGAATTCCAAGTGGAGAAGTACCCATGCCAACATGCTTTAGCAGCATGTGGATCGCAAGCTCTTGAGCCATTTCAGTTTGTAAACCCTGTATTTCGACTAGATACAATGCAAAATGCATACAGTACCATGTTTCACCCTATTGGAGGGCAAGAAAATTGGCCACAACCGGATGGTCCAAAGTTAATCCCTGATCAGTCAATGCTTCGTGAGCGAGGTCGACCTCGTTCAACGCGTTATAGAAATGAAATGAATTTTAGGACCTCGACACAATCAAGTAGGTGTAGCTTGTGCAGACAAACCGGTCATAATCGTTCCTCCTGCTCACACCGCCATTCTGCCCCTCATTAGTGGATAAAAATATTGTAATTGTTTACAAATATGTTATATTACTTATTTTCTGTATGTATAAGTTAAAAAAAAAACATTGTATGACATATTAGAACGTTGCCGTTTATATGATATGTTATTTTGCTTTAACTATTTACGTTTATATTAGATGCATATAAATTTCTTATATTTTTTTGTCCTATAGGTGTTATGGCTGGAGATGACCAGCCTATTCATCCAGGCCCAGAGGACGCTTCACTTCTATACCTACAGGAGCGACATATATCGCAAGCTATTTGGGATGGCGAGGTAGAATGAAATATTAATTGTTATATTCTATTCCATTTAATTATTCTGATATATAATTTATTCCTATTTGTAGGATGATCGAATACTTCGCCCTCGTCGAGTTCTACATGACGATCGTTTAGGTGATCCACCTTTAGCAATTGTTGAGTATTTGAGGCAGTCTGGTTTTTATGGTGTTGCACGAATTGGACAATTTGAATATGATACCTCACTCGTGAGTGCATTAGTAGAAAGGTGGCGACCTGAGACGCATACATTTCATACCACTCGAGGAGAGTGTACGATTACCCTTGATGACGTAGCAGTGAGTTGGGCCTGTCGGTTGAGGGGGACTCAGTCGTGGGTGGGACAAGTTTCAATTGGTCAGAGGTATGCCAATGGCTTTTAGGAACCACACCATCAGCTGATCAGATCGATGGACAACGACTTTCTATCGCTTGGTTGGCACAGAACTTTGCTCATCTACCAGAAGATGCAGATGATGAGACGGTCCGCCAGTTCACTCGTGCTTACATTTTTCGTATGATTGGGGGGTGGTTAATGCCAGATAGATCTAGCTATAGAGTTTACTTGATGTATCTACCCTTGTTGGATGACTTTGAGCAAACTGGCCGTTGCAGTTGGGGATCTGCACTGTTAGCTTATCTCTATCGGGAGCTGTGTAATGCAACCTATAAGGGTGATTGTGGCATTGCTGGATGCTTAACGTTGCTACATTTGTGGGCATGGGATCGATTTCCTATGCTTGTGCCTGAGATACCACCTTTCCCTGACCCTCGCATTGAGGAATACCCTGTACTCCCACCTCTTGGTTTCAGGTTTGAATTATTCTATTTGTTCTTTGAGGAATACTTTAGTAATTACCTATTATTTTACTAAAATATTTATTCATTGTAACAGATGGAAAAATGTTGGACGCCCTCCACGCCCGAGTGTCAGAGCTTTGCGATTATATAGAGCTTTACTAGATGCTATGAGAGATGATGAGGTGTGTATTAGATTTTTGGTCTTCGATTTGCATAATTTTTTTTAATTACCTATTTGATATTTATTTACTACTTTATCTAATATTTTTCTCAGATTATATGGCGTCCATACCAGCCACAGGCAGTGCAAGAATTAATTCCAGAGTACTGTTTGAATTCTCCAGACATTTGGATAGCATCTATGCCACTCATATGCTTCTGGATCATAGAGTGGCACCATCCAGATCGTGTTTTACGACAATTTGGTCGTCATCAACCTATTCCTCAAGAACCAGTCAAGTTAGACTCCCTCCATAATTTACAACTTCGGGGCAGAACTCAGACCAATTGGGTGTCTGAGCATAGTACTTTCATCCAACAATGGTATGGATGGCGAGATACGATAACTCAGTCTCCTGTAACTGAAGAGCCATTTGATCGGACGTCTGAGTACATGCGGTGGTATTGGCAACGCACGCGTCGATGGATCTAGAGGTCGAGTGCTGCTACTGGATATGCGGTACAATGTTTTCTTACTCATTAACTTTATCATTGTTGTTTTCTTATCTTCTTGCATGTTAATATCTAACTTATCACTTTTGTTTCGTTAGGCTGATTTAGCAGAGGGACTTTATAGGCTGCACTTACAGGATCCTTTACCTGCCAATTTTTGTGATATTGTTGGTCGAGACTCTAGCAATATATTACGTGCTCTTGGTGAGCAGCGATTGTCACTATTTTCTCAGCCAGCTGACCAGGCGCTGGATCTTCTTAGACCTCATATTCCTACTGGTCGTCCAGGAAAAAGACGTCAAGGTTACCTATCGACCCAACAGCCCACTACTGAAGAAAATAGCCAGCAACAACAAGGTCCAGTTCAGCGAGATATTCCCAGTATGTCTTCATACATTCCAGCCCCAATTCAAGAACATATTAGTATACCTGGTCCTGGTCCTTCTTATTCAGTGCCACCTGACCAGTTTGATGACGTTGGTGGAATTGGGCCCTCTTCATGCATGCAGCCATCACCTTCGCCTTCCTCTAACACTCCTCAGCAGTTGTCTCCCTCTTTCGGATCATTCGAGCAGATTCTTTTTGATACATCCGCGTTTAATGCTATGTATACTAGTTACTCCTTTGAGCCTGGAGGATCGTCGCAATTAGGATTTATGACACCGCATGAACCGATTCCTCCAGCTCAGTCTCCATCCATAGATTTAAACACAAATATCACAGTACAAGAGCACCAACAACTAGAACAATCAGGGCAACAACGACCACGACGTGAAAGAAGAAGACCTTATTGTGGCACCGAAAGTCATTTGCTATAAATGTATTTAGAATATTTACAATAATATAATTTAATCCCAACGTACTATTAATTTTCTTTAAAAACATTTTCCTATGTCAACAATTATTAAATAATTTTAAAAGTTGAAAAGGAAATTGATAAAATTTTATCCAAATTTTATTGAAATTTTAATTAAACCATTTAACAAAAAACAAATATTCAATATCAAAAAAATTTATTAGACAAATATTTTTTAACAAATAATACATATACATTATGTTATTCTATTACCTTCGAATAAATTAGACTAAAATTATTAATTATATTAACAAATAATATTTTATCTTACTCAAATAGAATAAATGCAAATATATTTGGCTTAATTTTTTTTTTCAGATTATATTAATAAACAATTTGGCTTAATTTCTTATCTTATTCAAATAAAATGGATTCAACAAAATTTATCAATATTCTTCATAATCACATTCACTTTAATTAAAAATATTACATTAAATTCGAATGGAAGTAAAGTAATTTTTTTTTTGTTTTTTTACTTAAACAAGCATAACTCAATTTAACTTTAAATATTTTTTTACTCATTAATTATTTTTTTCTTATTTTTGTTTATTTAAAGCTTCTGATATTACTTTTTTGATTTTTACTTACATTAAAATAATTTATTTTCACATACCTCACACCCTTCATTTCATATAATTATTGTTATATTTATTAATATTTCAATAGATTAGATTATTTAAATAAATATGTATCTTTTTTAACTAACTATTGAAATAAAATTATAAAATATAATATACTGTAATTCTAAAGGTATTTGGCTTAATCTTTTATCTTATTTAAATAAAATAAATTTAAAAATATAGACAAATATTTTATATTATTAAATTTAAATTAAATTAAAATATTATATTAAATTAAAATTAAAGCAAACTAATTTTTCCCATTTAAAAAAATTACATCATTATCCAATTTAGCTTCAAATATTTATTACTCTTTAATCAATATTTTACTTTTTATTTCTTTTTTAATACTTAAAGTTTCCGATGTTATTTCTTAGATATTTAATGAAATCAAACTAATTTATTTGTTTTTATTTTATATAATTATTATTATATTTATTAATATCTTAATAAATAAAATTGTTTAAACAAATATTTCCTTTAATTAATTTATTTTTAATCAAATCTTTTTTATTCACAAAATAAAAAAGTTTAATAAAAATTCAGTGTGTACCAATCCAACATTTTATTAAATTTTTAAAAAAATTTAATAAAATACAATTCGAAAGCCACGTTTTCAAATTCTATGAAATTTAAAAAAAAATCTTTTTTTTTACTTGAAATTCAGATGTATAGCATCCAAAATCATACTTCCGAAATTGAGTTTATCTACTGCCAAATTCGGATACACAGTGTCTGCATTTCAATATTTATTATTCCTTTGTATTTAATCATTCTCTTATTGCTTTTCTGACATTCCCATATTAATTTATTACTTTTCCGTTAACATCTTTTCACATTACATGAAATTTGAATTGAAAATTGCATTATCACCCCATTTAACTTCAAATATTTATTATTCTTTAATCAATATTTTATTTTTCAATTCTTTTTTAATATTTAAAACTTTCGATATTACTTCTTAAATTTTTAATTAAATCAAAATAATTTATTTATACATATATTGCTTCTTCAATTTTATATAATAATTATTATATTTATTAATATTTTAATAACTCAGATTACTTAAATTAATAAGTATTTTTTTTTCATTTACTTATTTTTAATCCAATTTTTTTAATTAACAACACACAAAAAATAACTTAAAAGAAATTCAAATTGTTCCCATTTGTTTTAAAAAATTATTTCACCAAATTCGGTTGTCATCATTCCGAATTTCATAGTTTAAATTCGGATACTGTATAACCGAATTCACCTCTTTATTACCTTTCCGTAAATAATCTTCCTTTGGTTGCTTTTGCGTCATTGTGATGTTAGCTTATTACTTTTCCGTCTTTCAACCAGAATACATTATATAGACTTTCCTCCAATTTTGTTGAAATTATATAGATCTTTTGTTTAATTTGAAATATAAAATTTAGTTTAATTTTAATTTTTTTAACTAAAATACCCTCTATTAACCTAAATTACAAATATATATTATATTCTAATATATACAAATAAAAATAAATAAAATAAATTTTGTTTTGAAATATGCATAAATACAAAATAAAAGAGTTGATTTTGCTTTCATTAAATTTAACAAAAAAAATATATTTAGGTTAATGGAGAGTATTTCAGTAAAAAATTTTAAAATTAGACTAAAATATAACATAATTTTTTATTTTAGAGAAATTTTATGTATATTTAAAAAATAAAAAAATTATATAATTTCAAAAAGAGACTAAAAAAGTGTATAATTAATCTTATTAATTAACATAAAATTGTTGCAATT
Organism: Erythrophleum fordii; assembly: GCA_032878935.1. Lineage (NCBI taxonomy): Eukaryota > Viridiplantae > Streptophyta > Magnoliopsida > Fabales > Fabaceae > Erythrophleum > Erythrophleum fordii. Next base: position 12,685,605 of record JAVQMF010000036.1, on the reverse strand, counting down.
TATTTATGTAAATTTCAAAGTGGAAAGTGGCATCTTTTGCTTAGTTTGTTTCAGATTGAAAATCTTTTAAAGTGAGATTCGCAAAAAAATTCCATTCTTAAAAAAAGGTTAAAATAATAAATTAATCCCTTAATTTTATTTATTGTTTCAAAATGATCCTCCAAATTTTAAGTCTGTCAAAATGGCCCTTCAAGTTTCCTTAGTGTCTCATAAGAAATCTTTTTTAATAGATCTATTAAATCTATAAATTTCTATTAAGTGTTCCGTGAAATGAAAACCCATAAACAATGATATGTATTATTAAAACAGTAAGTGGCAGTGAGTTAACATTGAAAATAAAAAATATAATAATGATAACACTCAAAATGAAACACAGTTAGAATCAGTGGAGGCACCATATTCTCTTTGCTTCTTTGTTGTGGCACACTGATGGGATAGCGATGGCAGCGGAACATAGTTGCCAACGATGTGGACATGTGGGTAGGCAGTTTAGGGGAGTCGATGCTGGCACTCGTGGGAGATTAAGGTTGTCTCCGCTACGTTTAACACTATAGACGCTGCTTTTTGAAAGAGGTTCCATTTTTAAAGCAGAGCTATATCATTATTATTATCGAAAGATAGTTTTTGAGATTTTTCCTTTGCGAGTGCAATGGTTTTTGTAGGAGATTGATATTTCTTGGAAAAATGGAGAGTTTGAAAGGAACAAGATATGGTTGGCTTTCTATTTCTAGATGATTATCCTGTCGACGAAACAGAGGCCAAGTCTTTGAATGAAGAAGAAGAAGAAGAAGAAGAAGAAGAAGAAAGTTAAGTGTGAATCCATGTGCTTGAAGGTGTAGAATCATCAGAAGAAGCCATGATGCTCTATTTTGAAAGAGAGAAGTAGGAGTAGAAGTGAGAGTTGTAGTTTGTAATTGTATAGTAGAAAAAGAGAATATTGGAAATTGGGATAGAAACTTTGAATGGAAGTATGAAAGTTTTGAGCAATAATTATGACGAGTTAGGCTATGAAACTTTGCTTCTTTGCTTCATTCATGCTACCCCACTAGCATGCCATAACAGAAAAGCAAAGGGAAGAATTTGCCTCCACTGGTTCTTTGTAGTGTTTCGTTTTGGGGTGTTCTGATTGTTATTATTATTTTTTTCAATGCTGCGTATGCTTTAATAACATATGTTATTGTCTACGTGGCTTCCATCTAATTAGAATATTTAACAGACGTTTATGGATTTAACAGATCTGTTAAAAAATATTTTTCATGAGATAATATGAAAACTTAAAGGATCATTTTGACATATTTGAAACTTAAGAGGACTATTTTGAACCAATAAATAAAGTTAAGGGATTAGTTTACTATTTTAACCTTAAAAAAATTGACCAAACAAAAAACAAATAAGAAATAAGAGCACTTCATGCACTTAAGTCCGAGAATCCGCACTCGTTTATCTTAATTTGCTAAAGTTTTGCTTGCATCAAAAGCTTGAAAACAATTAATTGCACTTCTTGCATTTGCATCCTTTACTCGATTTTTCCCCCTTTTTTAAGTATATATGATAAGATGGAAGATAACCAAAACGCAACAATAACGAATGTGGCTCGCGCGTTTGTCCTTTTCTTTCCATCTTTCACGATGCCATACGTAGAAAAGAATAAATAGGTGGTCACATCTTTCACCTCACACGCGCACACACAATCAGGCACACACAACACATCTTCAACATGGCATTGGCAAGTATATTTAAAAACTTTATCCCTTCCAATTTAAAACCATATTCAGCCTACATGAGTTGGACGTTTGTAATGAAATGATTTATCATTTCTATCAAAGATGATAAGATTTATGAACTATCAAATATTACACATGCATGTATAATGTGTAAATATACCACTTCTTCAATCAAAATATATGCGTAGTATTGAATTCAAAAAGTTTAAGTAATTAAATGAAAATTTATAAATAATTTTATTATGATATCTAACTCACCTCTCATGTGAAAGTCTTTTAAGGTTTGAAATATGAACGAAATACATGCCCATGATATCATGGGTTGTAACAGAGAATGAGTTTTTGTGCATTTGGTTATATAAACTTATATCAAAAATTAATTCAACTCTTTAAGTGAAGGACTATAATTAATTATATTATGTCTGGACGAATTTATTATATTATAATTTTATTATATCAAAAATCAATTCAAATTTAAAAGTTCTATAAGCTCTAATATTATATTCAAAGGATTTGGATGATAAGTTATTATTATATCTCTAAATATTATATATTTGGGAAGCCATCTAATATAGATAAATAAGATAATATTATAAACAAAAAAACAAAAATAATTTTTTAAGTTTAAAAAGAATTTAGGTCTCCGTGATTGTATCATTGAGTTCAAAGAAATATTGCATTTAAGGAAAATTCATTTTATATTATTGTATTTGGGTTTTTAATTTTTTTATTGCATTTTGCTCAAAATTGAACTGTGAGTCGCGATTATAATTTTGATGGTTGTAAAAAATATGTGAAAAACAAAACATTGTTATAAGCTGCAATGAGAGATTACAGGTACGAAATCTACCACAACGTACAATCATTATGGACCACATATTAAAACCCTAATCATTATATATATATATATATATATATATATGTTGGATAAGAATAATTATTTTTTACTGTAATTAAATTGTTTGTGATTTCACGCTTCTTTTTTTGTTTGTTTTTATTTTTCATAAAAGTGGGAACCCCATGACTGCCCATATAATTGCACAGACAGCACCTCTAATTTAATCTAATTGGTTAATCCTTCCATAAGTTTCTTGGCACCGCAGAGCTCCAGGTGGATTCTTAAAATGGGCTTTAACGTTCAAAATGGCCATTCTCATATATATATATATATATATATATATATATATATATATATATATATATATATATATATATATATATATATATATATATATATATATATATGTTTGTGTGTGTTTTATTTGACCCCTAAATAAGAGGTGTTTGTGGGATTTTATAAGTAGTATTAACTGAAAATGTTTAATGAATAAATATAATTTTTTAATAAATCAAATATAACTACTAGAAAAAAATTGCTCTTGGTTGTGAAAGTGATACTAAGTTTGTTATAAATTAATTTTTCTTACATCTTTAGATTAAAAAATTAAAATTTTAATTTCACTTTTTTTTTCCTTCAATTTGAGCATAATTTTATTTATTATTGTTCACACAAGTAGGTATTAGAACATTGGATTATATAGTACACTTTGCACACTGAAAAATCGTTGTGATTTTCCACCATTAATTGCAATAAGACTTAAATATATGCACTTTGTCTCTCCTTTATAGAAGTTTTAATTTAATTCTTCTAATCTGAAAATAGGCAATGTTATTCTCTCTAATTTTTAAGGCGATACAATTTTACTCCCTTGTTTCATAATCCGTTCAAAATTTAATACCAAACTTAGTAATATATTAATTTAGACAATATTTTTTGTTTAATATTATTAGTTCACCCTTATATTTAACGTTTAGATCAACATATTATTAAAGTTGACAATAAATTTTGAATTGATTATAAGCCATAGAGGAGTAAAATTAAATTATTTTACAAAATAGGAAAATAATATTGTCTATTGTTAAAAGAGGACCAAATTAATTGAAACTTTTACAAAGTTATAGAAACCGAAAGTGCATTTAAATCTTGAAAAATTAATCATGGCAACAAGAATATTAGTTAAGGTTTCAAATTCAGACTGGAGTTGTTGTCAGAAAGTACAAGAAGATAATAAGTGTATATATATATAGACACACACATACACACACACATATACATACATACATATATATATATATATATATATATATATATAGATTAGAGTTGCAATTAAGGTGCCATGCATGTACAAGGGGTTTTGATATATTAGTAATTAAGAGATATGCCAAACTTTGCCACCTCTCATATTGAATGTCTTGAGCCTTCCAAAGAACATGACCACTATAAGGATGAGCTTTCCTTTGTTACTCCATCTTCCTGAAAATCCAACCCACGAATCTCTACACTTCCCTTCTGCTTTCACTTGCCTTTTGCAGCTATATCCCGTTGAGAGTCCTACGTTTCCATATGCACTGCATTTTATTATTTACATACAAAAGTTGTTTTATCAGTACGTATTTATTTATATTTTATATATGCTTATAAATTCTAATATTTAAGAAAAAAATAAGAAAAATTGATAAAGTCAAAAGATGTGAGAGAGATCAGTCACTTTCCTGATGACTTCTAGGGTAATGTTCAACACATTAAAGTTGAGGGGATCTTCTTTTAAGCCTTTGCTCTCTGTGACGCAGATCAGAATAATGAAGATAACCAAATAAGAGAGTTGAGAGAACACAAGACACTCCTTTAGGCTTATCTTGTCTTTCTTATCATTTTTGTGGTTCCTTGTGGGTGGAAATGTTGTGTACGGCGGAAGGTACCTGTTATTAAAAAAATAAACAAACAAATACAGGTTACCAAATGCTTAGCCCGAATAAATATACTTTATGTATCATTTTCTGTAGATATAGGTAGATTATATTTGAATATCGGAATATATCAACAATTGCCATATATACTCCTGGATTATATTCTTGGACGCAAAATATTACCGAGAAAGTGTTCGTTTGAATATTGGAATTTATAAAGCTGCAGAGAATCCAACATTATTTTCCCCACTTAACAAAGATTTATAAAATTCCAATTGTTCCCACTCTCAATTATACCTGCAATTATAAAGTTGAAATCCTTTTTATGAGATAATAATAAAAAATAAATAAAAGAGAGAGAAAACTTAAAATAACTAACCATATATGTCAGTGGGTGTCATCATAATTTTATTAAATCAACTGCAAAGAAAGAGAACATTTGTGGGGTTCTTCCAAGATTTGAAGGCAACTGGCATAAAATAAAAGCTCCACCAAACATCGTGGAATACAAAAGGAGGAAGGCTAGATATGAAAGGTGATGCAGTTAAAATTATATATTCATTTCATGGCTTCAGCAACAAAAATTCTTTACATTGAGTATTATTAAATTCGAGGGTAGATTATATAGATTTTTTCTGAGTTTTGTGAAATTTATACAAACATCTTATTTACTTTTAAAATATATAAAGGCCTCTCTTAAAAATAAAAATCATTTTATATTTTATTATAATTTTAAATTCTTTGATTTACATATCCTACAATAAGCTATATATATTTAATTAAAATTTTTAAATAAAAGATATTTTAATCAAAAAATTTTAAAATTAAATTAAAATATAAGGTAAATTTTTGTTTCAGAAAAAATTCATATAATTTTAACAAAATTTAAAAGATGTTTATATATCTTACTCTAAATTGACCAAACAACTTATTTTTAAAAGGGTTGATGGGAAATTGTAACAAGGAAGTAAGAGAAACTTTTTGGATAAACACATATTAAAAAATGGATATGTGTGTGTGTGTGTGTGTTTGTTTTTGGGGGTGGGGAAGGGATTGAAATTATCTTCGATGTTAAAAATTATATAATTAATAAATCTCTAATGATATACATACTTGCAATTAATACAAAAATGTCCTTGAAAGCGACATGGTGTAGTTAAGTTCAATTAGTGGAAGGTTGAGCATACAACATTATAATGAGTGCAATTGGATATTTGGTCAAATTCCAAAGCCACTAGAGTTTCAATTTGTGGCTACTTATCACCCTATCTTCATATCATTTCATGTCCAATTAAATGTAATTAAAAAATTCACCTCATGCACTCAAAACAAGATTTAAAATGCTATTTGCATATTATATGAGTTAATTCTGTTAAGGTATTTTCAAAATATTGTACAATTTTTTGTGTGCCTAAAATATTTTTTTAAAAAATATGTCCTAATAATATGAAAATAGAACATAAAATTTACACTATTTTAAAATTTAATAAAAATAATGGATTATGAATTGAGAGCTTCAATATCTCTGCAGGAATTAAAAAAGGAAAATTAACTGGTAGCAAAAACTATAATCTGTGGTTACTATTTCAGAAGAAAGAAAAACGAGCCTAGTAGAAAAATTACGAAACCAAATATAGATTATGAGTTTAGAGCTTATAAAATTGACGAATACTGGATGCACCAGTATGGAGTAACAATATGCTCCATGGAAGCAAGCGGAAAGAGTAGTAAATACTTACATCATGAGAACGAAGAGCACCAATATGGCTGAAGAGAGTGCAGAAAGGTCGAAAACAGATTCACCAGCATGTCTCGCATTTGAAATTTGGAACAATGAAGAAATTAATTTCTGATAGCTATTTAGACCCTCCATGTTCTTCGACTTCCACTCCATGCAGCAGAACAGCACCCACTGTATCAGATTGAACCCCAAAGCCGTAGCAATAAGGAGCCAGCAATGAACACCAGAGAGCATATGGTGATAACCCATCTCCTGATAATTCCTCTGAATATAAGAGAACTCTTCTCTTTTCATAACTTTCTCCAGAACCCAAATCACAAGCCTCAGGAATGGTGGGTATAAGGTGTTTCCAAGAAAAACAAATGGCAAAATAAACAAGAGCAGACCTGAATTCTGCTTAAATACAATCATGTTCTCGTTGGTGGGGACAAAACCACAAGAAGCAAAAGTGGAAACTATGGTGAACACAGAAAATGTTTGTATGCTGATCCCTTTGTTTCTTAGTACTTGTCTTGCACTTGGTACGATGCTTATGTAGGATGAGACCATAGCAGAACCTACCAAGTGAAGTACCATAAGGTAACCCAAGACCACAAACGTAAGACATCTAATAGAGTTATGCTTCAGTCTACCCATCTTATCATTTTGAACAATATTACTATCACTATGATCATCAGTACATACTTCATTCTGGTTGTGCGGAGAAACTAAACAAATCTCGATTTGATTGGCATTTGGAATTGGAGGGTGGTGTTTGAGTGGAAGAGTGGTTACTGTGCTTTTGAGGTACTGTTTCTGGGTGCGATTGAGGGAAGAAAAGAGAAGGCCAAGCATGGAAGTGAAAACCTCCCCACCTAGGAACATAAGGAAGATCATGAGAATGAGCTGGGCATTAGAGAAAACCTCCATTTCTACGGCTGTCATGCTGGAAACAGTGGATGCAGAAACAGAGGTGAAAAACAGATCAAAGTCACTGGGGGGAAGAGGGACTCTTGGCTTTAAGATTTTGAGACCAAGGAAGCCAAACAGAGACATGATTATGAAATAGCAGAGTTGGAGATAAAAGGGACTAACTTGGAAGGCTAGAGCACGATACAAGGACATAGTCGGAGTAATAAAAGCACCAAGATGAGAGGATAGATTATGCAAGTTTTTGAGAGGAAAACAAGAAAGGAGATGCTTCGTCTTTGTAACAAGTTGAAGAAGGTGGTGAAGTGGGAAGGGAAGGGGTTGGTTTATAAAAGCATAAGCAAGCACTGTTCATGTGGGGCTCTCCCATTTGCTCTATTGCAATAGTGGACCAAAAGCAAGCGACCACAACGGTAAATGTGGAGGCAAATGTTAAGGTAGGCATCCTTATTATATAAGCTAAAGCAATTTTGAAAGCATGATGCATATTACAATGCATGCACAAGTTAATTCGTGTATTTGTTTTATCTTTTAAATGCAAGTCATTTTATTTTTTATACTATTTATTTATTTTCAAATGATTTATTTTATACATGTAATTGTCATGACATGAAAGAGTTTATAAGGTTATAGGCTCTCTGGGTTGTACTTGGGCTAAGACCATACCCGGAATATCAATGGTATTGCAGTAGAAATGGGATGAGGATCCCATGAAGTGTCCTTACAGTGGGATTTTGTGAGATGTGATAAAATAAAAATAATAAAAAATAAAAAAGCTAAGAGACACTGCAGACGCATTTCACGGCTTTCTCACTGCAGGTGATCCGATTTCTGTTGCAGTATAGTTTAACCTCTCGCAGAATTCGAAAACCGTATAATCTTATTTTAAAATTACAAGAAGGATTATGGGATCCACACGTAACTCCTGTGTTCTTTTTTTCTTCAAATTACTGTGTGTTTTCATATTTACGTATTCCATATATGTGATCCAATGTAGGGTCTGAATTGGTCATTGTTAAAAACCTAGGTTTCTAAAACTAGATTAGTTATTAAATCAATAGAAATATTAGTTTATAATTTATTATTTTAATTATAATTAATAATTAAATATATCTTTTTAAAATTTTATATTAAAATTTAAATATAATAAAAAATTAATAAATTTTAAATATTATTAATGATAAATTTTAAATGTTGTAAAGAAAAATGAGTGAATTTGGCCAAACATCTTATTATATGAGAAAGATGTTAAAAATGAAGTATGATGAAACGAAAATTGACATGTATATGCCAATCCCTTCTTTCTTTTACTATTTTTCTATTTTCAATTTTTTAAATATTTTTAAGATAAAATAATAAAAAATTAAAAGATTCAAAATTAGTTAAATTTTGGACCAATTTGATTTTGACTAATTTAAATGATTCAAAAATTTCTTCAGCTTTTAATTGGTCAATTTTATGGACTAATTGAATTGATTTAATGATTAGTAAACCAACTTTTAATCAATTAAGTCAATGATCTGATTTTGATAAGATGTTAAAAACATGAATTGAAATTAAAATGTAATAAAAGAACACACACTGTCCTATATACAGCTAAAGGAGTGATTGGTCTCTTGGTATTCAAACTGAAATTCCTGCTAGGTGTTGGTACATATGAAGAAGGTAAACTTCAATTTTCACTTGTCCCTCAAGTTGAAGGTATCCGGTTCCGAAGAAACCTTGTTCAAATAACAATGTGATTGAATCCCTGAATTTCCCGGATGATGATAATTAAACAGAGGCAACTTGGCGCAGTGCCCTCCACTCATATTTGTTGCTTAATACCCCACTACCATTTTACAAATGAAGGAGGGAACATGTACCCTTGACACTAACATTTGTTGATGCTCTATATCTGTCATCGTGTCTTCACATTATGTTTGTTTAGTGAGTGTCATTATTCCCTCCCCCACTTTTCCTTCTCCTTCTTATGCTTTCGTTTGAAGGTTTTTTTCTTTAAATTTAGTAAATTATTATTTCTTCTGGTAGACATTCCTAAATTACAATTTTTTTTCTGTTTTAAATAATTATATATACTTCCTTTTCTTAAAATTAAAAGATGTGATAAGCTATTTTAACTAAAATATCTTTATATTTATTATTTATATAATATAACACATTAAATATGTATTTGACTAATATAAAATAGTTATATTTTTATATTTTAAATAAATATGATTTTCTACACAAAATAAATAAAACTGAAATAAAAATGTAAGAAATATATTTTCTAATAAGTTACATTTTTAATAAAAGATATTAATTTCATTCTTGAATGTAATTTGTTTATTTTGGAGTGAGAGGGAAAAAAAAAAAGAAAAAAAGAAAGTTAATACTTGATTTAGACTTTTCTTTTTGGGCAAAAGTGTAAGTTTAATTCTTTAACTTTATACTAAGTTTCTTCAACAACTAAAATTGTTTAGTTTTACTTTAATTTCTTAATTTTTAAAAGTTACTATATTTTTTTACCTTCCTCACATCTTTAGCTTCATTAACAAAGAAACATTCACTTAAAGTCAATCTTTAAAATTTTCTTTGACAAAGTCACTAGCAACATCGTTAGCTTATTAATAGAAAATGCAAAAGAATCACAATCTTGCAAATGCAAATGAATTAGTTATTAAAGTTATTGTCAGAAGCATCAATTTTCTCTTATTGTCAACCTTTTCACATTAAACCTTACTGAATGTTATTCGTACTATTATCATATTAGATCTCAAAGGCAAAACTCTCCAATGCGTCTCCTATGAGTGATCACAGCCATTGATATCATCCAGCGGTGCTAATCAAGCACGCAAGTTTGTGGGTTAGTGAAATGGTGCATTTTACATACCATAATCAAATGCCTTCCATACTGCCAGTTGTACATCATAGATGAAGCAAAACGAAAAGGAAAATTTGTAGACCTCTCACAGAAACTTCAAATGTAGCCATATGCTAATTGGTTTTGATATCAAGCTCGCCTAAATGCAGAGGAATTAGAGCTTAGCCATGGAAGGTTGGATGCGATGTAGATGGGAGATCTCTGTTATGTTCAGCAGAAGAAGGAAATAACTGGGGGGTAGAATAATAGGTGATAGAATACTCTAATATTCATCATATCCCCCCTCTCTCCCTTTTCATCACTATTTAACCATTATTCATATAACTTCCATGATAATTTCTCTTACAGTTATATCTACACAAGTCACTTGTCAAAGCCTTATCATGCTTTATATCCTAAATATTAGAACCACTTGACACATCATTATGCAGAGGTTGACGATCCAAGTGGCGTAACATGACATTTCCCCCCTCTTTGAGAATGACCTTGTCCTCGAGGTTGAAATATGGGTAGAATTTAGCAATGTGAGACAAAGATTCCCAAGCAGGTTTAGTAGGACCATCCCAAAGTCTGGTAAACACTTAAAATATCTCGAGGCTAATACAGAGGGCCATTATCTAAAGTAAGAAGTGGTTATGGAATATATTGTTGAGCAAAGCCTCCAATGCACTTCTTGAGGAGTGAAACATGAAACACTAGATGAATTTGAGTCTTAAATGGTAAAGAAAGTTTGTATGCAACTGAACCAATTAGAGCTAACACTTGAAGGGTCCAAAATATTGCATGCCAAGCTTTTGCAACTTCCGTAACTATACTGAGTGTTGTTGATAAGGCTGGAGTTTAACAAAAACCCAATCTCCAACATTAAGGGAAACCTCAATGCATTAAGTGTCAGCAAAATGCTCTATATATGTTCTTGAGCACGGATTAAGTTGACCTTAAGTTTTTTTCAGAAGGGCATCTTGGTTTTGTAATTATTGTAGCACGTTTGAAAGGGTATCATTAAAAGGTGTAGCTTCAACAATTAAAGGAGGATCACAACTATATACACCTTTAAATGGAGTCATCCTTATAGATGCATGAGACGAAGAATTATACCAAAACTGAGCTAAAGGCAAATACTGAACCCAAGGTTGTGGCTGCTTAAGCACAAAATACTTTAAGTACATTTCAATGCACTTGTTAAAAGCCTTATACTGTCCATCAATTTAAAGATGATATGATGAACTCATAACTAATATGGTGCCTTACAATGGAAATAAATGTTCCAAAATGGGCTAGTAAAAGGTTTATCACGATTTGACACAAGGTCGAGGAACACCATGAAATTTGACTATTGTATTAGCAAAAGCCTTTGCAACTTGTAAACAGTTGTAATTGCCTTTTAATAGGGCCAGATGACAATATTTGGAAAGATAGTCAATAAACACTATACTAACTAAGTACCTTCGAGCCACTCGAAGATTGGTTATGAAATCCATAGCCATGTCTTCCTAATTCTTCTGACTAGGAACAGGTAAAAGGCAGAGTAAACTAGTAGGGTGCAACTGTGAAACTTTTACTTGTTGACAAACTTGGTATTGTTAAACAAAAGATCGAACATCAACTTGCGTATTCTTCTAATAAAACTGATTAGAAATTTGTGCAAGAGCAAGTAGGAAACATGAATGTCCACCAACAGTAAAAGAGTGGAATTCAAAATAAAAAGACATTTTATATTGCATTTGACTTGGGTGAACTTTGTTATCCTACAAAATAAAAAGTTATGGATTATCTAATAAAAGCAAACAAAAGTTATGACTTATTAATTCAAAATATTTAACATTACATATGATTGTTGCTGACTTGGTGTAATATTAATACTAATAGCTTTTCTTTTTCTCATTGGTTGTTTCTCAACCTAATCCTTTTAGTTTCTTTTTTTTACCTTGTCTAACCTTTTTTTTTCTTTAATCCCTTCACTTGTGCCATGACTTCACTACCAATTACATTTAGTGGTGTACTAATTGTTTACTTAATTCAACAAAAGCTTTACATGCAAAAAAGAATGTGTCTTGGCTACCAAATGCTTTAGTTGCTATTCTTATAAGTTGGGGACAAATTTCTTTGTAGCGTTATGTGGTAACTAATTTGGCATCTCCTTGAATCTCATTTCCCCTAATGTCATGTATAATGCCACTTTTTGCTTGTTTTGTCCACCTCTTCATAATTTATTGATCAGGCACTAGCTTAACATCCATTACATCTAGCACCTTCAAAGCATGACAGTATATTGAAGGTCTTAAACTTTCCGCAACTAAAATAAATCGACTTGCCACATGAGTCAAATAAAACTCTACATTCTCTTTGCCTATCAACCATAATGAAAGCATACTCAAACAATAGCAAAGTCTCATTTTTAAATTTTACATTAGTAGCTAAGTAAAGGTCAAACTCTTCTTAAAATAAATCAAAAATTGTGGATGTGTAAATATGTGCAAGTTGATGTAACATGGGTGAATTTTGGATTTTTAACCTCAATATTTTTTGACTAGACTCAAATTCACACTTTAACTCATTACATGGCTTGTCTTCCACTGCTCACTCAAAGTGCCTAAAAAATTGCATCATGTCTAAGGTCGAGGTTATCCAACTTTTAAAGTTCAAATTTAAACTTTCACTAAGTTGTGTACTTCGTATGCTTAACTTAAAAGCCTTTTTCATGTAATAAGTTGCCCATTTTTCCTTTATGTTCTAGATTAATCTTAACCATGTGTTCTCAATCACATTACATTTAGCCAGCAAGCTACTCCAAGCTATTTCAAATTGTGTTTCATCCTCGTATTTGAACATGCAAGCCTTAAAGTCCTTTAAGAAGTGAAATCCATATTTCATCAAGTTCCCTAAGTGTTTGATTCCATTATGCATCAAATGCCATGTACATAGTTTGTGACAAGTGTTAGACATCACTTCACATATTGTTCTGGTCATTCTTTGATCTTGATCAATAAAGATAGTTTACAGCCTTTTTTGTTGGTAGGCTTTTAAGAAAGTTTTAAACAATCACTTGAAAGACTCAACTGTCACATCATATAAAATTGTTGTCTTAAAGATCACCACTCCCCTATTATGATTAAATCTTGAGAAAAAAAGCAAATGGTGTGTGTTAATGATTGGCACAATACATTGTGTCAAGACAAACAATATCATCAAAGTAGTTATAATCAATAAACATTCTTACATCGACCTAAAATACATTAGTAATTTGTTCTCCCACATTCATTTGATATGTATGGTAAAGTGAGGGATTGTTTAGTAATTGTTGTCGAAAGTATTAATAAACAATTTGCTTCCCTACATATTAAACTTTTTTGTCTTTTAGTTTGAAGATAATTTTTTTGGTCTAAAAGGGTATAGTCTAAATTAGTTCTTCCTCCTACATGCTTACTCATCAACTTAAATGATACTCTTTGTTGGAACTTGGAATCCTCTGCTAACTCAATCTTATAGGCATAAACCTCAAATACCTTGTGCTGAGATGACAGCATATGGGTTGTTTATAGGAGATGAAGTTCGTGATTATGTTCTTTCCACAAAGTCATGCACTCTAAATTTTTCACCATACATGTGATTGCCGTCCTTGCACTACAATTAGTTTTGATCTCTGATTGAGAATTAATAATTAGATAATCTTTTTTGTCTTTCCTTCAAAGTCTTTTTTTACAAAAACAAATTTGTAAGTGATTATAGAGTCATCTTTCTTGCTTTTGGTGGTATTGTTTCCTTAACTTCAAATCCTACTCTCCCACCATAATCAACCAAAACTTTTAAACTGCCTTTAAGTTATCAAATATTATTCCCACTTTAGGCTTCATGTCAATCTCAAGATTAGTATTTTTAGCTAATGGAGAGCTAGATGCACCTAATTTCTTCAAAATCATATATAGAAATGATCTTAAAACAACATAAACAATGTTTAAGCATGCATATATAAATAATGTGTAACACTTACATAGTTCCTAAACAATGGTTAAACAATTTTGAAAAGTTGACAGTGATGTTTGACTTCTCTTTGCAAGCCACCCAAAAAGTTACGGAGGAAGTTCTGCACGGGACATAACATATTTGTCATCATGTTTGATTAATATTATCAAATTCATCATCATATTTATTTTAAACCACTTCAACGAAATCTAACATTTTCATATTCCCATAATGTTTTAAGTTTATTAAAAATGTTAATAATAAATATTTTAAAATTGTATTTAAATTTTTATCTTTTAAAATTGATTAGTCTTGTTTTGAGGAACACTTTAAAGTTATTTAGGTGTAAGAAGTTGACAAATTTTGCTACAATTAGAATGTTTATTTATACAAATAAGTTCAAATTCTAAGAATCCAACCAATGCTCCATGAGGTAAGCCAGAAACATGATAACTACTACATCAAATTTCAAAATAACATCTCTTAACAAATCAATTTACTTTGTATTTTACATTTTCTTTACTTCCTAAAACTGTAATTTTACTTCATCAAAAGGCTAATACTTGTTTCAAATAAATAATACACTTAAACTAAATTAAAAGGAAATAAAGAAGTTGCACCGAGTCTTACAAGGACCGATATTTCATTGTTTGACTAAATCTTACAAGGTTTCTATCATATAAAAAGAAAAATAACTTTTTCTCATATAATGGGTATATGTCCAAACCAAGAGGAAAGCTCTGAGAGGGAAAAAAGTCTGCTCCTTTCTGGTGCAAGCTCCTTCCAGCTGAGGAGAAACTGGCGCCAAAATGAGAGAAAAATTTGAGAGGGAAGACACTCACCATTTTGCTGGAACTCGAACGGTGCGTTTAAGCAATAGAAAGTCATCCTTCATCTCAGCCATCTGTTCCATCTACAGATCCTGCTCTGCCACGTTTCATACTCATTAATTCATTGATGCAGCGGTTCATCCCTGTTGCCAAGAATAGACGTGGCTCATTTTCAACCGTTTATGGAATGACGGCGTAGATAAAGCACTGCAGAGGCAGCGTGTCACATGGGGGATGCAGCAGAAGAACACCATATACACACAGAACCACCATCGCCAGCATCATTATTTAATTTCATTATCTACAATTCATACCTTGCCTCGCGCATGAGATCGGAATGAAAAAAAGATGGGCCTGATCTGGATCATCAGTACCGAATCGACTCTCGTATTCTGAAAAAAATATCCTTCAATCGAATACTTGCCAGTTAGTTTTCTGGGATCACCATCAGGATATATATATATATATATATATATACTTTGAGTTTCTTCTCCATTTCCGCGTAATCTAACTTGAACACATGTGGCGAGTGATATATGACCGAAAACTCCTCCTCCGCAACCGCATCTTTCACTTCAGCTTTGCCCTTTTGATAGTGCGATTTCACTTCTGACATTGCCTTTTGTTCATGTTTTGATTTTCTATTTTGTGCCTTCTGTTTTTCTTATTTGTTTCTTGGGCTGGGTTGGGTTCGGCAAAGGACGCTCAAGCTCTCCTAAATATCAAAATGTGATTAATATAACAAATTAAATATTTTTCCTTCATTTTTTTCAAATTTGTATACTTAGCCAACTGTTACATCAACAAGGATTAGTGAGAAATTGAAAGGGAAGGGGGAATTTAGCAATTTGGTACAGAACATAGCTGTGTTTGGATCCATGATATTGTAATGAAAAGATATGATGAGAAGAACCAGTTTTTGAAGATCCCGCATGATGGTTGATCACGGTGGCCTGTTTCATGTTGAGTAGAAGATCATGGTCCAAGGGATTCTTGATTGAATCTATATGTTTAATATCCCTGATGGCTCTCAGGGCACCTAGTCTTGTGGGCAGATGGATCTCAAGGTTCCACTGAAAAGTTCTTACTACAGAATGGATAAAAAATATTCCTGCCTTGAAACTGCTTCTTCCTTGACCTCTTTCTTTTTCTTGACTATCTGGCTTACGACTGGCCTGTTTGGATCATGCAGTATGTCCTTCTCCTGTAGAGAGTGTACTTCTTGCCTCTCAGTTTTGTTCTCTTTCCAGGATAAGGAATTTAGGTTCACCTTCCCTCTAATTCCATTAAGAAGCGTAATTGGATCTGGAAATATTTTTCCTTGATGAATTAATATCGTTTAATTGAATCCAGCCTGATTTATAAATGACAAATTTGTCATATCAGGGAAAAAAAATAAAGGAAGTTTTCAATTTTTATAATTAACTATTTTTTTGGTAAATCATTATTAACAAATTCAAGTGAAGTTTTAGTTTAAAAAAATTAAGCACAATTTAAAAACATTTGCTGTGAAAATTTTCTGTAAACAAGATGATAGTAGGAGTAGGATAGTTCTGAGGCACCAGGGACATGATCTGATTCTTTTAATTAATTGATGTAACTGGCGTCAATGTTTACAATGAGATTTTCAATAAAACCTTTAACACACCAATTTTTGATACAACAATATGATGGTTAATTAAATAACTTACATATTATTTTTTTTATTAAAGTAAACTTTAAAATTTTGCTTAACTCTTATCATTTAGTAAATGCCCCAATGCCTAGCCAATGTAGTTTCCTCTGACGGGACAATTAACACGTAACCCAGCCAAAAGGAAAAAAAAAAACTGCACGTAGCAATTTGCAGATGCAAACCAGGGGAAATGAGTAAAACCCTCACCTTTAAAGTTAGATTTCTTAACCAGCACCTACCTGTTACGTTTTACTCCGGACAGGGAAGAAGGATAAGAGATTTTCCAAACCATGTTTTTCACGTGCAATCTACACTAGCGCTTAGACTTTGACGCAAATTCTCATGTGGCACTTGAAAAACGAAAACAAGAAATGATAATCAGCAAAAATATATGGAAGGGGATGAAAAATAGTCAAGCAACATGGGGCATCTAATTTTTCTGTACAAAATTTCCTCTTGGATGAGAGCACCTAACGGAATGGACCTGAACATGCCATCCTAATCAAAGCATGAACCAACAAATGAGAATAGGAATGATCATCTACTCTTTGGCTGTAGCATATATAGGAAAATCCCACCAGCAACTGAAACATTGAGAGATTCAAATTCTCCAGCCATTGGAATGCTGACAAGCTCACATGCTTGCAGGGATATTTCTGAAAGACCACTTCCTTCACTGCCTAAAACCAAGCAGAGAGGCTTATCTGATACAGAATCACAGAAGCTAGGACAAATCCGACAAACTGGCTTGGCTACCCCTTCATGCTCTGGATGGCCCGCGAGCAACTTCATTTGGAATTGTTCTCTGACGGACTCTAGATGAACCCAATCACCAGAAACAATGGGTAGCTGAAAGGATGCACCTCGGCTAGCTCGAAGAGCTTTATCATTGAATGGATCACAACAGCCAGGAAGAAGAAAAACTCCATCCTGTTGGGCAATTGCCATGTTGGTATGAGGATTTCAGGCAAAAGTATTTCAATAGGATTTCATTCAAAAGATTCAACAACAACCTCTACTAACTCCTCAGGCCTTACTTATACCAGCTTAGAGCAAGAAAGAAATCAGTTACATTCTGTTACAGACTCAACCTAATAACTACTGTCACACAACAACTCAACTACTAACAAACGGGCAACTCACAACAAACAACTAACCATTCTCCTTATTATTATTTCCAACATGTAATACATGTAATTCAAGCTTTCTAAGAAGTATTAAAAATCATATTAGGGAACTCTGTTGAGTCCAAAAAATACAAGAAAACACCAAGAAATGCAAGAAAACAATCTTCTTAGATGGATATGTTATGAAACAGGAATTCTTATAATATACTGTCCATGCACTGGAAAAACTCTCACTGAGGAAGAAAATGGTAGTTGGACAACACTAAAATGCATTCCTTAGACTGTTAATGCCAATGGATCAGCAGATCACCTATTTATAATAAAGAAGAATGAGAGCAACATTCTACAGCTTGATGCAGAATAGTATTACTCTTTCTTATTTGAGTCAGTTAAAAGTTATGATTCTAATTTCTACGTATTAAGTAGGTCAATTGACCTATAAGTCTTGGAGAAGTAACATCCTAATGACGAGTTAATGTAGTCAAAGGCAGTCAAAATGTCAAAATAGTGATACAGGAGAATTGTTATCTGTACTTTTGGGGGAAATTAATGAAGAATTTTATCTTCTGAACTTCTCTGGTTTACTTCCAGAAACCTGACCAAGTCAGAAACTGTCCAAGGAGGTGGAATCCTCTCACATTTAACCTGTTCTACTTCTATTCCATTTTCCTCTTTCCTCCCACACAACTTAATTGAATTCCAGGGCTGCTTGACAGATTTGTTTGAAAAATGAAAAAGCAAATAAAGTCTATCAAAAACAAATTAAAACCAGTTGATTCTTCACTGATAATAAGAATTGATGTAACTTATATCAACTTCCTAATAGAAAAGAAGATACGTTCCCATACACTTAAGCTGGCAAACATAAGAATCAGAGACCACTCAAAATGAGAGGGTCAAAACAGCAAGCACTGAGAAACTAGAGGTTCAATAGAAAAAAGAAGACTGGGAGGGGGAAAGAGGAGAATGATTTGTGGTTTACAATGCAGTCCTTACCCAGCCAAAGGCCACGGCTGATCTGAGTAATGTACCAAGGTTGCCAGGATCCTGCAGTGAACAACTCTGTTAAATGAGTAATGCACCATGAAATTTCCTAAAACTTGCAAGATTGTTATATTATAATGGTTACAAATTTGCAATAACAACAAAGAAGTAAATGGATGAAATGGCCTAAAATTAGTCCAGCTCCAGCCTCTTTTGGCAACTAGAGTAGACCACGAATTTATTCCACTTCTTCATCAACTTATATATCCTAAATATAAGGAGGAAACATAACTTCTCCTTCTGAGAAGGAAATTTGAACATAGGAAATAGGAACTTCAATTCAGCTCTTCAGCATGACTGCATTATAATATGGACTTGACTCCAAATTGGTCAGTGTAAAATAGCCCTATAATTAAAGTCAATTCTATGCAGCTTCCTTAATATTGTACCTAAAAGGTACCTACATTAACCACCAGCCCAAAAAATAGCTTTCTAGCAGAAGCGTTTATGATAATTAAAAAAGAAAACACCAACAGAAGCATGATGGATTGCATGCGCCCAAAATCAGGAAGAAACCCGCCATGACCAAATGGTTAAATCTAGCAGGGGCAATACCTGAATCCTATCAAGGACTAAAATCCGATGAGGAGATGGAAACCACCTCTTACAGTCTGCTGTCTCTTGATTGCCATCTAGACTGAAGAAACTGGTAGGGATATTCATCAGGGCAATTGCATCAATACCATCAGTTGACCGCAGCTGTGCAAGTTTTTTCATCACTGTAGAACTCACACGCATAATAGAAGCAGGGGATTTATCTAGCCCTTTGGGAATCTCAGCTTTATCAGGAAGAATTAAACAATCCATTTTAATATTTTTGTCTTGCAATGACTCTTGAAACCTGTAGATTTCTCTGCAAATAACAATTTTATTCTCATCCAGAAGGCCATCTCATAAATTCAATCCTTCAAATGATTCTATTTATAACAGGATATTTGATAGATAGATTTTAGCAATGAGACCAACATTTATGCTATGGGTAGACTAACAAATAATTTCAGGACCTTGTTTGGTTAGATTTGAGAACATTAAAGTTTACGCTCAACTTAGGGATTGAATTGAATTTGTAATTTGAAAATATTCACTCTTTCAATGGATATAGATATATTCTTTGTTTTCCAATGACTCTGTAAAGCGCAATTTTCTATATGCAGTTATCCTGCTTATCTGTTTTTACAACATCAAATGGACTCACAAATCACAAGGCAGAAGAACATATTCGAAATATTATAAAATTGTATTTAAGGCATCCATACTAATGTCTACATAAGAATTAATGAAGGCTCAAGTCTGAAATAAACATCTTATCAATTTACAGCCATTTAAGCTTACTTATAACTACCCAGCTTCAAACTTTGCAGCCAGAGTTCTGTACCTCCAGTAACTTGAAAAATGTAAAAATGAGAAAAGTGTTTGACTTTAGCATGAAAAGGATATGATAATGTCAGGAAAAAATGAATACATGTGAGAAATCAAAGCTAGAAGTTCTTTCCATGAGCCAAAGGTATATATATATATATATATATATATAGATTTAAAATTGTCTCATTTTGCCAAAGAACAAAGCTGAAATTAACTCTTACACGAGGAAATCATGTTCACTTGGCAGTAGATGCAGCCTACGAGAATCATTAAATATCACAACGCTTCACAGTTATTAAAGATTCGGACTGAGAATATATTAGTATCACAATAAACAGATCAAGCTACTCATTAATGGACAATGTAATCTGGTATAGTATGCTCCAAAAGTCAGACACACTACTCAGTTCATAACTGAAAGCCATTAAAAAGAAAAAATTCTAAGACCGGGAATTTGGAGGTCATATAACTCGAGCATTTTAATGATGAGGAAACATAAATTACTGCCTTATCACCGGAAAAAGTTTTAAAAAAAGAAGCATACAAGGTTTCCGCCAGACTACATCAGCTAACCAAAAAGTCCAAAGAACAAAACGGTCCAATAAAAAGAAACGCCCCATTATTCAGAAGAATCGACCTTTAACATACAAGTTTTAACAAGGTATCCAATTTGCTACACTCAAAGAAGCAAAGAAAAGACGAAAAAAATGGATGACAGCAAAGTTGGTCGTCTTGCACTCTTGTAACTAGGATTAGTAAACACTTGGAAACAAACTGTATTAGCATGACGACAAACCTTATAGGTGTAGAACCCACAACAAGAACTGAACCATGAGAACGGCGATAAGAAGAGTTGTTGCGGAGCTTGAGGCAGTGCTTCACAAATGGGTTTGAAGCACTGGTAATCAATTTCGATTTTACATCAGAAATTGCAAGAAGAATGTCATCGTCAGAACCAAAATTGTCAACATTGGCGACGTCGTTATAATCGGAACTTCCTTCTGTGCGCCTCTGTGATGGAGCAACTGAAAACCTCGATTGAAAAGGTGGTGTTTTGAATGTTGGAGGGTAGAAAATGGAAGCCCACTGAGGATAACTGCATTGCATTTTCGTTCTTCCCTTCCTTACGTGATGAAATCGGCCCGCGGCAAGGCCCTTTGCCTAGCTGATTAATTTTCGGACAATAAACTAAGCTCATATTTTATATTCTTTTGTTTTTTGGAAAAGACATTGAAAATTAGTTATTATTTATATTGATGTGTAGAAATGATAAAGTGAATATTTTATTTATCTTCTCTTTAAATATTGTCTAAATTAGTTTTTAAAAATTCCTTTTTTTTTTTCCTCATATCCTATCAATCACATTGCTGCATCTATTACTAAATATTTTCTATTCGTTCCAATTGTTATTTAAAATCTCATCCATTCAAATAATGGCAGAGCTAGGTTGAAATTATCAAATAATATACCGCATTTTTTCGTTTGGCCATAAAAGTAAATATATTTACATATACTCCCCCCCCCCCCCCCAAAAAAAGAAAAAAAGTCTACATGTAACTTCATTTTAAATTAGAAAAAAAAAGTTGATTATAACATTATAATTTTTGTACAAGAAATTGGTGACAAGTAAGTTTAGGATATTGAAAAAGGAAGATGCTTCTCCTTCCACTTAATTATATGTTTGGAGGCTAAAAGAGGGGGATAGATCCACCACTATTTCTAAATCCTTTTTATTTATTTATTTTATTATTTCACTCCATATAATATTCGCTTTTCAAATATTTATCAAGATAGTTTTGTTCTTTGTCATTGTTCAATATGTATTGAATGAAATGAAATATATTTAAGAAATATACGCGTCCCCTTCACATGCGTGGAAGCATTTGCATAAATGGTCACGGAGCGCTATTAACATCACTATTTAATACAATATATTATTTTTTTAATAGCTTGTTAAGCGCTAATTTTATTTTTTATTTGATATATAGGTATTAATTATTAGTTATAATTTTTTTAAAAAAAAAATTTACTTGTTATACCTAATTCATAGCTTCCCCTAACATAATTTCCTGCCGCGCACTTTCACTTGAACAATTCCAGTAAATTTTTAGTAGCCTTTTAATTCTTAATTTTGGTGCTGCATTTTTTTTCCTTCTTGATGATAGCTGTGAGTGGCTGTTAGTAGTGGATAACATGCTATATGTTGCAAAAATTTCTTTACTGGTAGCTCTGATTAGAAGTTTTAATGGCTAAATCACCTGAGCTGGCCTTACCCTAGGCGAACAGTTAGTCCCAACAAAGACAAAGGAAGTTTTGAAGGAAACATGTTAAACTCAAATGCAATCACCTATGACTAAGTCTGCAGGTATTTGATTGTGTAAATAGCGTGTCTAGTTGATTAATCTGGTCAGACTGCAGGAATGTGGAACCAAATTTCTGGTCATGTGCATAAAATGGAAGATAATAGGGAACTGCACAAGCATTATACAAGCAGCAAACATACGCTACTCACCTCTTTTTCTTCTTTTTATCCTTTCATCATTTCGTGGATGCTTCGATAAGATGATTTACAATAGAGATTGAAGAGAGAGAGAGAGAACAGAATGAGAGGAATATTGAGCTATGTATTATAATTTATATCCTCTGAGATGTTGGCAAAGTCATAGCCGCAGATTGGCTGGAAAATTCATCCATTGAAATTATTGAGTTTCGATTATACATCCTCTGAGAAGTAGCTGGTATATATAACCTCTCTGAACTCGCCGGCATATTCTGTACCATTGGAGGCATGATTGCCCTCTCAGAAGTTGGAGGCAAAGCATCGCCAAGCTGGGAAGGTGCACTAATTCTTTCAGTTCTATGAGATGCTGCAGAGATATACATCCTCTCTGAAGTTGGACCTAAGCCAATATCAGTCCTGTGAGATCCTGAGCCTATAAGGTCGTTCCTTTGAGATGCTGCAGGCATATATATCCTCTCGGAAGTTGGAAAAATGGGTTCAGGTCTTTCAATTGTTCGACCAAGGCTCTCATTTAAATGAGACGCTGCTAGTATATACACCCTTTCAGAAGTAGAATGCACACTAGCGTCGATCCTGTGGGATGGACCACTGTTATCGACTTTATGGGACACGGGCATGTATGCCCTCTCTGATTCCAAAGCTGTGGCGGAATCAGTTTCCTGAGATGTTGGAGATATATTATCATTCCTCTGAGATGGGGGCACATGACTCCTCTCAGAAGTTGGTGGGATAGTTTCACTCCTTTGAGATGTTGCAGATGAACTTTCATTCCACTGTGATGATTTAGAAAAGTTCAGCGTCTCTGATGTCTGGGGTGTGGCTACTGACACTCCCTGGCATGTCATGTGCCCCTGAGATGCAGGTGATAATACCAGTGACATGTCCTGATCTGCCATGTCTCTCTTGGACGTTGAAGGCAGAACCAGAGACACGCCCTGCCTTCCAAGACCCTCGTCAGTTGTTGGAGAAGCAGACGACATGGTTGTGATCTCAATAGTAGCATCTGGAATGGCAATTTGTACCCTTTGTGCTGGTGAATCACTCTCAGATTCTAAAGGCATGATTTGTGCTGCTATTTCTCTAGGTGAATGTCGGTCAGATGGAGGCACTGATGAAGAGGCGTGTCGATTGGTTCTGTCAGTCTCAGATGGACATGCAGAAGGTAAAACACCTAGCCCTGGGAGCTCCTTCCATTGTTGTGCCACTGTTTTGATTTGGGTATAAAAATGGACTCCTGCCTTTCCTGCAATTAAGCACAATAGCTGATTTTGTGAAAAAAAAAAAAGGGGCTTTCTTTTTCATTTTGGGGGGGCCGCAGGCGGGGGGCGGGTGGGAAGCTGATTCAACTGCAAGAAATGTGAAAATCAATGAAAGAGAGGGCCAAAACTTTACCACAAAAGTTTAGATCACCAGCGGAAGATGCCCTTGACCCATTGAAGGAGGAAAATGGCAAGGGAACAGGAACAGTAACATTGATCCCAACCTGTGTGATATTACTTCACTCAGAAAATTTTATACAGCTTTACCTTTATAGCATTAACTGGCTATAGGGAGTCCATTATGTGGCCATCGTCTTTAACTCACAGCGTCTAAAAACTCACAACGTCTAAACATGCACAGGCCAAACAATTAAAAAATAAGGGGAAAGAGGGAACCCTATGTTAATTCCATAAAAACTGCCAAAAAAAAAAAAGGGTAACAACACACTTAACAAATGGGTTTTATAAATAAGTTCTTGCAGCTCATACTGCATTATGAAAAATGATATATGCAAGGGAGGCGACTCACTCCTGTTGAAAAAAAAAAAAAGAGCCACACATGCACATTATGGTAAGTTTCATAAAATCAAGCCCATGCCAGAGGCCCTGGCTTTCAATCAAGACCATACGAGGGAGATCAGTAGAGTGAAGAAAAAAGCACACTTACCTAGAAATTTATACATCAAATAGCATACTACTTACCAGAGCAGCCTCAACCTCATTCTGGAACGTCCTGGCAGCTATAGGAGATGTGGTAAATATGGTAGCTCCGTTTCCATACCTGTAGAAATAAGGCTTTATGCTCTTGCATGGAAATATATTTTCCAAAACTACTTGTGAAAATGTTGCTCCAGATGTAAGTTTCAATATAACCCAAAAAAGAGAAAAAAAAGATCCAATATTAACTAATTTCCAAAGCTTACAACAATCTGGCAAGAAACTACAAGAAATGTTTATATTAAATGTGTTGGAAACCAAACATTCGAAGCCACCTTGGGATAGAATAATATAAGGTAAGACACATACTTGTTTTTGTTGATTATTGATATTGCCTCATCTAGGTTATTAGCCTGCAGGTCAACAGAAACAAGTCGTTATTTTAATTCCCAACTAGTCCACAAAGTCAAAAGTAATACAAATTCTGACTATACAGCACCTGCATGCAGAGCAGAACTGGTCCAAAAATTTCTTCCTGCACGACAAAAGGATACCAGGGTCATAATACGCCTCTCTTTCAGTGGACACTTCTTCTACTAAGTATAGCCATTGATAAGTTCATTCAATAGGGAGTGGTAGGTCTTGAAATACAAGATACCTTGTAGCACTCCATGTTGACTGTAACATCACATAAAATAGTAGGAGCAACAAAGTTTCCATTCTCATATCCTGGTACCTAAACAGTAAGTCCTAAAAGCTCAGTCTTTCAAAAGGAGTGCTCAGTACCCATACAAGGCTCAGAATCTATCCTAAAACAATGAACATCGGAAAACATGTAAGAAACAAATTAGTACCACAATATGTCTTCCATCAAGCAGTAGTCTTGCACCATTTTCAACACTGCTCTGAACTAATCTACATATCCAATCCTTTTCCTGTATCAAAAACATATCAAGAACTCAAAATTAGCACAAACTAAACAAAAGTTATTCCCCAGTGCATACAGGATCAAGATGCTATATCCAACAAAGAACCACAATAAGTGGCATGAAAACTAGATGGACAATTTAACACCTTCAGAAAACACAGAAAAATGTTCACACCTCTTTGCTAATAACTGGACCAAGGTCAGCACTAGGTTCTGATCCTGCATTCACTTTGAGTACTTTGGCACGCTGCACAAGTTCTTCTTCCCTGGAAATAGATAAAATGAGCACATCAATTCAGTTATCAAGAGCCCCTTAAGTTGCTTCTTAATACCTAAGTTCATTAAAGCTGAACAGCTAATTACCAAGAAAGTTTCTATTCTGCAAGAGCAATATAATAGAACTATACTATAACACAAAAATTGGAAAAAATAACAGGGAGTAAAAGGATGCACAAGTACACTAAAGAAGAGAGGGAAGGAGATGGAGGAGGCGTGTAAATAATAAAGCCAAGCAAAAGAGAATACCATGGCATTGATCCTCCAACAAAAACAGCTGTGCTCAGAGTCATGCACCTCTCTCCTGCTGCACCAAAGGAAGCAGCAATAAGAGCATCTAGAGCAGCATCCATGCTAGCATCGGGCATAACAATTGCATGATTTTTGCCACCTGTATTGGACTAAGAAATGTAGAGAGTATCCAATTAGCCAGACACTATTTTTGGATCCAATTTCCATCACTGTACTCACAGACTGCATTTTGCATCTTGCGAGAACCAAAACTGAGAAATAATATAAGAGAGCATTATTCACCTGGACACGTTTCCCTCTAGCAGCAGCCCTGGCATATATGTGCATTCCAGCCTTAAAATTAAGTGAACCAGTGAAAAATTAAGACAATGTGAAAGTAACATATCAGAGCAACAACAAATAATTTAACTTAATCCTACATTTATATCAACAGGCAACAGCCGAGTGTGAACAAAGTGAGATATCAGTGTCAACATACAATCTCACAGTATAATCCCCCTTCCTCCCTATTAGTGAGGGAAAGGAGGGGGAAGTGTAAATTAGGCATCTAGCGCAAAACTTTACTGCCTAAATATAACTCTAAGTTGGATCTTTTCCCAAAAATGGATCCATAGTAGTTCTCAGGCTATTAAGAAGTCTGAATCACATCCCAAAAAACCAGACAATGTAGAAACAAAACTAAGGTACCAAACTTACCGCAATTGGACCCACAAATGATACAGCTTTTATATCCTCATCATCACATATGTAATTAACAATCTCCTGATCAAATTAATGCCAAAATAAACACGTGTTAAGCTTTATTAGCCTAAAATTGAACATTTTATTGTCACTGAACATGAGTGTATACAAAATTACAAAAACCTAATATGTTTCTCACTGGGAAATTTCTGTCCAAATTAATCTGAAAATGGCTAGTTCCATCAAACATCACATTATCTTGAATCACAGTACGGAGGGACACCAGCAGAAAATTATAAAAAAGAAAAATCCATGCAATATGCACTGCACTGCTTATAATCCATTTCAGGTCACAATATCACATGACATGCATGCTCCAAATAGTAACTTGTTACACAATACTCCAGGAAAAATAAAGCAAAATGAGCACCTGATGGCTGAAGCCAAAACTGACCAAGAATCAAACAGTTCAGGTTCACTTACTTTCCTAGTGCTTTTTAAATTTGCGGTTTCATAACAGATTCTTTTTACTTGTTTAGTAATATGATCTATGTTTCACACATAGTGCAATTGAAGCAGAGGTGCCTGATGGTCTCATTAAATTATATAATAGTAAAGCTGAAAAAGCAACGCTCAAACAGTCATGTACATATTCACCTTCGCTTAACACAATTCAAGACACCTTCAACCTTCAAAACTCTCACCTCCTGCAGGTGTGAACAACTTGCCTTGCACTGGCAAGTAGCTCCAAATTAAGGTTTTCTCAAACAACTCACACTAGATCATCTAAGGGGCAAGTCAGGCAGCAGGCTAAGCCTCCAAAAGCCCTAAAAACCAAACATGAAGTACTGCATGGGAATATTGGTAGGGAGGTTGCCCTATGCCCTTCCTTATACCATCAGAAAAAAACACTAAGATGTGAATTGAACAATTATGTGAAGGCATAGCCTCTAGAGCCTCTAGAAGTTGAATTAACTAACCTCCCGTTGACCCTCAGAGGCAACTTACGAAGAGAATCTAATAAAACCTACTCTAGAATAGGAGAACTAGAAAAGATTCAATATCAGAGCATGATGCCAAATTAATGCCCTAAAATGTGATCATTTATGGAACATTTTAAACTACTAGCTCTCTACAATAACACCATGCAAAACCACCATGCATATAAAATTTGATCTCTGGACTAACTCCGAACAATAAAAGACAATCATTTGGCAGATCAAAGAAGTTACCAGAAAGAACTTACTCCAGAGCATAAACAACAGACAATCAAACAATATTTGAACATTAGTAAAACTAAAGCCTCTATGCTTGGCAGGTATTTTATAATAAAAAATTCTCATGGATTATTGTTTAATTTTTACTAACAAGAGATAAGAATGCTAGGGTTGGAAGCATTATAAATTGTAATGTTTCCTTTCTCATTCAATGATAAAAAATAACATATATAGAATGGTCACAAAGTCAAACCACACAGTAAGCTACAATCATAATCTTGATTATGATAAAAACAAGAGAGGTTCTGACTCTTGAGTAGCGAACCATACATGGGTACCATGAACAATATTTAATACACCATCTGGCAAACCTGCTTCCATTGCTAGTGCTGCAAGTATCATTGAAGCCCCTGAAAAATTAATGGCAAACATAAAAACCTCCATCTGCTTAGGGGAAGAGGAAGAAAATGAAGGGAAAGGTATATAATTCCAGTTTGGAAGAAAAGAAAATGGGAATAATCAAAAGATGATCAAAAAATTTCTTCCCTGAACATATTTCACTTCCTCTAATAACAGTTACGAAAAGGAAAGACTGGTTAGACTATTTCTAGCTCATCATTTAATACCAGTAAATTCTACAAACTACAAGAATGTTTTAAGTTTTACTGTTATAGACATAGGTTATAACACTAACGTTCAAAACAAAAATTTTAGTTCCTAATTTCTTTTCTTCATTCCAGCCATAAATTACATTCATCTTCTTTTCTTTTGTTTCCTTCCAATTCTTCTTCCAACTAGCAAGAGCAAGAGAAAATTTTGCATACTACATATTTTTCTTTGCAACACCATCTTTCTTTGTTTACTTCCCACGCATTAGAAGTGCAGAAGTGGCTTGGTCTAGGAAGCATGGACAATATACAGACACAAGACATGACACTGATACCGACACTACAATACGAGAAAATCTGAAGTGCCCATCTGTAATTTAAAATGCTGTGCCATATTTAATATGAGTGTCCGACAATTTTTTCTTTAAGTACCTGTGCTTCATTTGTCTTGATAAAAGAATATATGAAAGTTAAATTGACATTAATGATAACACATACAATATTTAACACCACATAAAATGCTACAAACTTAATGGCTCTTTTTCCTTTTAATGCCGGTACATGGAACAAAGATTATATTGAACTTTTTAACTAAAATTTACAATGCCATACTTTAATCACTAATGCATAACACTTTAAAAGCTCAATAATATCCATTATCCACATCAACAACTATGAGGCAAGATACAGATATCTACTTCAACCACATGACAAACTTTGACACCTATACAAGGCCATGAGAAGAGGATCATCTGGTTGAGCGAAGCATATACACACAAAACATATAAAATGTTACATAGAAAAGCCTAGCTCAAATAAATTCAATTTTTTACAAAACATTAATGGCCATCAGATTATTCCCTGTAACTAGAAGTTAAGTGAAACCTGAAAGCAAAAAGCTACTCTTGCTATCAACAACATCTTAGCCAAGTTAGCAACCCTTTTATTATCTTATGATGCAACAAATATTTATCTGAAAGACTTGACCAACCATTTATGCTTAGGAGGCTCCTGATATTAGTCATTATATCTCACATTCTGGTTACAAAGGTCCATTCACTAAACATCCTTAATCAAACTGAAATTTTTGCCTGCCTGTCTGAAGGCTTATGCAAACCCAAAGATTTGTGACAAAAGAACCCTGAACATCTATCTCGTTCTATCTGCTGATTCATTAAGTTGCATTACAACACACAGATTCACTATGCCTATTAAACTGAGAAGTGGGGAGTTTCCTGTTAATGTAGATTAGAAATATGCCTAGATGCTTTGCCTGTGTGCTCTGCAAGTGTACCATGCATAGGTTGGATCATTATGTAAGTTTGTAAGGCATGTTCACTACCATGCACCAATTAAGGGACAGTATTGTTTTCCTCCCTTCTTTGCAGGTGTTAACAAATGGTTTCTTTTGTATGGTTGTTTCCAAGAATGAGTAGAAAGCTTATGTATTCTCCACATCTATCTGCATTTTACATGCTTTTTTGTTTCTTTGAAAATTACTTTTCATCAACTTCTCCTTATCCAATGATGATATCTTCTTTAAAAAAATGACCATCAGAAAATCATTAGATAAGGGTATCATGTTCCATAATGTTTGTTAACAAAAGTTAAAGCCATAAATTTACATATGATATACTAAGACTAGTAAATACCTGGATTCTTCTCACATGGCTTGAGAATAAATGTGTTGCCACATGCAACCGCGATAGGGAACATCTGGAAAGATCAAAGAAATAACTATTTTTATTTTACCAATTGTAGGCAAAAGCTTTGCTTAACAAAATCAAACATAAAGGATAAGAACATGATGCCTTGAGAATGTGATACTTCAATAGTCAAGACACGTACTTTTTCATAGAAAAGCATTGCTTGAAAGAATTATCAGCATAATGTTTTCTACAGCAATCATCCTAACTTCAAAAAGTAACAAATCTCACTAGAAGACCAAATATCTTGAAGAATCCAGAGGAGCAGAATTATGCACAGAACAAAGCCAACTTCTTTGCAAAGCTGAAAGAACAAAATGAATGTTGAAAATAACTAGAACAGAGAGGAAAGGTTTAAGATGGAAGACATACCCACAAGGGTATCATTGCTGGAAAGTTGAAGGGGCATATTCCAGCACAAACTCCAAGGGGTTCTCTGATGCAGTATGTATCAATTCCATCACAGGCATTAGGGACAAATTCCCCCATTTGCAGATTTGCCATCCCACAAGCATGCTCCACCATCTCTGCAGAAGAAAAAAGGAAGAAGATCAATTTTTTGCACCTTAGTGTAATCAATGAAACTAGTCTTCTCATTTAAAGAAAGAAATTCGCAGTCAGTAGAATAAGGTTATTTTCCTACCAAGAAGAAAACTAACCTAAACCATGCAGCACATCTCCTTGGGCACCTTTTAATGTCTTACCCTGCTCTATGGTGATATTCATGGCAAGCTTATCCTGAAAATAAGAAAATGTTCTTCTGTCACGAAATTCAAAGTTTGACAGACATTGTACCAGTTTGAAAACCAACAAACTTACAATGTCTCTGCAGATAAGCTCCTGGAGCTTAAACATAATACGTTGACGAGTGGTGACAGGTGTGTTTTTCCATGAAGGAAAAGCTTGCTTGGCTGCTCTAACTGCAGCTTTGAACTCTTCATATGTAGTTAAAGGAACTTGAGACACAACTTCTTGTGTTGCCTACATAAGGATTATCATTTAAAAATCACTAGTGGCATGAACCAAGCTACCATGACGCTTTAAAGGAAGAAAAAAAAAAGGATGATAAGAGATTCTCTTGAAAGAACTTAAGAGCTTACAGGATTTGTAACATCAAGAATTTCACAACTTTGAGAATCTATGTATCTCCCCCCAATAAAATTAGGAACCTTCAGCTAAATATGAATGTAAGATTAGTTGCAAGCCCATTTCATAGAAACTAAAGAAAGCATGAAAGGCAAAGACATAAAATGTAGAAATGATACAGGGGATAAAAATAACTTATTCGCCTCACTGTTTTTCCTTGAAAGTTCAACCCTACCAGCTGGTTGTTCTGCATCGATGAACCACCAGATGGAGTACTGTTTGTCTCAACAGGAAAAGATCTATTTGGCCTCCATGACTTGAAAGTTTTCTCTGAAAGATAAAGCTAAACTACAGTTATGATGAAGATAGAGTTCATGACAGGTGACAACCATAACAGTTAGACAGATATGCACAGAAAAATAAACTTTATGTCATTTATACTGAAGAATCAAATCCTTTTAAGTTTTATCCTTATTGATTCAAACTTTCACCTTATCGCCTGAGAAAATAAAATCTTCTTAACCTGAAGCAATTGATTACTGTCCACTTTTAAGTATGCTGACCACCCAAATATTACACATGCCAATTATGTACAGGTGCACAAGCTTTACCCTTTTTTCAGATCATTCTCAGAGTCTCTTTTACTACATAAATATCACAATAAAAGTTAATATTACTATAAATTATCCATAATGCGGCATTATTGTGTCTGGGCCTCACAGTACAACCTAATATAGGCAAGAATAATCCACAACACAAATCCCACCCATAATAAATATTTAGGAATTCAGTATAAGTTTTAAACTCCAAGAAACCAATCATTAACTCAGGTAGCGACAAATAGCTTCTTACAAGAAAGTTATATCAACATGATATCAAAAATTAATCAGGCAGAGAGAAAGTAAAAATGATTAAACTGCCTAAACCAGAATGAATGCTTAAATATAAACTAGATCTCTGGCAATCTCAGTTACTCAATCAACTAGTTGACTAGAAAGCCAGGATGATGCAAAACCTAATAGAGTTCCCTGACGAATCTTTGCTTTGAGGTTGTACAAGTGCCTTGGGGTTGACTGCAGTTCTGGATTGCTTTGTTTAAGAGCTTTAAGCACCTGACGAGGTTTTACACCAGCTTCAGTCATTAATTTGATTTGTCTCACTTCTTCCTCAGTGAAACGTCGACTATAGGGATGTTCTGACATGTCTTTCAAGGGTTCATGATTGTGATCCCCATTTTTTATAGTAAGTACCCATAAATCATCTTCCTTTTTACCTAAGGCTTCAAAAGGACAATTTATAAGGCGTGAAGTTGCTTTCCTTTTGCGCTTACTTTCATCAATTTTGCGCCTATTACGATATACACCACCTCTGTCACAGCCAAGGATGACTCTTCTGTCCTTTCTGGACTTCTTGATGGTCACAACATATCCTTGATTGGCACCAAAATCACGAACATATTTAATGAGGTCTTCACGGTTTTGGAAAGCTCCAGGAGGTGGAGGAAACATTCCTCTTTGTCCTAATGAAGGCTCTGATTGATTTTGGGTGTCCATGAAAGACAACAAAACCAAGATCTTAAGACAAAATTTACAAAGTATATACGGCAAAATTCAATAAGCAATAACAAAAACAGGAAGATCTCAGTTTTCTTTGCTCAATATGCAATCTGTTTCAAGTATATGCAAGACAAGAGCGATGCCTTATATAATTAATGGCAATCATAGGCAGAGTTCATATAAACATATAAATTTGAAGTCAAAAGACTTGTAGATGATTTTAAATATCAATGGTATGGCAGGTGAGAGTTCAGGAGAGTAAGATCATAATATAACAGAATGGTTATTGGAGCAAAAGAAATTATTTCAAACTCAATCTTGTTTGCAACAATTCCAATTTTCCAAACTATTAACTTTCAATGCCCTAAAAAATTTCGTTAATATAGAAGAAAAGAACTTTTTATGACATATAATCAGTGAAAATTTTTGTCAAAACCAAATTCCTTTACTGAAACTCGTGCACCCGAATAAATCACAAATAATTCAGCTACTCATTGCCTTCACATAGGAGATGATATATGACCCTGAACACTGATAGCAACATGAAAAAGAGCACAAGTAGCCAATTGAGATTCTTAGAACCCACTAAAGTTTCATGGCTCTATGCATGTGATGGAATAGTCGTCTTCAACAATTTTATAAATATTGGCAGACAACAGTTCAGCCCAAATACACACCTTGGGCAGTTCAAGAAACAAATTTAACAGTATATGTCTATATGAGACAGTACTGAAAGAGTGAAAGGCCTCATTTGATCACCAATCCAAGTCCAACTAGAAAGTTTCACAACAAGATTACTCCTTACACCCAGAACAAACAAAGCCTAAGAAAGAGCCAGGGTACGAAGAAACAAAAACAGTTAACCCCATTGATTAGAATCAAATGTATAACAGGAAACCAATCAGCAACTGTAAGATGATTAATGCCTCCCTAGCGATTCTTCGTGCATACCTAGTGTATCAGTCAATATAAATGCTGAACAGCATATTCTTTAAGGAGTAAATGGCATACCTTAAGAGGGGAACTAGGCCTGTTTGACTGGTGAGAAATATTTAGAAACGGAAAGAAAGTGAGGGAAAATTTTGAAGGTGGACACTTCGGAGCGTTGCCTACAAAATGGATCGGGACGCCCACTAGTTTTGCTAATCAGGAACGCCACCATGACTTGTTCTAATCCACGACGGGAGCCCAAAGGCTTAGGACAAAATTTGTGTGATTTTGATCACGCGCTGTCTTTAAGAATGCGTCGTTTCTGGTCTGGTCCTTTAAGGTTGTGCGATGCGTGACGTCGTTTAACGAGAATTTTCATTGCACGCGCCACGAAGAACGTGGGAAAGAGTGATCGCCCCATATAGTAAAACGACGGATAGTGGCAGTATTGGTATTTTACTGCTTTAGACTCGAGTGTGGGTTTATCAGTTAGAGGGAGAAATTTGATACTTACCAAGTATTCTTTCAGATACAAAATTTTGGAGCTCCATCGTGTTAAAATTTTATATATTTATTTATTGATTATCATTTATTTGCGCTTTGAAAAAAATATTATTATTTATTTATGAATATTTTTGTAAATGACATCCTAGAGATTACATAAAAAAATCCATTAATTATTTTTGAAGTGATTATAACTGCTTACTACAGTTGCTGAATGTGTCTGAAAATGGAGAAAAGATCACTCATTCTCGCTATTCCCGACTCCCATACTCTCACTCCCTCTCAGTCCCTCATCGACACCTAAGACCTAAAGTTTTCTACTTAATTCTTGATTTTCATGAGTTGAGTTACTTTGATTTGAAGTCTACCATATTTAATTCAGAATTTTTTTTTTGGATAGTTTAGCCAAAATAAGTAAATTGAGGCAACAAAAATTAATTATTTGAATAAGTTAAAAATGATTTTGTAAAAAAACTTTTATTGATTTAGTTTATTTTTTATTTGACATACTGAATCTACTACTAGAATGTTTTGCATAAACACTCCAGGACAATATACAAATTTTCATATAAATTAAAAAAAATTATACATATTTACTAAATTAATTTATTAATTTTTATTTTAGTTTCATCATTATGAAGAGATCAAATAATTAGGAAACAAGGAGTTTGGCAAACCTTACTTGGAATTGGTAACATCATTCTTTGGTGTTATTTGTAACATCAGAGTCACGATCAAGAGCCAAAATATCTCAATCATCAATTTATGAAACTTATGAATTTGTTGAGAATGCCTTTGTGTCACAATTGACACCGAAAAAATGATCCAACAATCGAAAATAAGATTTTTCTTTTTGGCCGAAAGAACACTTCATTCATCCCAGAAAACAAACGGAACAGCAACAGCACCACCAACGCAAACAGACGAAAAAAAAAAAACGAAGAACACAAACCCAGCACACCACTCAAACAGCAAAACACCACCGGAAAAATCACAAACAAGAAGCACAGAAAAGAACCTGGAGCAGCAACACAACTTAACCAACACCAATACGAACCTCCACTCTATCACATGTCAAAGATGAATCTCGAAACACAATACCAGCTAGAGGGATGGTGGTTCAGCAACCCACCTACTTGGGCATATCCCCATTGCAGTATGTACTGCTAACCAATCAACAGCAAGGTCCCCTTAGGAAGCCACAAAAGAAATGGATACATTAGACAAGGAATTCTTTAGAGACAAGATATCCTCCAAAACTATAGCAGAAGTCACCTAAAATAATATTAGATATCCAAACTTATTCAAATATCAAACATATTATTATTACATGTATAGACATAGTTACCTTATTATAATTAATATATTCGAATTGGTTAAATTTTTTTATGTCTATATTGATCTTTTTATTTGACTACTTGATAGTATTATAATATCATTTGATATGTAAAACTCATTCGTTATGAATGATAAAAAGCTCTTATAAATCTGGTGTCATTTTTTATTGCATTGAATTATTATAATATTTAAAACTAATATATTTAATTTATAATTTTTTATTTCTTTTTTAATATCAAATTATGAATACATAAGTTAACAAAACTAGGTGAGGCCTGTGCTACATAGGTCCCAATGCAAAAAAAAAAAAAAATTAAAATTTAAAAATAGATTAAAAAAAGTGCATGCAACTAGAAAAAAAAATTATTTATTATTTTATAGCTAATATACAGTAATGACTTTGTACAAAATTTATAAATACAAAGATGGATCACATTTTAAATATATATGTATAATAGTTCTCCATACACCTCATGTATCATACTAGTTAAGTTTCTAATTATAAGAGCATCCTATTTCACATTTTTTCCTCCTTGCTTGTCTGAAAAGTTTGCATCACGTAGTTTGATTTACAGGATAAGAGTCAAGAACCAATAGTGTTCTTATCATTCATTTTTCTTTAATTTTAATAAAAAGACAATAAGGCTGCTACAATGATATTTTTTATTTAAAAAACAGAATAAATTAATAATTTAGTTAGTAAAATATTACTTTCTTTTTAATTTAATTTTTTAAGGATAAATCTCTCAATTCAAATGATGTATCTATTAAGTAAAGTTATAAATATTTAACAAACAAAACAAACATGATATAAATAGAAGTTCATATACTCATTAAGTGATGATTTAAAATTGTATAAGCGTCATAATGCCCCAAAAAGACACCATTTCGCCAAATTCTTAAGGATCACCGAACCCATAATCATACCTTGCTAAATATTGTTTTCAATTCAAAAGGCGAAATCTTGGGTATAGTGATACTTGGGCAAATTTAGTAGAATAATACTATTTAGGGTTACTTGACATTTGAGCAAATTCAAATGATCAAATAATGACTCCATAAGATTCCATTTACACCATATCAATTAGTCTAAAAAATGTTTATTGCTATACCTAACAAAGTAATCATTTTGATTGATAAAAAATATTGGGGTGACTAAATTAAGAAGTTTTATTCTTAAAAGACAAAAATGAAAGGAGTAATTTTTTAGAAAAATAAATAAATCATTAATATATTTTGAAAATTATTAGGTAAATTCTTATCAGCACGAATTAATTAATTAATTTAATTTTGTGAGTTATCACTCATCATGCCTTAGTTGAAAATTTTATTTTGTTTTTTCAAAACCAAGACTCCTGCATATTACATCAGTCAGGATGTCTGGAACATCAGCAATCCAGACAACATCATCCAAAATGTTGTTAGCAAAACAAGCAATCAAATCTGCCTCATTACAAGTTCTTGGTACCCCAGTCGAAACACATGTACGTTTAAACTAAATTCCTACAGAGAGAGCTTTCAAGGCAAATGTCACGAAGGTAAGAAGGATTGGGTTCAAGATTTGACAGCACCTCATTAATCACCAAGCTAGCGTCACTTTCCACTCTGATGTCTTGTAAGCATATAAGACGGCCAAACTCAAGACCCACCTTAACTGCCACTGCTTCAAGCAGCAGTGAATCATTGATATAATGCCATAACAGCGAGGCAAAAGTCCATGTACACCATCGCTGTCCTTCGATATGCGGCCATTGAATTCTTCACATTGTTTGAACTACAGGTACAGGGCACTCCAGCATAAGATGATAAGTAGATTCTTCCTCCTCTAAACAAAAGAAGCATCCAGTCCTCTTCTTCCAACAGCATCAATAGATGGAATGATATCTAAGCAAATCCTCCAAAGGAAACATTTTATATTTCTTCCTGTGGTAGTGGGATCTTCTAAAGTTTCTTCCAAAAGGATGAGTCTACTCCATGGATGCTACTCAATATGACAGTAAGTCTGTTCCAAATCCAAACTGACTGCTTGCAGCCTTATAACATGACCGGACTGGGTTTAAAGCCCAGACGTACTAGTCATTCCTAGCGTGCTGAGGTAGAGGGATGCTTAAGATAGTTCTTTTATCATCCTCATTAAAGAGAGATGTTAACAGTTCATAATTCCATGTCCTTCTATCAGTATTAACGATATCACATACCCTGTTTAAAGTACAATCAATTGGTCTTTGAGTGCTTATTATAATCCAACTCAGCCAGTGGATTTTAGCGTCATTAATTAGGATTGTCTCGTCACCAAAACTTGGCCATTATTTGAGAAAGTTCGTAATATACACAAGGACTTTAGAGAAAACAAAACTCATTGCATACGTCGGGATGGGTTGAGTTGAGCCACTGCTTTGATGAGCACCTCCTTACCTGCCTTTGTCAAAAGTTCCTCCTTCGTCCCTTGTAATTTCTTCCACCCCTTATCTTTTATAGAGCTGAAGCTAGAGCTCTTGTTTCTTCCTACCATTGTAGGCAAGCCCAGATATTTCTCACCGAAAGTAATTTTTTCGATATTCAGCATTGCCTGAATTTCTTCTCCACACAACTACCAACATTTGGGACTGAAAAAGAGGATAGATTTTCCATAAATGATTTTCTTTCTGTCTTGAAGACAGCTCATAGAGTTTTAGCAATCTTCTAAACTCATTACAATTATTAGAAACACTAAAGACTCTTCACCAAAAAATTAATGAGAAATACTCAGAGCATTTTAAATATTCTTGCCCCTGTAAAGAAAAAAATGTTAGGGGCCTCATTTGTCTCTGTAGATGGAAGACTTCAAAATTCTCTCCATTAACTCGGACTAGAAAGAAAACTAATCTGACAAATTTTATAATCCTCTGAATCCATCCCTCCTCAAAGCACAACTTGTGCATCATGGCTTTTAAAAAAAGTCACATTCAACTCTGTTATAGGCTTTACTCATATCTAGTTTCATAGCCAAGAAAACATTTCTCTGCAACCCTGTGTTCTTATGAGCTTGTATGCTCGTAAAACGTTGTCAGAAATCTGTTGGTTAGGCACAAAAACACTCTGGTTAACATAAATAATATCAGGGAGTACAATTTTAAGTCTATTTGCTAGAGTTCTCTCAGTGATTATGCACAAGCCAACAGGCCTGAATTTTCTTTATTAAAGATATATAAATCACATTGGCTCTATTTATTAAAGATATATAGATTAAAGTAATAACAAATAAATTTATCAATATATCAAAGATAAAATTGTTAAAAAAATGTGTGTCTTGCTGTTTACATATATTTATTTATTATTAGTATAGTTTGTATAAATAAATATGTAAATTTAATCTAAATAATTCAAACATGATTGACAACTTTTGCCCACCTTTACCCTGGGTAGAAAATTTGAGCTAAGCCTTTGATTTAAGGGAAGAACTTCAACTTTTTTTTTTTTAAAGAAATTTAAAAGTATTTTTTATTTAAAAAATTGACCAAATATTATAAAATTTTAAAATACGTATTTTTTAAGAAATAAATAACTTCCTCAATTTAGTTGGGGAAACTTGACGGAGGATTAAAGATGGAGTGTGTCACATTGGCCTGTCTTCATCCACATAAAATGTTTAAATATCCCTCAGTTGAATTTTTAGGACATCTGGTATATATTCATTATAAGTATATTGGGTATACGAATTAGCATTTTATTAGTATAATTAACAATGGCGTTAGATATTTTAATTTACTCATGCGTAGTGAAAAATAAATAAATATAAGAAGGCTACAAAATTATTTTGGAAATTTTCTACGGGAGGCTGGCTCGGTTTGTGGACTGTGGTAAGGGAGCGGGCATATAAGGAAACGAAGGTAAAATTCAAACGGTCGGTTAATTTTAACGGTCACGAAATTCAAATTTGAATCATCTCCCCCATGCCATAGGAAAGCCTCAGAAGCTTTTTTATCTTGCTGACCTGAACTTTGAACTTTCTTTCCGCGAGAAATAGCATTCTCTCACTGTATCTCAAAGTTTGCCCAAAGTCTCATTTAACATGGAGCAGATCCAATTGAACAATTTTCAGCAAGACCCAGAAACCCTAATATCAGATTCTTCCATTTCCCGGCTGCTTGACAGGGAGACAGTTGAATCGCGTCATCAGGAACACAAAGATTGTACAATGGAGGAGCTGGATGAGTCTTTGTCCGATTTGGTAGTTTGCGACTCCAGTTCAAGATTGATTCCCACTGGGTTTAAGAGATCTGACGGAACAGGTGACAATCTTTGAAATGAATATATATCACTTTTATTATTATTATTATTATTATTATTATTATTATTATTATTATTTTGGATCTATCTTTGTCAAAACTGAGATATGAGGGGCAACAATGAAATAATTACAAGTGCGCTAGAAAGAACCCTAAGAAAAGTATAGATGTTTCTTGTCCTTTCTGTTTCTTTTTTCACAAGTACGCGGAAAAAAGGAATGGGTTTGATTTCACTGAGTAGAACACGGATTCTCCTGCATAGACTAAAAAGGAATTCAGTTGAGTTCATGGGATTGGGATTCTCTACGGTGAGGATCCCATCCATTACTTTTGTAGTATCTTTCAACAACTTTTTTTTTTATTGGAAAAAACACGCTGCCCCTCCTCCCCACAAAACTTACTACAGAGATACT
The DNA here is from genome assembly GCA_032878935.1 of Erythrophleum fordii. Taxonomy (NCBI): domain Eukaryota; kingdom Viridiplantae; phylum Streptophyta; class Magnoliopsida; order Fabales; family Fabaceae; genus Erythrophleum; species Erythrophleum fordii. The sequence continues at coordinate 12,645,416 of JAVQMF010000036.1, read as the reverse complement.
GCAGAGAGATCCTCAATGCAGAGGATCCATTTCCGAGTTCATGACGTGCTTTTTCTTATATCTGACTATTTGAATAGTTCTGCAAATGTACGAGGCTAGGAACTGCATGTTGAACTAGCTATTCTGTATTTCTATAACTATAATTGTTGACTAGCAATGACACAGCGAGGAATTAATTGGAAATTAGGAATAACAAGTATTCAACGTTTGATTGCAGAGCATTTTATAAAAAAAAATTCAAATAGCAATTAGTTTGAATGTGCAACAAATATACGTGTAAAAGGTTATTGCAGACCAACATTTTCATCTTTCCATGAATTTTCCTGGAAAACCAAAACCTAGAGGCATGAAAAACTTCAAAGACCGTTAGACTTCTATACTTTTCTGAAGGATCAAGTATTTACTTCATTATTATGGCCTTTTGAAGCAGAAGGGTATGTGATGTTTGTAAATGCTGGAGGGGAGCCTATAAATGAAGCAGATGCTGGATTGACTGCCTTGGGCGACTCCTTCTTTGAAGGTGGAAACGTTTTACGTACCAATGAGCAAATAGTGGATGCTGGAGATTGTCCACATATCTATCAATCAGCACGGTTGGGAAATTTTTGTTATAGATTTGATAACCTTCCTCATGGAGACTATATTGTTGATCTTCATTTTGTGGAGATTATTAACACAAATGGACCTAAAGGTATAAGGGTGTTCAATGTATACATCCAAGAAGAAAAGGCATGTCTGTCCACCCTTTTTTTTTTTTTAGTTTACATTTACTGTAAAACAATGATAAAAGTAAAATCTATGTTAGATCTTATTTTTTTTTTCATCAAAAAATTATGGCAGGTTCTGTCTGAATTAGATATCTTTGCGGTTGTTGGAGCCAATAAGCCACTACAGTTGATCGGTTCAAGGGTGTCTGTGAAGGATGATGGTGTAATTCTCATAAGATTTGAAAGTATCAACGGAAGCCCAGTGGTTAGTGGGATCTGCATTAGGAGAGCAACAAAGGAGTCAGGTATTTTTTTTTTCTTCCAATTTTCCGTGCTTGATTAGTATCCAGTGGCGTATGTTTTTCAACATATGTCACTTAACAAGCTGCTATGATTCCATGTATATTACTTAGCAAGTTATTGTCTAGTTTGTGCTTCCACATATTTTACTTAGCATGTTCAACTTTGTGATATTCAAACAGTTCCACAAGTGATCCGTGATTATATTAAATGTAACTACTGCGCTGGGCAGATTGAAATTCCTTCATCACAGGTTAGAGGCAACCTAGTTGATGTGTGTCAATTTGAAGCTTCACAACATTTTTCTTATCTTGCTCTTCATTGGAATGTTTCAGAAGAAATCTATGCAAACAAAAACTAATGCAAAGTATGAGAAGAAGATAAAAGAGCTTACCATGCAGTGTCAGTTAAAGACAAAAGAATGCCACGAGGCATGGATGTCATTAACTGCAACAAATGAGCAATTGGAGACTGTCCGGATGGAACTTGACAATGTGACATTTAAGACGCTCTCTCTTGGTATGTTTTTGCAAGGATTTTCCTTCCCAGAGAGAATGCTGTTAGAATATACTAAAAATTAAAGTTCGAACTGGTTAATTTGACTGACTGAGATATGTGTGTATAGAACTTAAAGATCTGATTATGCCATTTTCTAAGCATTGCTTAAAGTTTTAGTGAATGTAATGAAGTCAGACGCATCTATAAATTGATATTGGCACAAGTACCTGATTCAATTTGATATGTTTTTAATCCTAGGTTAAAGCGTTTCTAATTGGCTAAATGTGTATTGTCAATTTTCTTCTTAGATCAAACTGTGGAGAAACAAGCCGAAAAGCTGGGGAATATTTCTCGCAGTTATGAGCATGATAAGAAGAAATGGACAGAAGCAATCAGAAGTTTACAGGAAAAGATTAAGGTAAATGATGAAAATGCAGGCAGGAATCATGTTAAAAATAGTTATTCTATTATAAGTCTCATATTTAGATCTTAGAAGTATCTGCACCTGATTTGTTTTGCAGTCGATGAAGAGTGAACATGCTCAACTTTCCTGTGAAGCGCATGAATGTGTTGATTCAATCCCTGAGCTAAATAAAATGGTTTTTGCGGTTCAGGAGCTGGGTATGCTTGAGTAACAAAATCTAGTCTCCATACTAGTTGATGAAGATTTGAGTTGCACTTCACTTTTTTGGTTTTGAATTTATCTCATTCGTATAAAGGGACTAACACAATATTTCTGCAGTTAAGCAGTGCGAAGATCTTAAAGTGAAATACTATGAAGAGATGACACAGAGAAAGAAGCTCTTCAATGAAGTTCAGGAGGCTAAAGGTATGCTATGCTCGTGTCTACTAATTATTTATTGTTAGTTGACTGTGTCCAAATTATTTGATGGGAATTATAACTCAAAAACTCTGTCATTCATAACAGGGAACATTAGAGTTTTCTGCCGTTGTCGTCCAATGAACAAGGATGAAACCTTAGCTGGGTGTACAACAGTTGTGGATTTTGACGCAGCAAAGGATGGATGTCTTGGAATTATGACAGGTGGCTCCACCAAAAAATCTTTTAGATTTGACCGAGTTTATACTCCAAAAGATGATCAAGGTATTGTAAAAAATAACTGTCTATTTTAATGATCCACCACCTATATTTTCAGTTTTTGCTGTAATATACAAGTTTCATATCATTCACACAATTAGGAGTCAGCTAACTAAGCGCGTTTGCTTTGTTTTAACAGTTGATGTTTTCTCTGACGCTTCAGCAATGGTAATCTCTGTGCTGGATGGCTACAACGTTTGTATATTTGCTTACGGGCAAACAGGAACAGGAAAGACTTTTACCATGGAGGGAACAGAACAGAACAGAGGAGTAAATTATAGGACTCTTGAACGCTTGTTTGAGATTGCCAAGGAAAGGAGTGAAACATTTGCATACGACATATCTGTTAGCGTGCTTGAGGTTTATAATGAACAAATCAGAGACCTGCTGACTTCAGGACCAACATCAAAAAAGTACCGTTATTATTTCTTTCATTTGATTTCATTCATAAGACATTTTAGTCCACCAAAGCTTTTTCAAGCACGGTAGACTATGCAAGGGCACTTAGTCTAAGCAGAAGATTGATGCAGTTGATTTCTTTTGAATTGGTTATTAGGCTGGAGATAAAACAAGCCCCTGAAGGGTCTCATCATGTTCCTGGTGTTGTAGAAGCCAAGGCTAATAATATTAAGGAAGCTTGGAATATACTGCAGGCTGGAAGTAATGCTAGAGCTGTTGGAAGCAATAACGTTAATGAGCACAGCAGTCGATCTCACTGGTACCAAGCTCTTCCGTCTTTGTTGTTTTCTCCTCTACTAAAAGAAACTTATCGGTTTGTATATGTGTAACGCCTATATGCATATGAATTTTGCTTTTGTTGTGCTACTTCTGATGCTTGTTTGTTTCTTTCTCAGTATGCTTTGTATAATGGTAAAAACAAAAAATTTGATCAGTGGTGAGTGTACCAAGAGCAAGCTTTGGCTTGTGGATTTGGCAGGCAGTGAGAGACTTGCAAAAACTGACGTGCAAGGGATGCGGCTTAAGGAAGCACAAAATATCAATAGATCTCTTTCAGCTCTTGGGGATGTGATATCAGCTTTAGCAAGCAAAAGTAGTCATATTCCATATCGGTACACTTTACATCCTTATTCTCTTCACCCTTTGCTCTCCATTATATGTAAAGTAAGATCTAATAGTGTTATGTCTTTCTGGGGGTTTCAGGAACTCTAAATTGACACATTTGCTTCAAGACTCACTAGGTATGCCTAGTCAGTTCTCCTTTGTTTGTCCTTCTTTTGTTCTTTTAGGAGTAAGGATCTGGATTCTGCTGGCATATTTCACTATCTTCCTTTTTTTCCCTTGTTAGGATTTTAATTTTGGTAGCTTTTCTTGTTGCAACATATTGCAGGAGGTGATTCCAAAGCCTTGATGTTTGTACAAATCAGTCCTTCGGACCAGGATTTAAGTGAGACTCTGAGTTCATTAAATTTTGCAACTCGAGTGAGGGGAATTGAATTGGGCCCTGTCAAGAAGCAAATCGATACAAGTGAGCTTCAAAAGATGAAAGCAATGGTAGGCTGCTGATTCTAGCTGGAAATTTTTTGTTCAAGCTATATTTCCCAATGTATTATAGAAGAATTTATATTTACTTCCTTCAACGAATTGGTGTAGCTTGAAAAGGCACGGAATGAGTGCAGAACTAAAGATGAATCCGTACAGAAACTAGAAGAAAATCTGCAAAACTTGGAAAATAAGGCCAAAGGCAAGGATCATATTCACAGGAATCTACAGGAAACGATTAAAGAGCTTGAAGGTCAAATTGAGTTGAAGATAGCCATGCAAAAACAGTCGGAGAGACAAGTTTCTGAATTGTCAGACAAATTGAAGGGAAAAGAAGAAACATGCAATGCTCTCCAACTTAAGGTTGCTTTGTATATAAGATTGCTATTGCTATACTGCTAATCTATCGTTTATGGCACATCATCACTTTTTATTGATAGCGCTGTTTGTTCAGTGCGGTTTTGGTCTCGGACAACATATCACGGAGGAACACCTGGTGGACCCACATGAGAGATACTACCAATGATAGAATATATAAATAACAGTCATTCATTACCTGGCTAAGTAGAAATTTGTCTCTGCTGCAGGTCAAAGAGCTAGAGAAAAAGCTGAAAGAACAATTGCAGTCCGAGACAGCAAGCTTGCAACAGAAGGTTTGTCTGTTACTTTGGGAAAACCTCTGTCCCCTCCCTTTCTTAAATCCTTGAAGAAATGTTTACCTTCCTCTGTTTGACTGGCCAATCATAATCATATTCATCATGTTGTCAAAAAAAAAAAAAAGAACAGAGAGAGAGGTTAAATTCACTATTCTACTTAAGCAGGTTTGGGATTTGGATAACAAGCTGAAAGAGCAGGTGCAGGAGTCGGAGTCTCAATCTGCCATTTTAAAAGATAAGGTTGTCAATGAACAGGATTTGTTGTATATATTTTTATTTTGTGTCGTTTGGTAAGTGGATGATTAAAGACCTCTCTGCATGTTCCCGACTTATTCAGGTTAAGGAGCTTGAGAGGAAACTGAAAGAGCAGGAGCGGAGCTCAGAGTACTTGCTTCATCAAAAGGTACTTCTGAAGAAGAAAATTCATGTCTGTTCTATATTACATCTGAAATGCTGTCTGATATGTCCTGGATTTTTACCTCAGAACTGTAAATTGCTCTCATATTCAACTTTTGCACCTAATGGCAGCTTTCAGTGTTTTTTTTACGGCAACTATTTACACCTAATGCATGGGGATGTGACAATGCCATGGCAGGTGAAGGAAGTTGAGGACAGGTTCAGAGAGCGAGAGCAGAGGTGGCAACAAACTCATTATTCTGTTGATACGGTGAAGGCCACTCCTGACGAAGGTAAACATAAAAGCTGCACAAAAGAGGACTACCCAAGCGAGATTGAGCCTCACATTCTAAGGAGTTCAAACTCAGCAAACCACCCGATGAGTCAAGGTTCTACTGCTTCGTTGAGAGGGAACGACTCTATTAATCAGATGAGAACTAAAAGAGCATTCAGAAGCATTGAAACAGAGAACAACTTTGTCGATAGCAAAGTCATGAGGAAATCTGATCCCCACAAAATAGGAAGAGTTGGGAGGGCAACTAGGCCAGTAATTGCTGCTACTCAAGCCCCATTGACCCACAAGAGAGTTAGCAGAGATCACGTTCAGGGAATTAAGGAGAGGGACAATAAGAAGAAAATTTGGTCAAGATAGCATACCAAAGTCAAAAGGAGTGTACTTGCTCCCGGTATTTGTATTCACTCCATAGAGTGTTGTTGTTATATATGCTTATCTCATTGTATCACCTGATGCATGCTCGGGGCAAATGTATTTCTATATTTAACGCAATTCTTTGTGTATTAGCCACACCTTTTATAACACACCCATATATCTTCACTTAACTTGAAGGTAAATAATAATAATCAAAGAAATATTATTATTTCTACCCATCAACAAAGAAATATTCCATGTGTAAAATTTAGATCTTTTGTATTTAGCAAGTAAATGTACAATGTGTAATTGGATAGAGAAAGAAAAAAAAATGGTGAGTGGAAAGAGAAAAAGTAGATAGAGATAGAGATAGTCTTCTTATCACATTTATTATTACATAAAATCAAAAAACATAGTGAAAATGAAGAGTAATAAAAAAAATTGCGAGATATTTTTGCGTAAATTTGGGGTGTGGGTTTTGAACCTAAGTAAGTCACTTTTGTATTTTTCTCATTTGTTTTTATTAGTAAAATTTATTCGTTGTATTTATCTGTAAACATAGGGTTAAAGTCAAATAACATTAATCCTTCCATTCATTATCTTTGTCACTTTATTATTTTATTTTATTTATCTTGTTATTCGCTCCTCAATTTACAACACAAACACTAGCGATTTTCAACTGCTTTTGTCTGAAGAAAAACTACGCACTTTTGCATGTTAGATTGCATGGTTATATGAATGAAAACTCTATTTTGAAGGTTTCATTGAACAATATACATAGGGAAGACCTCCTGGTAACCTATCTATCTGTTTACTCAAAAAATTGGGTGAAATTCAGTTTAATATATTATAATTTCTTGATCCAATTAAACTTTTTATATTTAAGGAAGAAAAGAAATTTATTGTTGTTTTAATTTTTCACGCTTTAAGAAGCATTTGAACTAGTACTAGATGACTGAATTATAAAGTGAGGGGTTAAGAAAAAGACAAAGTGAAATTAAGAAACTGAAAATGAAAAGAAGCACGTGGACAAAAAAGATGAAGAAGTGAAATAACGAGGGTGGGCTGGTCCATTGTCCTGAAGAGAGGAAGAAGACAAAAAAGGTGACGGAAAAGAAATCGTTGTTTTCATTGGGGTTTGGAGGATGAGCATGAAAATTAAGGGATGGGAAGGCCTTTGGCCCCTCCTTGTTTCCGCCACCAAACACGTCATTCTATTCCCACGTTATATACAATAATACAACGAACAATATCTTCGCACCCGAAGGAAGGGTTGCTATCAACTTATATTATTATCCAGGACAAAGTAATTCATAGGATTTGTAAAATTTGGTTCAGAGTGAAATTCGAATTTAAATTTTTAAGTATGGAGATGGCTCCAATACACTGAGTCAAATTTTATTATTTCTTTAAAATTTACTTACTTTACTTTATTTATAATTAATAATAATAATTTTGGTAAATGTCAACGTTTTCTGGGCTGAAATATTGGTGTTGTAATGAAGGAAGAGATTCATCCTCGTAAAATTACATAATATATAGTTTTAGGTTTTCATCTCAATAATGAAATTTATGTGTGACAAATGTAATAAAAAGTAGTAAATTATTTATTAAAAAAAAATCATTCATTAGGTTTCAAATTTTGGTTTTCATGCAACATTATGTATGCGTCGAATTGACAAACGAGATCAATCATAAATGGTTTTCATTTCTATTGCAACGAAATAGTTATTAATTGAATCATGACTAATATTGTTTATGTCGCATTTTTTATAATTGATAACGCGCTTGTCAGTTATATGAATCAAATCAAATTTATACTGTTAGATGGTTTCTTAAATTTTTTCTTAAAACAAAAGTTTATCATTATATTAATTTTTTAACGAATATTAGGTACATGTTCATAAAAATTTACATCAATCTAACAATTATTTTGTGCTCGGTAAATATATCTAAAAATTAACGAAGAACTAACCAGGATATGGATAACGGTGAATCTTATGGAAAACTAGACCACATAAAAACAGTGTCACATCACCGTATAACGTTATACAAGTTTAAGATTTTCGGTTCAAAATCAAATGAAATCTGTTTTGAATTTAAATATTAGAAGGACTGGATGAACCAGCCGAATTAGATTCTCACCTTATCCTTTTTCTCAATCTTAATTCCAATGTCTGTCTTGCGACTCCTTTGTAAAATAATAATAATAATAATGAAGAGGAGTAGAGTGTGGTAATGATTTGTATAATATTTGGTCTTCATATATATGGGGTCCTGCGTGCATTATTGCAGATTGGATGGTGGGGGAAGTATCAAGTGATCATACATAGTGGGGCCAGAAGTTTCGCTGTAGGATAAGCAGGAGATGATGATAAGGGAAGATACATCAGAGCTTCAATATGTCATGAGCTTCTTGCTTTCTAAGCTGTAAAATTGAAAGTTTGACGCAACACCAGCAGGTTCAACCAACAAAATGAAAAAAAAAAAGTTCTTTCTCCAACTCTATCACGTTAATCACGCAGCTTCCTGTTCTCTTCTCTTCTCCTTCTCTCTCCACAAAACTCACACATTCATGAACTATATATGGACCCTACACATATACAAACACAGTTAATAGTTTACTTTGGACAGAAGGAAAGGACTCGGTATTTCTTACGTTCATGCACGTTATATTTCATTTGGAAAAAGGAGAGAGCGCTGTATCAGAAAATGAAGCGGTTTTGCATACGTTCAGAGAGAAAAGAAGAGGAAGAAGAAAAAATTGCCTCAAAATATACAGAAAATAATCTTTAGGAAAAAATTAGAACAAACTTACATAAATTATTGTCAAGCTTTTGGGGAGGAGCTATAGCTGGAGAGGACCTCTATATAGAGAAGGTTGCTCGATTGGGGCCTAGTGTTTGCAACTAAAGTGGCAAAGGAATGTTGCTATAACATGTATTCTGAAAGGTATCGCAGGTTTTTAAGTTGTTGCAGTGAGGAGTGAAGCTTATTTATGAACAAGAGACACCTCATTACACCACTTGATTTGAAGAAATTGGGTTCACACGCTGGTGCGCGCGCGCGCGCACACACACACATATATATATATATGAGATTTCCACCAGGTTCAATTTTACATGATTGGGAAGACTTTGCGTGCACACATATTTTGTTGGTTAATTGTGAAAGGTAAAGAAGTAGTTTAATTCTAATTCTAATCATTTCATTATTGTGGGGTCTCAGTTTTTGGCACAACTAGTGAAAGTGAGGAATAAAGGTGACAAAGGCAACTAAGGAAAAGCAATGCTAGCTTCCTGCTTTCCCTCTCTGTGCCATAATACAGGACAGAATTGCAAAGAGAGTGATTCTCATAAGTGGAAATTAGAAGGGATTAATAGAGGGCTCACTCTCCAACACACTAAAAAGCTAAACATAACATTTTTTGTTTGGTACACCAAAAAACGAACCCTAAGCTTTAGATGCCTTATTAGTGATTTCTTTAATCTCTCTCTCTCTCTCATTCAATTCACTTTCAGAACTTCACTTTTTCAGACACCACCAAATCACTCCACACTGCTACTAATTATTACAAAGAGCCTTAGCAAACATAGAGAGAGAAAGAGGGCCTTGCAAATGCAGGGCTAACAAAAGGCCAAGCAGCGAAAGCTACGCTCAGCCACTGAGTTTTGTATATTGCTGCAAAGATCAGTTTCTGGAGAGCATGAGATCTCAGTTTCTTACATAGACATATAGAGGTTAACTGGTTGAGATAGTTATGTGTTCTGGTCCTTTTGGATATCAATTAACTACATAAAACAAATCAAAGATATGCCACTAAAGTTCCCCATTGCAAATAACAACAATCCAAAAATCCATCACAAATCCCAAAGGCATTGAAGGGAAAGGGGTAAAATTATTACCAAACCCTTGAAGCACACAAGATCCCTAGTTATCAATATATGAACATTCGTAAGAAAAAAAAAATTAAAAGTCAGTTAGCCAATAAATTTTTCACAAAATCGTATACATATATCAGCTAGTTCTTGTTGGATCACTTCAAGTTCGTGATAAGTTATATTTTATTACTATGCTTGAATCTTGAAGCATGTGATCCAACAGCTGGAGATCTCCGAATCTTTCCCCTACATATATCTGACATATGGAGTGTGAGGAAAGCACCCATTGCTTTCCATTTCATGTATTGGATTATAATTGTCACTAAGGAGCAGCAATTGTGGATTTAATTGAACAAAAGAATACTAATTAATTGAGGGAATGCACAGCCATCAATATAAAGAAGTGAGATTTTAGACAATTGAATTATGTCTAGCTGAAATCGATGAGTATGTACAAATGAGGTTTATGAAAAAAAACGTCAAGATTTTCTCTTATGTTACACAAATATATATATATATATATATATCTTGATTAATTTGAAGCCAACATAAAATAGCAACATACATATACTATCAGTACCTTATACCTAGAAGGGGTTTTAGAATTGAGACTCGAGATTATTATTAGACGATTTGGTCTATTTCTTCCGTTCCTTCCAAGATTTAAAAAGAAAAAAGAAAAAAAAAAAGGTCTACCTCTCTCAGTCCTCTTCCTTATCATCTAGGGCAAAGCACTGTATTGCTGCTGCACATCACCCCAACCTTGAACACTCCAGTTATTGCTTCCATTATCATTCCCATTCCCACCACCACCACCACCACCACAAGTAGTTGGTGTAGGTGTCCCTGAAGGATAAGAACTCCCAAAGAACCACTCGGTGGGCGTATCTCTTCTCGAATTCCCACTAACGGGACAGATCTCTTCAGGCTTCGAAATCTCAAGATTCTGAAACAAAATAGGGTGTGGTAATTTCTGACTCTCACTCTCAAGATTAATTGCTGAAACGGCGCCGTTATCTTTTAGACTACTGGCACTATCCCCTCCAAACAGCATCGCTAGTCTCTGCTGCTGCAGCTTCCAGTGCAAGTCTTGGTTTATAGAGCTCAGGGACTCAATCGAAGAAGCAAGGCTACTCTGAACGTTCATAGAGCTCATGCCCTGAATTACACCACCATTAAATGGGTAATTAAAGCCAATATTGAAAGAACTTGAGGTACCTTCAAGGTTAAAAGATGGAGGGTGATGGTTCAGCCGAGGAAAGGGTAAGAAGCCAGCAGCAGTACCACCGAGGTGAAAATCCACAGAAGAGGGGGAAAAGCCCCCATCATTTGAGAGTCTTGAGGATGATGGTGTTGATGATGATTTCAGTTTCTTGTTCTTCCGGCACCCACCGCCTATCGGAACGTTACGCAAGGCTCCGCCTTTTGTCCAGTATCTACGACAAGTCTTGCAGAAATGCCTAGGCTGAGTCAGGCTGTAATTATTGTAGTAGCAGAATTTGGTGTTGGGTGAGTCACATCTTGGGCACTTTAGCCCTTGCTCTACCTGCCTCGCCGCCGACGTGCTTTTCCTGCCGCCGGAGCCCTGGTTCTCGTCTTTCGTCGTCGGCGGAGCTGACATCGTCAGGAGGAAAAAGAGGTGAAGAGAGGAGTCTTGTGAGTTGAGAAAAGATTTAGTTTTTCAGTTTCCTTTTGCAGAGGCAAACATGCTTAATTATCTGATCAATTGAATGAGTTCATGCATGGTGAAGGAAGAGAGAAGTGGGAAGGGAGAGTCTTTTGATGGGTGCCTGTGATCGTCATCAAAGAGGGTGATTGGAAATTAGTGAACTTTTTCAGATCTAAGGGAATAAAGATAGCTATATGTACACATAAGTGTACAATAGTGATATAGAGAGACGCAGAGAGAGAAGGGGAGAGAGAGAGAGAGAGAGAGAGAGAGAGGAGGCGCAGATCTCACTAGAAAAAGGACTCGGTGTTATATATACTAGAGAGAGAGAGAGAGAGGACACAGAAGAAAAGTAAATGATCCAAAACTGTTAAGACAGTAGAGGGAGATTCACTACCCCCACTACTACAAGTCTACAAACAAAAACTATTAGACACAGAAACTCCTTTAAGTGTAGTTGATAATGATGGGAGATGTATTGGAGTTTCATGAATGACAATTACAATTTAAATCTCGTCATCATCTACTGCAAAGTGAAAATATATATACTAGCAATTTTGGTTGACGTAATTAGTAACATAACTTTCCTTTCTTAGCTCAGACATCTTTAACAAACTTTTTCGTCATACATGCAGAGCTTTTCTTTTATGTCATAAATATGTTAATTAAAAAAAAAATTAAAGCATTTGCCTTAAAAAAACATTGTTGCATTGAGTTCTTTGGAATTACTAATTAATTACCAATAAGCAGTTAATTTCTTAACTTCAAAGGATATAATATTCGCTTCTCTTCTGGGTCATAGTCGGTCAACGATGAAGAAGGAAGCAACCAATGCGTAAATATGACTACGAGAGTACTCTACCAAGGCTTGAAAAATTACATTTTGATTAGGCAGTACAAGGGCTACAGTAATATGTAGTAGCAATAGAATAAAGGCTACAAGTGGAAGCAGATCAACAAATGATAGGAGCCATGGAAGAGAGAGGGTGGTAGCAGTGTACGGCAGCACTGGGTAGTCTGGTCTGTCACGCCCAACAGTTTGTCTATTATTTGATTTGTATATTTCTCTTTCTCTTTTGTTTTAACCATCATGTCTATATTTTTTTCTTTGAAACGTCCCTGTTGAACTAAAAGATTAAGCCCACTTTACTTTGAACTTTGAAGAGCCCAAGTAAAAGTTTACACGTGTGGCATTCCCTATCCCTCTAATCTGGCTTGTCTCTCATCATTAACTTTCGTTAATTGCAATGAACTGGTGGTGTGGTCTCTTTGGGCACCGCTACATAATAGTATGGGGCATGCCACTACCCTCTGCTTTGTCACTCAATTGAACTAAAGTTTGATAGAAGAGTACGAGTCCTTCTAAAAGTTTTGCTCAGCTACAAGTGGAAGGTGATCTATTAAACATTTAAAGGTTTAAACTCATAGACGCAGGTTATGTTCTTAAGTGGGCAATCATACAAATACTAAAGCTGAAGCTTTAGTTGTACAAAAAGAATAGACCAAAGCAAACACTTTTCTTCCCCCCAACCAAAAAAAAGGAGGGAAAGAAACCTTTATTTCTTCTTATTCTATATATTTGAGTCTGACATGCAGAAGGAAGTTATGGCCAAAAGAGAGAGAGAGAGAGAGAGAGAGAGAGAGAGAGAGAGAAGGAATAAGCACAGTAGAGGGGAAAAAATAAACCTTATAACTGCAAAGATACCCTACCCATAAATCCATAACAGGACTTTAACGGTCATGATCAAGCGTTGAGTTGTTTGTCTTCTTGTAGCTTTATAGTTGATAGAAAACCTTTCTGGGAACCAGGAGATATAGTATAACGTGTAAAAGAAAAAGATAGTTACTTTGAGATCACGATGCATGAACAGCTGCCAAGCTATATACAGCAGAGAGAAAGAGAACTGTGGACAGTACTGGAGAGGTCTCTGCTTAATTTCGGCCTATACCCAGAAGAGAAAGAAGGCAAAATTGATCAACGTTAGTAGTAAAGTTTTAAACTTCACTGATTAAGATTCTCATCGATCATAGAATGCTTAATTACCAGCCAAAAAAAAAAAAGTTTCTTGCATATATCTAATATTCTACCGGACATATAGCAAGGTAGGCATGGAACCACCACCGACAAACTAAGCTTGTTGTATGATTATGAAGAAACGTGGAACATCGTAAGTACAAGTTATAGGGTGAAAACAGACAGTTCCAGCCGAGAGAGAGAGGGAGGAACACGTGAGAGGGGTGGCTGGATTCCCGTGAGACCAAACCATAAGAAACAATACCCCTCGCCTCATGCATTACATAACAACAAGGTTTCCTCGAACGTTACATCTCACGAGCTATCCTCTCCCTCATCCCCCTTCTCTAACTACTTTTATCAACTTCTACTCCTTCTTCAACTTTCATAATAATTTATTATATGCATTGTACCAGAAGACGGATTGTTTCTTTTTTTTTTTTTTTCAATTACGGTTGGAGATGTCTTTAGATTTGTCCAATGAGAGTGTTCTCAAAAAGCATGAAAAAAAGTTGATAATAAGTAATTTTGAGATTTTAATAAAACCAAAGGGGGGTGGTTTTCTGTTTGAAAACGAAAATGGGTTATTGTTTTTCTTTTTCTTCTTTTTTTCCTTTTTAGTAAGAGACTGATCCAGTGGAAGCTTAGACTTTATTTGGTATATAAAATTGTCAAGTATAAAAATTAAAAAAAAGAATAAAGATATGAATAAAATAAAATAATTATATTTATTATAATATAAAAATGATAATATTATTCTATTTGTATATTTAATTGTATAAAAAATATTGAAATAAAAAATAAAAATAACCCTCATACCTTTATTTAAAAAAAGTAATAAATAATAATAATAACCAAGATATAATAAACTTTGTATAAATTAAGTATAATAATTATTCTCAAATCCTATAGTTATATGAAAAAAATGAATTCTTTCTTTCTTTCTTTCTGACATTAGGATAAAATCTAGTTGCTAAACAGGATATTAAGAAAAAAAAAAAAGATTTCTTCTCCTTGTCTCTCTACCTCATACTATCAAATGAGATGTGAAGGAAGGAGGTAGAGGAAACAAACTTATATGTATCAAGACCTGTTCACGTTGAAGTTCAAAGAAAGTGTCACCCAAGGTTTTTAAGTAGGTTATAAAATTCCTTTGCTGATAATTTATAATTACATATAAATTATTTGGTATTAGAAAAGTTAACTTAAATTCTCATTTTCAAATTCTATGAGATCAAATTTATCCAAAGGCTAAACTACTTTATATTACATGTATGTTTAAATTTGATGGTTGTGATAGATTGATTTATTTAAACTCATATCTCACGTCATTTTTATACCTCACTCATTCACGATTAGGAATTAATAAAAGAAAATTAAAATTTGAATATGATGAAAAACATTTAAATAACATATATGTTAATAAACACTAATTGATAAGTCTATAAAAATTCAGCTAAAATAAAAATGCCCCCCAAATAAGAATAAATGTATTGAATAGTGATTCGTCTTACAGTTTTTTTTTTCCTCTTCTTGATTTTAAATCGTATTGATTGAAAGATTAAGAAATTGGAAAAGGAAAAGAAAGACACACAGAATGGACAGGCCTCTTAGCTGAGTTGACATGGTTAGGGTTTAGACATAGAAAAAGAACAAGCAATGAGGCATGTATAAGGCGACAGTGTAAGCAATCCAAAGACAGAAGAAGGACAGAAGCCCCACTTCCATTTTACTTTACTAAGATAAAGGTACAAATATTTGCAGGGAGAAGTAAATAAATTACGAGTCATTTTCAACCCTTTTAAATTTTTATTCCAGTCATTTATTATAATCGAAAAAAATCAAAATGTTAAAAGACAAAATACAAAGCATACACCTTTCTAGGCCATATCCAACAATTAAGGTGCGTCAAATGAACAATCGCTTTCACGTGAGATTGACTGATTGTAATGAAAAAAGAAAAAGAAAAGCATAATAATAAAAAAAGAATAGGAAGATTTTTAGAAAATTATCAGCATGTACATTTTATTGATGCTGTGGGTCTGGG